>SMDT01002621.1:0-24127 GCA_005392925.1 Aquilaria sinensis | reverse complement strand
GCAAGGAGACCTGCGAATTTCTCACTAGAAGTTGTATTTATAGTGAGACTCAACTTCCAGGCCTAATGGGTTTCAAAGCCCTAATCCAATTAGGCTTTAATTTCGGGCTTAATAATGGCTCAACTATTGGGCCCATTATTAATACGAAATTATTGTGAAACCAATAACCCAAATTAATTAGCCCATGCACTCTAATGATCCAAATAGCTCTATGTGTGCGACCCAATAGGCTCTTACCACGTTGGCAATGATCATAAATCACATTTATGATCATAAGCAATGAGCGGTGTCTAGCAACACATCATTGCTACCCAAGTGACAAGATTGTCGATGATTCGACTAAACCTTTATGATCATCACCGATATATGCCATTGTCCCTTTGTCCAAGATATCAAGACTAAGCACGAGACATGGAATGTGTCACTCTCGTATAGCCCAATCTTTGGTTTCTTGATTACCGAGTAGACCAACTTAAACTGATGACATTGATATCGTATATCAACTCATCCGAGCATGGCCATGCATTTTTCTAAGTCTCACTCTATCAAGGGGCCCGAAGATATCACTCCCGTTACATAGGAGGGACAAATCCCATCTTGATCATACAAATCCCTCCGCATGATATGTGACATACCCAATGACCTCCTTCAAGTTCACTCAGTTACGAGCAACAAAGGAAAGTATCAAAGTATGTGACTCACATGTAGGGAACCTTGATGATCTTAGGTCGAAGGACTACATATACCATGATCACTATGAGAATCACTTATGACACTCATATAACGATCCATGTAGTGTTCTCATGGTGGGTCGGTCCAGTACACAAGTTCTCCAACTTGTACCCATATGTAGACTACATATCTCATATTAGTCTCCACATATGCTAGTCGTTATGTATTATTGCAACCCGCTCCACAATAATACTAGACTAGGGACGTTTAAGAATATCATTATTCTAGGGTTACAATTATGTTTGTTAAGTTACGCAGAAACAAAACAACAAACATAATTGCTGGATTAATGCCTTAATAAAATATCATGACTCAATGTGCAAAAAATACAATCATCTCATGATTGGCTTTTTGGGCACAACACTAACAATCTCCCACTTGCACTAAAAGCCAATCATCCATGTATCTAATACCGATGGACCTAGAATGGCTATCATGCTTTTGCTGCGTAAGGGGCTTTGTCAGTGGATCAGCAATGTTGCTGTCTGTCGAAGTCCTGCATATCCTTACATCACCCCTCTCGATGATCTCCCTGATGAGATGATAGCGTCGGAGTATGTGTTTGGATCGCTGGTGAGATCGAGGTTCCTTAGCCTGTGCGATTGCTCCATTGTTGTCACAATAGAGCTCTATCGGGTCGGCAATGCTTGGAACCACTCCAAGTTCAGTGATGAACTTCTTGATCCAAACTGCCTCCTTCGCAGCATCAGAGGCGGCAATGTACTCAGATTCTGTTGTAGAGTCAGCTACTGTCTCTTGCTTTGAACTCTTCCAGCTCACAGCACCACCACCAATACAAAACACATAACCAGATTGCGATCTAAAATCATCCTTATCGGATTGGAAGCTTGCATCGGTGTAACCCCTTACAACGAGCTCATCTTCACCTCCAAAGACCAAGAATGCATCCTTAGTCCTTCGTAAGTACTTAAGGATGTTCTTAACAGCTGTCCAGTGACTCTCACCGGGGTTCGATTGGTACCTACTCGTCATGCTCAAAGCATATGAGACATCGGGACGAGTACATATCATGGCATACATGATAGATCCAATTGCTGAGGCATATGGAATCTTACTCATGCGCTCTCTCTCCTCGGGTGTACTCGGACACTGAGATCTAGAAAGAGTTATACCATGTGACATGGGCAAGAATCCTTTCTTGGAATCTTGCATGCTAAACCTCTTTAGCACCTTGTCAATATATGTACTTTGACTTAGGCCAAGAAGCTTTCTAGATCTATCTCTATAGATCCTGATGCCTAACACATAGGCTGCTTCACCCAAGTCCTTCATAGAGAAACATTTCCCTAGCCAAGTCTTCACAGACTGTAGCTCAGGAATGTCATTCCCGATGAGTAGTATGTCATCTACATACAACACCAAGAAGACAATAGCGCTCCCACTAACCTTCTTGTAGACACAAGGTTCATCTTCATTTTTGATAAAACCAAACTCTTTGATTGCTTCATCAAAATGAAGATTCCAACTTCGAGAAGCTTGCTTCAGTCCATAAATGGACCTTTGCAACTTGCACACTTTATTGGCATTCTCAGGAGTGACAAAACCCTCAGGTTGTGTCATGTACACATCCTCAAGTAGCTTTCCATTTAGGAATGCAGTTTTGACATCCATTTGCCATATCTCATAATCATAGTGTGCAGCAATAGCAAACAAAATTTGGATGGATTTAAGCATAGCAACTGGTGAAAAAGTTTCATCATAGTCAATACCATGAATTTGCTTGAAACCTTTTGCAACCAATCGTCCCTTAAAGGTAATCACATTACCATCCATGTCAGTTTTCTTCTTGAAAACCCATTTGCACCCTATGGGTTTTACCCCTTCAGGTGGGTCAACCAAAGTCCATACTTGGTTTTCATACATGGATTCCATCTCGGATTTCATGGCCACTAGCCACTTCTCAGAGTCAGGCCCCGACATAGCTTGTTGGTAGGTTGTGGGCTCATCCTGATCCATGAGCATCACATCACCAGTGTGAGTCATGAGAAATCCATATCTCTCAGGCTCACGCCGAATCCTACCAGACCTACGTGGGCTCTGTGCTACAGGAACAGACTCTTGAACCACAACATCTTGTGGTGTCTGTTCAGGTTCCATTTCAGGTTCGATGTCTCCTTGTTGTTCTTGAATTTCTTCAAGTTCTACTTTCCTCCCACTAGTTCCTTTAGAGATAAACTCTTTCTCCTAAAAAGACACCAGTTCGAGCAACAAACACTTTTTGCTCAGAAGGATTGTAGAAATAGTAACCCTTTGTTTCTTTGGGATACCCAACAAAAAGGCATTTTTGAGATTTGGGCCCTAGTTTGTCAGAGGATTGATGTTTCACATAAGCGTCACAGCCCCAAATCTTCATAAAAGACAAATTGGGATGCCTCCCACTCCATATCTCATATGGTGTCTTTTGAACCGATTTAGATGGAACTTCGGTTTAGTGTAAAAGCGGCTGTCTCTAGAGCATGTCCCCAAAAGGAGTTTGGAAGGTCAGCTTGACTCATCATAGAAGCGAACCATGTCTAACAAGAGTTCGATTTCTCCTTTCAGATACACCATTCCATTGAGGTGTACCTGGTGGAGTGAGTTGTGATACTATACCACACTCCTTCAGATAGTCAAGGAATTCTTGATCCAAAGTACTCTCCACCTCGATCTGAATGAAGAACTTTGATACTTTTACCGAGTTGATTCTCTACTTCATTCTTGAATTCTTATAAACTTTTCAAAGGATTCTGACTTGTGTCTCATGAGATACACATAGCCATATCTGCTGAAGTCATCAGTGAAAGTAATGAAGGTATTGGAAACCTCCTCTAGCTTGTGTAGACATAGGGCCACATACAATCACTATGTATGAGTCCTAGTAAGTCATTAGCCCTTTCACTTTGCCCTGTGAATGGGGCTTTGGTCATCTTGCCCAACAAACATGACTCACATGTCTCATATGATTCAAAATCAAATGAGTCCAAGAGTCCATCCTTATGGAGCTTGGATATGCGGGTCTCATTTATATGGCCCAAGCGACAGTGCCAGAGATAGGTCGGGTTCCGAATCATTTAATCTGACCTTCTTGGTATTCACATTATAGATTGGATCTTCGAGGTCTAGAACATACAACCCATTGCTAAGTTGAGCACTACCATAAAAGATTTCATTCAAATAAATAGAACAACATTTGTCCTTTATTATAAATGAAAAACCTTTCTTGTCCAAACAAGAAACAGAAATCAAATTTCTACTAATAGTAGGCACAAAGTAGCAGTTGTCTAATTCTAAAACTAATCCACTAGGTAAAGTGAGAACATAAGTCCCTACGGCTAAGGCAGCAACCCTTGCTCCATTTCCAACACGTAGGTCCACTTCACCTCGGGCCAATCTTCTACTTCTACTTAGATCCTGCACATTTGCACAAATGTGAGATCCACATCCAGTATCCAATACCCAAGATGAGGAAGTAGAAAAGTTAGCCTCTATAACAAAAATACCTGAAGTGGAAGTCTTACTTCCCTTTTCCTTAGCAAGTTCTTCAAGATAGAGCTTGCAAGTTGCGCTTCCAGTGTCCAGGTTGCTTACAATGGAAGCACTCCCCTTCCTTTGCCACACCACCCTTTGGTTTCAAGTGCAGCTGAAGAAGAATTAGCATTGGACTTTCCATTAGCTTTATCCTTCTTCTTGTTGGCTTTTCCCTTTCCCTTGCCCTTTTGAACCATCAAAATGGGCTTAGCCTTCTTAAGGTTTTGCTCAGCAGTTCTCAACATGTTGAGCAATTCAGGGAGGGACTTGTCAAGGTCGTTCATGTTATAGTTCATGACGAACTGACTGTAGCTTTCAGGCAACGATTGCAAGACTACATCAATAGCCAACTCTTTCTGAAGAGCAAATCCCAAATTCTCAAGATTCTCAATGTACCCAATCATCTTGAGCACATGAGGACCCACGGGACTTCCCTCAGACATCTTGCACTGAAACAATGCCTTAGAGGTCTCAAACCTCTCATGCCTAGCTTGCTCTTGGAAAAGCATTTTGAGATGTTCGATCATATCGAACGCCCCCATGTTCTCATGTTGCTTCTGAAGCTCAGATTCCATGGTAATAAGCATGAGGCATGCAACATCCAAAGCATCATCAGAATGCCTCTTGTGAGCATCCCTTTCAGCTCTTGGAGCAGTGGCAGCAGGCTCATTCGGAATGGGCTGCTCTAGGACATAAGCCTTTCTCTCTTGCTTGAGGACTATCCTCAAGTTTCGGTACCATTTGAGAAAGTTGGTCCCATTCAGTTTTTCCTTCTCAAGGATCGATCGCAACGAAAGTGTCGATGTGTTTTGTGCCATGGTTATCTACAACAGTAAATATGCAGTGTAAGAGTCATGTATTTTAATTCATTTAATAAGGACTTTTATTAAACGATACTCCCACTATTTTCCTCAAAATAATAACCCTCGATATTATTTTGGAAAACCTTGGCGCTAAGGTATTCTAGTGGGCCAAGATCCATATTTGACCACAACCTGAGTCAGCTTTGGCTTTTCTCTCAAGTTACAGCTACTTAGGTAGGCAACTCCTTGCCAATTGCATCCCATGCAACTCTTGGATAGTTAGGTGAACAACACTTGTCCAAGCTCTTCTCATGCACTTAAGCCCAACTTTATGACTCTAAGTCCCTAATCCTATTAGGATAACTTAGTTAAGTCGAACCTAAAGTTAGCAGTTTGGATATCACTATTATCCCATTGCGCCTTACCAAGATGAACATAGGTGCTTTGCTTTGGCAAACCCACCTAATGTTGATCAATGTCTTGACGAGTGCCAACATTTGGAAGGCATCACATTTAATGACTTAATATTTGTTTTGAGGGATTTTTTCTTTTGATCTCACCAATTTGTTATCTCCGGTTGTCTTATACATGCATCACATACAAATATAAAACATGCATCTCATGTGTACAAGAAAGTAAACGTGACATGGTTATAGCCAAAACTATGCGATATTCTCAAGCCAACGAGAATATCATAAAAGCCTAAGAAAAGAAAAGGGTCTTCACAAGCTCCTTATCTTCCTTTCTTGGTTGCCCTTTTGTTGTCACCTCCTTGGACATACCACCTTGGATGATCCTTGGACATACCACCTTGGATGATCCTATAATGCACCATTACATCAATAATAGAAACCTCGAGTTACATTCGAGGGGAGTAAGGTGAGAAGAGAATGTACAATGAGAGTGATAAGAAAAGGCATGACTCGCAGGCCGTATTTACAAGTACAACCAATCAAGGGCTATAACCATGCACCATGCTTCAAACACCAATCAGCATATCATGTCAAATCTCATTCAACAAAGATGCATGCCAATTTTCGCAAGTTGATTAACCAGTTTTTATTTATGTGGCGCTTTGCATACGGCAGTCCCGCTGGCCGGTCAGCGGGCGGTGGTTCCGCTGACCGGTCAGCGGACGGGCGCTTCGCATACGGCGGTCCCAGCTGGTTAGCTAGTGGTGGTTCCGCTGACTGGTCAGCGAATGGGGTCAATGGAGGGTTGCGAAGGGGGTAGTGCCCCCCTGGTGCAAAATTTTTTCTTACAATTGCTTTGCCCGAGATCTTCTATTTCAAGCAAGTAGGCAACTGAGACTCCTCCATTCGAGCCACCAAACATACCTTACTTTCGGTGCCCGAATAGGCCATATCTGAACGAAGCTAAGGTTTTTGCAATTATTGCAAGAACCCTAACCCATATAGGTATCCCATGCCAATCAATTTTGGGTTAATCTCATTAACCAATTAGTGTCATTTCTTCATATATATCATATGTTCATTACGAGTTCTGGTTTCATGCATTGTGAATTAATCCAATTAATCATGGTCGAAAGCAATCAAACACAAAACATCATGTGATTCAACATTCAAGCTCAATTTAGGGTTCCACCAGTAGCTCTAATACCACTGTTGGGTTTTGGGAGCCATATAGCACAGCGAAATTTAACTGAAACCTCCAGGATCCAGGATCCAAGTGAAATGGGGTAAACCGAGTGTTTGAAAATTTTCATACATAATTTTCGGTTGAGATCTCTCACTCAACTGTAAAGTTGAATCACAAAACCTGAACAGTTGACGTGTTCAAGCTCTCTATAGTATCCACACAAGCCTCTCGGGATCACCACGCTTCCACCTCGTCCCAGCAGATGTGTTTCTCTTGCGCTTGTAGTGCTAGCTTGCGTCCTCCAAGGAATTGCAATAGAAGAGTGTGGATGTCCTTTTGGGAGGCTAGGGCAAGGAGACCCGTGAACTTCTCACTAAAAGTTATATTTATAGTGAGACTCAACTTCTAGGCCTAATGGGTTTCAAAGCCCTAATCCAATTAGGCTTTAATTTCGGGTTTAATGATGGCTCAACTATTGGGCCCATTATTAATACGAAATTATTGTGAAAGCAAAACCCAAATTATTAGCCCATGCACTCTAATGATCCAAATAGCTCTATGTGTGCGACCCAATAGGCTCTTGCCACGTTGGCAATGATCATAAATCACATTTATGATCATAAGGAATGAGCGGTGTCTAGCAACACATCATTGCTACCCAAGTGACAAGATTGTCGGTGATTCGACTAAACCTTTATGATCATTACCGATATATGCCATTGTCCTTTTGTCCAAGATATCAAGACTAAGCACGAGACATGGAAAGTGTCACTCTCATATAGCTCAATCTTTGGTTTCTTGATTACCGAGTAGACCAACGTAAACTGATAACATTGATATCGTATATCAACTCATCTGAGCATGGCCATGCATTTTTCTAAGTCTTACTTTATCAAGTGGCCCAAAGATATCACTCCCGTTACATGAGAGGGACAAATCCCATCGTGATCATACAAATCCCTCCAAATGATATGTGACATACCCAATGACCTCCTTCCAGTTCACTCAGTTACGAGCAACAAAGGAAAGTATCAAAGTATGTGACTCGCATGTAGGGAACCTTGATGATCTTAGGTCAAAGGACTACATATACCATGATCACTATGAGAATCACTTATGACACTCATATAATGATCCATGTAGTGTTCTCATGGTGGGTCGGTCCAGTACACAAGTTCTCCAACTTGTACCCATATGTAGACTACATATCTCATATTAGTCTCCACATATGCTAGTCATTATGTATTATTGCAACCCGCTCCACAATAATACTAGACCAGGGACTTTTAAGAATATCATTATTCTAGGGTTACAATTATGTTTGTTAAGTTACGCAGGAACAAAACAACAAACATAATTGCTGGATTAATGCCTTAATAAAATATCATGACTCAATGTGCAAAAAAATACAATCATCTCATGATTGGCTTTTGGGCACAACACTAACATGTTTGGCTCCCGAAACCCAACAGAATCATGGTATACTACCAAGCAATCAAGTAGTTTAATGAACCTTACCTCAAATTAAGCTTGAATAGCCTCAGTTTAGCTTGAACCCGAAACATTTTCTTCCACAATTAGCCTAACATATTACTAATTAGGCGTTAACACTCCTTGTTCATGGAATATATACCATGTATTCAAGGAAAACACAAAGGATTACCTTAATCCCAAGCTTGAAATGTCTCATCCATTCCTTGTTTCTTCAAAACAAAGCTTAATCTTGAGTTGCTAAGTGCCGAAACCAAGGAATTCAGCTTGCTTCCTTCTCTCAAGCTTTAATTTGCCTCCATTGATGCTTGAATCTGAGACCAATTTAGTGGTAAGCTGAAGAGCACAAGCAAAGCAAGCTCTCGACCAAGGGGAGGTAACCTAAAATGAAGGCAAAGTGAACTAATGGAAGCATGCATGTCCGGATACAAGCCACATGTAATAAAGGTGGCACTAATGCTAGCTCTCAACCTCACCATTTTTGCTTGGCACCAACTAGTCCTCCAATACTCCATGGTCTTGTTTTAGTCATTAGAACATAAACACTTTCGGCCTTAATCATCAATTCATGGCTTAAATTGCCAAGTAAACTTTAAAGAAGTCCAAATTGAGCATTAGTTCTATGTATAACTGGCCAAGTACTAAAACTAGTACCAATTTGGTAAACCAAGGCAATGATGCCTTAATACCTTAGTGGGGAACATGATTTGGCCAGCCATCACTAAAATCCACTAAAGTTGGCCTAGTATTGCACTAGTCACCATATAATTTTGCATGGCCGAAAACTCCCACTCCAAAGGTGTAGTTTCATTAGCACCACTAGTTTAAGTGTGCATTGTAGTCTTCCAACTTTGTTTCCTGCTGATAGCCGAGGTGCCCATCACTGGTCGAGCTCCCAGACTTGACGGAGTATTGACTTCAGTAGAGGGAAACTGCCAGCCGAGGTCAGAAGGATAAACGATCCCCCTGGCCTAATGTAGGGAATTTGCTTCCTTAGGAAATGATAAGACCAACCTCGGTAGAGCGATCGGACCCTCTTCGGAAATAGAAGTACCCCTCGGAGGAACCATCCTCGGGGAATATATTCCCCGAGACGTTAGAGTAACCTCGGAAGGTACGAACAAAGCATTTAAGGAGCCTCTGACACCTCCCTATAAAGTCATCCCCCAAGTACATTCTGACACGTTAACACTGGGGCACGCCATCAGAGCGACACCTCGATACGACACTCTCGGAATGCCTAGGCTGTCAACCAATCAACTTTTGCTGAGATAAGTGTCCCTTCGTTCCCGGCAAAGCAAGGATCACATCCCACCGGACACGTGTCATAATCTGGGATGACCACAATAGGAGAATGGCTTCTGTACACCTCCTTTATAAAACACCCAAAAAGCATCCTAGCAGGGTGAGAAGAAAGTTCTCTTTGAATACACAAAAGGGCACATAATTCAGTTATCTGAAAGTACTGACTTGGGCGTCGGAGGCTCCTCCCCGGGAATACACACCGGGGACCTCCTACCCCGCGTTTTCTAGAGTACTTCAGGTACTCTCCACTGGGGAATCTCTTCCCAAAGTGTTCTGCTCCATCAGAAGTCTGCCCTACCCGTACAATGAAACACGATGAAGCCGCCGTAGGCCATCATTTGGCACCGTCTGTGGGAACTCTATCCCATGTCGCCGTCATGGAGACTCGGTGCTCGAAGGACAAAGGGATTTCAAGATCCCCCCTCGCACCTTGCACACTTGTGCACCAAGGTAGTCCACAAAGAACCAAAGAGAAAACCTCTCCAAAGAGCAATATTATTTCATCATTAATCTGTGTGTTTACATCCACAATATGTGCCTTTATATAGGCCTAAACTAGGGTAAAAATCTGGGCAAAATTCGCAGCCCAAGTCACCTAGGAAACCTAGTTACAAAGGACTCAAGAAAACCTAGTCAAACTAGGACTCTAACACACTTTTAACACATGTTTAAGGTGTGCAGCGAATTTATTTTATCCTAAATGACCTGAATCAATTCCATGGCCTAAATAACATCTTAAATGATGTAAATAAATATGAAAATAAAACAAAAATACGTTACAAAACAAGATTGGCCATGAAAACCCCAAAATAGTCTTCTCAGGTGGTTACTACTTGTGTCTTCAACTTCATGCTGAAATTAGAACTTGATGTAACCATGATTTCTCAAACTTCAAAGCATGAAAGTTGTATATCTCTTTCTTAGCTTTGAAATGACACCTGAACCACACCAAATGGATATCTGAAGCCAAAGATATGGCCAAAATACCACAACTGCTTCTGAACCAGCGATAACTCACAAATCGAAACTTGGCAGCTGAATTGGACCTCCTTAACATGAAAAATGGTTTCATGGTCTTCATATGATCTGTAGCTCTAGATGTTAGCTTTCCAATGAATCAAGAATCACTCAATTATGATCTTTTGAACTCAAGATATGATTTTTCCACCAGAACATCGCCAATCTGTCAACATCCGAGCTTGAAGTGCACTAGTGAGCTCCTTAGCCTCCTTCCTTGTCAATGGTCCACTAGTTTTCTTCAATGGATCCTTGCCATCCTTGGTTGTGCCTTCTTTGATCATATCAGCTCCCCCCTCCTTAGAAGGATTCGTCCTCGAATCAAAACCTATATTAGAAAAGGGAATTGAATCAATAACAATTAAACAATCAACACATAAGCACTTACCTTTCACATAAGCACCAATAGCATGGAATGCTTGTGTATGGAGCTTTAATCTTGTGAAAAACCTAAACCAATATCCAAATACAATGATAATTTTGATACCTCCAGGGTCAAAAACAAAGTTAGAAGCAATTAGCACAACAAATCTGAAATTTTGCACAATTTTCATCTTAACTCTAGGCATCACTTTCATTGACTTTGCCATCTCAAAAACATTATTCCCAAAACTAGGAAAAGTGTTGGAATAATTTACCTTAGGGACGTTGTATGCATTCAAAACAAATGGACCTAAACTCACAAAAGTATTATGGTTATGAAAAACACAAGTTATGCATGTCAAGGGAATAGTTTGCATAGGCCATTCAAACAAACAAGAATTGAACACAATGCGGCCTAAACTAATAACCAAACTAGGATGCACGAATTTCACAAAAATCCTAAGCATTTTAAATGAAACAAGATCAAACTTATTTTTGTATGTATATGCACCACAATGCATGAAATTTGTGAATGGGATGTGACACAAAACAAAGGATTCAACATACCTCCATAAAAGGCTGAATTTAAAACCAGAATTTTCACTCAAAATAAAAACTTTCAGGTTTGGACATAAAGTAAAAAGATCAATGCTAAAAAATTTGTGTAATGCATGTGTCATGACAAAAGAATGCTTGCTGGAAATTAAAGATTGACACACAAAAATGGGCTGAATATGAATGGCAATCAAAGAAATATTTAATGTATGTGTATGAGCTAATTTATGCATGAAAAATTCCAAAGAAGTAGATTTACCTTGAGGCAAAACAAAATAATGTGTCATGGATGCAAAGCAAACAAAGTCAAAAACCAAAGACACCAAAACAGATTTTACTCTAGAGAAACTCATGGAATTCAAAAGATGATTTGACAAAACCAAAGAATTCGAAGCTTTAAAACCATATTTTGTCAAATTTCCATGCGTACTTCCTTCTCTTAATCTTGTTTCATGAAAACCATTTGTCAAAATAACATTGCAAGCAAACACACATTGTTTGAGATTTTCATGCAAAACTACATCAAATCTAGGTGTTAGGAAGAAATACATTACAGTGGTTGGACTTAGTCTCCAAGTATCTTCCTTTGGAACCACAAAATTTTCACCTTTGCACTCAATCACTTTGGGTGGAGTTGCAACAATTTCATCCCCTTGAACCATAGGATAAGAAACAATGTTAGGCAAACTTTTGCATATGAAATCACTTGGACTTACCTCAAATTGTTCCTTCTCAACCTCCTTTGTTGGTTTGATGCATGGGACATGACTTGGAATATTGGGAACACCAACTTCTTTGATGGGCAGCAACTCACTTGATTCTTGAAGTTCATATCCACTTAAGTCCTGAAAAGAAGACAACACAACACTAGAAAAAGACTTTGTTATGTTAGATGAAAGTATGGCTTCTCTGTAGGTCTTTCTCTCTTCACTCGGCTTGGGTTCATTGCACTCTTGTCTTCTCTCAACTTCGCACTCAATTTCTTCTCTCGGGAGCTCTCCACTCTTCTTCCCCTCATGTTCACTCTTCTCACTTAAACTCTCGATTGTTCTCTCGACTTTCCCCTCATCACTCATGCCTTCAACTTTCCCCTCTTTTTCTTTTCTCTCAAGCTCACTTTGCATTTTTCTTTGAACCTCCAAGACTTGTTGTGGTGAAAGTGGTACAAGCATGATTGATTTTTCTTCTTGAGGCCGAGACAAGTCTCCTTTTGTGGTCTCCATGTTTGGCTTGGGTACTTCTCTTACATCTTTGCTCCATGCTTCTTTCCATGTGGAAATTCCTCCTTGACACATCTTGGATGCCTTGGACCTTTTGATGATCCTCTCGGCCTTGGTGGCATAATAAAGCAAATCCTCCATGTTCAAATAAGGTGCCATTTCCACTTTGTTGGCAGTCTCAGGATTGAGACCATTAATGAATCTATCAATGGTGGTCTCCTCATCCTCCATGATGTTGGCTCGGGTCAAGGTTATCTCCAAGTCTTTATGGTAGTCCTCCACACTCCTTTGGCCTTGCAATAGCCTTTGAAGCTTGAGGCGTTGATCTCTAGTGTAGTAGCTAGGCACAAATCTCCTCCTCATCAAGGCTTTAAGGGCTTTCCATGTGTGTATGGGCTCCTCCTCATTCCTTCTCCTAGAAGTAACATCCTGATTCCACCATACAAGAGCATAGTTAGTGAACTTTATGGTAGCCAATTTAACCTTCTTTTCCTCAGAGTAATGATGGCAATCAAACACCATCTCAATCTTTTGCTCCCACTCCCAATATGCATCGGGATCACTCCTCCCTTGGAAAGATGGAATGGTAAGTTTGATGGAGTTGAGATTGTTGTCCTCCCTTGGCTCCCCCCTCCTTGGAAGCCCATGGTCATGCCAATGCCCTTCTTCCTCCTCGGGTTCTTCTCTCCTTGGACCTCTCCTTGGTTGCAAGATGGGATTTGGTCTCCTTGGCAACCTCAAGTCAATGTCCTCAATCCTCCCCACAAGTCTATTGAGAGTTTCTTGAAGCTCTCTCATGGTTGGCTCATCATTGTTCCTCACTTCCATCCTCCTATCCTCTTGGCCCTCCATACTCCTGAAAATTCAAAGATCCTCACAAACACTCACCTCACGTGTTTCACTCAAAAGATGAACACTCAAACACTCAATTTGTTAGTGAGATATTGCTATTCAAAGAGTTCTCAAAAGTTCTAAGAAAACTATCCTCAAAGCACACAAGAAAACTTGAATTTTTGAAGAACTATTTTGACTCCAAAAGAGGTGGGCTAAACAAGCTTTAAAAGACTCTAGGAAGCCCTTGCAATTGATGATCACAAGAACCACAAAGAAAGCTTTTTGGCTTAAAAACAATGGGATAGGTTTTGGGGCACAAAACTTTCTAACACTTTGTGAAAACTTCATTTTGCAAGCTCTTTCCTTTGTTCTTTTCTTTTCTTTTCTTTGTTCTTTCTTTTTCTTTTCATTGTTCTTTTCTCTCTTTTTTTTTTTTTTTTGCTTGCTGTTTTGATGCTAAAACAACTTTCTCCTTGAAGTTCCTTGCTGCCAAAGACAAAAAGTTAGATTTCTTTTCGGCCAAAACAAGAAACTATTGAAACTTGCACAATTTTGAAACAACTTTTTGATACCGAAACTTCCTGAACTTGGATCCTTCTTTTTTTTGATGTTTTCTTGACTCTAGGATGCTGGAAACAATGAAAACAAGAGAGATTAATAGGGCTGGACACAAAACAGAAAGATAAGAAATAAACAAGAACAAACAAATTGAAACCGAGAACACTAGACAACACGGATTGACTTCTTTTTGTTGTTTTTGTGATTTTCGGACTTGAACAAGGATGGAATAAAAAGGACAGACCTGAAACAAGAAGAAAAAGGATTAAAACAGAGGATTAAGACATGAAATTACTGGAAAAAAATTGAAAGAAAACCGAAGAGAAACAAGAACACAAGATATGTCCTTCAATGGAACTTGTGGCTCTGATACCAACTGATGCGAACCCCGATGGTATAAAGACCATGAAACGCGCCCAAGATGTTTTTCAAGCTCCACAAGACATCAAAGAGACTGGGTTTAAAGACCCCCACCCCTAATCAACCTGTGATTAGAAACGAGAAGTATAGAACTCCAAGAACACAAGCACACTTGTGCACCAAGGTAGTCCACAAAGAACCAAAGAGAAAACCTCTCCAAAGAGCAATATTATTTCATCATTAATCTGTGTGTTTACATCCATAATATGTGCCTTTATATAGGCCTAAACTAGGGTAAAAATCTGGGCAAAATTCGCAGCCCAAGTCACCTAGGAAACCTAGTTACAAAGGACTCAAGAAAACCTAGTCAAACTAGGACTCTAACACACTTTTAACACATGTTTAAGGTGTGCAGCGAATTTATTTTATCCTAAATGACCTGAATCAATTCCATGGCCTAAAAAACATCTTAAATAATGTAAATAAATAGGAAAATAAAACAAAAATACATTACAAAACAATATTGGCCATGAAAACCCCAAAATAGTCTTCTCAGGTGATTACTGCTTGTGTCTTCAACTTCAAGCTGAAATTAGAACTTGATGCAACCATGATTTCTCAAAATTCAAAGCAGAAAAGTTGTATATCTATTTCTTAGCTTTGAAATGACACCTGAACTACACCAAATGGATATTTGAAGCCAAAGATATGGCCAAAATACCACAACTGCTTCTGAACCAGCGATAACTCGCAAATCGAAACTTTGCAGCTGAATTGGACCTCCTTAACGTGAAAAATGGGTTTCATGGTCTTCATATGATCTGTAGCTCTAGATGTTAGCTTTCCAATGAATCAATAATCACTCAATTCTGATCTGTTTAGCTCAAGATATGATTTTTCCCCCAGAACATCTCCAATCTGTCAACATCCGAGCTTGAAGTGCACTAGTGAGCTCCTTAGCCTCCTTCCTTGTCAATGGTCCACTAGTTTTCTTCAATGGATCCTTGCCATCCTTGGTTGTGCCTTCTTTGATCGTATCAACGTGTCATGATCTGGGTCAACCAACGGAGAAGGACTATTACTATTCGTCCCTCTATAAATACTTGGTAATTATTCCAGGTAAGGGGGACATTAATTTGAGATAAAATACATCTTTGCTCTTTAATCGTCTCATTACCTCAAAAATACTCACTTGGGCGTCGGAGGCTCCTCCCCGGAAAAACACTCCGGGGACCTCCTAACCCTTGCTTCCTGTCATTTTCAGGCGATATTCTCAGAGGGCGTTCCTCCTGGGCCTTCGAGAGTACAGCAGGAGCATTTATGGAGCATTTAAGGAGCCTCTGACGTATCCCCGATAATCCAGCCCCCAACCGCGTCCTGACACACAGCCTGTAGGGACACCCCAGCACGCCACTCTCGCGTTATCTCAGAGCCTTAGCCTGGCAGCCCATGCCGACTATGAGTCCTCTATTGCCCAAAAGACATGTAACGCATCTTGCCGAACACGTGTCATGATCTGGGCCGACCAACCGAGAAGGACTATTACTTTTCATCCCTCTATAAATACTTGGTAATTATTCCAGGTAAGGGGGGACATTAATTTGAGATAAAATACATCTCTGCTCTTTAATCGTCTCATTACCTCAAAAATACTCACTTGGGCATCGGACGCTCCTCCCCGGAAAAACACTCCGGGGACCTCCTAACCCTTGCTTCCTGTCATTTTCAGGCGATATTCTCAGAGTACGTTCATCCCGGGCCTCCCACCATTTCTACAGGCTCCTACCGCCTTCACCATGACACACGAAAGAGATGCCAAAAGGCATCAGCTGGCACCGTCTATGGGAACCCACACCCAGGTCGCCATCGTTGAAACTCGGTGTTCTAAGGACAAGGGACTCCCGAGGTCCCCGTCCGCACCAGAAGCTCAACCGGCAACCGAACAAACTGCGGTAGGGACTTCCTCGCCCGAGGACGAGCGTCCACTGACTATTACTATGGCCTTCTTGTGCGAATTTCAGCGCTCGGTTGTGGCCGAAATGATGCAGTAGTTAGATCAAAGGTGGCCACATCCAACCCTGGGGCAAAGGCCTTCATCACCAGCGCCTCAGCATGAGAAGAGCCCCCAATCAACTCATCGGAGCTCGGGAAGTGGGGATCAATACGATGAATCCTCGATGGAAAACACACCACTTAAGGCGCGACTTGTAGGAGAAATGGGGACAAAGCAACCCAAGGCCCTTCGCCGAAAGAGTTCCACCCCCAAGCCAAAGTCATCGTCTCCCCAGCGCCGAAGCCATTCCCCAAAAAGAAGACGTCAGTCTCTATTCCTAGAAGCCTACTGGCAGCAGGAAGAAGAACCTAGTGCCACACTCCTCGTGGAGAAAATCCTAAAGATGATAAAAAGAGTGGAGAGACAAGTAATTCAAAAGCCCGTCTGGGCTAGATTGTCAGAAACCTTTAATGGAGACGAGTCGCCATTCACCCGAATAGTAGTCGAGGCACCTATGCCAAGTGATTTTCGGGTACCTCGGCTGGAAACGTACGATGGCTGAACTGACCCCCAGGCTCATCTGACCAAGTATAAGCGCAATATGATACTGCACAGAGCTGATGATGCTACCTTGTGCAAATGTTTTGAGGTCACCCTTGTTGGGCCGGCCACGGCGTGGTACAACTCGCTAGCTTTCGGAGGCATCATGGAGTTCCAAGAACTGTCTGCTGCCTTCACGCAGCAATTCATCGGGAGCCGCCCAACGGTGAAAATGCCCGTCCAAATGTTCAATTTAGCACAGAAAAATGTTGAAACCATACGTGACTACGTCGAAAGGTTTAGCAGAGAAGCCTTGAGTGTCCCAGATTTCAGGCCAGAGATACGTATCTTGGCCATTGTCACACCTCACTCAGGCCCTGGCGCATAAGTTCCAAGGTTTAACTCCCAAACCCACTAGAACTCTAAAGTCTTCAATTCGGCCAAACAAGCAATGGATACCTTAAGTCTTATTTTCTTAAGGTGAGAAGCCTGGGAGGTGGCCTATGAGGCTTTTAAACAACCCAACAGTTACTTGCAGCAAAAGTAAGGCCCAATACCACTAACTTGCACAACAAGCAAGGCTTTAATTGATTACTTGCATCTCAAGCAAGGCAACACTTAATGGAGTTTTAAGTGCAGATGCTCTCGGCCAACACACAAACATATAGTAGTGCACCACATTTCCATAAGTTTAGGCTCATAACTATTCACATAACAGTGCCAAACATTGGCCCAAAACATTCAATATCCAAGTACATGCATATTGCCATCCATAAGTCATGCATAACTTGGCAAACAAACCTAACAAAACAAACATAAGTCTAGGTGCCAAAGACTACATATATGTACACAAAAGAGTAGTCTACCTAGTGTCCAACATGGCTACATGCCATGAATCCCAAAAGCTAAACATGCCAAGTTATTACATAACAAGACCACTAGTGGTCAAACATAACATTAAGTATGCCATACAAAAGTACACACTGCAGCACCAACCCAATAGCCTGATTCATTGTCATGAAAGAAAATACTATGATCAAAGCCACAGTCCAAGTATCCATAGCCCTCATAGACAAGTCTCCAACTATAGCCTGCAAACTTAGCTCATAAGTCTCGGCCAACCATATATATATATATATAAGACTTGTAATGAACCCTAAATGATAAGCCAAGCACACATTGGCACATACCTTGGAAACTAAGCAAATTAGTGCAAAACACAAGCAACAAGCAAGGTAGCACTACTCAGGCCGAATATCTTTGCCTGAAATAAAAAGATGGGCAGTGAGTATAACTCAGTAGGATTCACTTATATACATATACAACTCAAATTGAGTCTATTTAGTTAAGCTGAGTAATCACTCAAAGCTTAACCTCCCAACTGCTAGCTTTGCCTGCAAAACAAACACAAAGACAAAGAAACCAAGCATATACATACTATAATATCATAAGTGGGGTTAGCAAGCACATGGAAACACCAAAGCACACAAGTACACACACACACTCCACATGTTTGCTCTCGGCCATAATGAACCATACATGTACCCATGTGCACAATGCACACAATTCACCATCAAACAACTTACTTCCACATAGAGCTCCAAAATGTCAAGCAAATAGGCCACATTTACTTGCATTTCTAGTACATGTACACTAGTCAATTAGCTAATCAAAAATTCAACCAAGTGAAAAACTTTAAAGCCCATCAAGCAACTAAGGTCATTTGGCAAAATTTTAACCATCACTTAGCCACTCTAAACACTTGAACCATGGTAGATATATTACCAAGCCATATCAAGTGCCAGTGAACCCTACCTCAATAGCTCTCGGTTACAACCAAGCTTCAAGTATCCAAGTGTTCCTCAATCACAATGCCTACCAAATCAATCACATAGGCATCAACCACACATACTCATGGATTAACTACCATGTACTCCAAGAAGAACACCATATAATACTAACTCAAGCTCTCGGCCAAATAGACCAATTTCATATATGTATGTGCTACCCATCATTCTAACTCAATACATGGTCAACAACCATCAAATGAAGCTTGTTCATAGCACATTTACTATGTAATCAAGTGAACAACACCTAGTTACACTAACCCATGCTCTCGGCCATAATGTCCTTTTTCACATAACAATGTTCTTCATCAATTTAGTCCATCATATAGTCACCAAATCACCAATAAACATTGTTCATGGCATCATTACCATGTATTCAATCAATGGACACCAAATTATACTACTTCAAGCCCTCGGCCATAAAGCCCAACTTCACACACTAATGTTCTTCATCATTCTAATCCAACATATGATCACTAAAACATCATTAACCAACGTTCATGGCACTAATACCATGTAATCAAATGAGGAACACACAATTACCTCAAAATGCACCTTTCGGCCAAACTCCAACTTGCTCAACTTGATGTTCTTCACTCAAACTTGCCTAGCACAAGAACAAATAGGCAACAACAACACTTAGTCATGGATTAATTTCCATGGAAATGAAGAAGAACATCAAGTTCATTCATCCAACACATTCGGCCAACAATGGGCTTACAAACCAACACCAAGCTTGTTCAATTAACTCAATCTAACAACAATTGAGCTCCTAAATCCCTTGTTCATGGAAGAAAATACCATGGATTCAAGGAAATACCAAAGTTACCTCAAAACCCTAGCTTGGTTGGTTCGGCCCTTCTTAATTCTTCAAGTTCAAACTTGAAATTGAAGTAGTCTAGCACCGAAATCAAGCTCCCAAGCTTGAATCCTTCACCCAAGCTCCACACTCCTTCAATGAATCTTGAAACCGAGACCAAGTTTGAGAGAACTCAAGAACATGAGCTAGACAAGCTTTCGGCCAAGGAAAGAAATAAGCCCGAAATGTCAAGGTAAATGTCTTGACTAGTTTCGGCCGAAATGACTTGGGTTTTAGTTAGCTAAAATGCTAACTTTGGCTTCCATTAATTTGCATGAGACAATGTAGCCCCCAAATCCATATAATCACAATGCCGCCCTTAAAACTTGTGTCTAAATGGACATTTAAGTCACTTCATGGCCCATAATGCCATGCACAACACAACACAAGTACCAAAGTACTATAATTGCCCATGAGTAACCGGCCATATAACTAGACAACAAACTAGTTAGTTTAACTAGTTAACTAGTGAATAGTACTTTAGTGGTAGACAAGATTTGTTTAGTAATCATTGTTGTCTCCCACAATTTGGCTTAGTATGGCACTAGTCACCTTAAAAACTTGCATGGCCGAATATGCCAACTTTAAGTTTGTAGTTTTAATTGTACCATTCATCTAAGTGTACAATTTGATCCCCTTTCTCTGTTTTCTGTCAGCTTTCCCATTGTCCAATTTCTATGTGCAGTTAAGGTCTGAAGGTTTCCAGTTTTGCACATAGGTCACTGTACTAGTTTCCATAGTTCCCCTCACTTTTCCTTTTTATTTTTCCTTGTTTTCCTTTGTTCTCCTTGGCTTAAGCCAAGCACTTAGGAGGTCCCTAACAATAGAGCTCGGAGAGTATGATATCACTTACGAACCAAGGAAAGCAATAAAAGCCCAAGCCTTGGCAGACTTAATTGCCGAAGTACCTTTCGCCGAAAGTGATCCGTTTGACCTTGGCAAAAATGAGCCAGAATGGACCCTGTTCGTGGATGGGGCCTCCGGCTCTGAGCACCAGGGAGTTAGGGTAGTCATACGTGGCCTCGAAGGCATGGAACTAATGAAAGCCATCAAATTTGGGTTTAGTGTCACCAACAACGCGGCAGAGTACGAGGCCTTCATAGCAGGGTTGCGCCTTGCTAGAAAGATTGGTGTGAGAAACCTGAAAGCCCACAGTGATTCTCAGCTGGTAGTCCGACAGATGGCAGGGGACTACAGTGCAAAAGATCCAACTTTGGCTAAATACCATGAGCTTGTGTCAAAGCTCATCCGGGAATTCGACGCGGTGCATATTGAAAATGTGCCTCGACGAAGCAATACCGAGGCAGATAGTCTAGCGAAGTAAAAAAACTTCACCGAAATATTGAGTCACCCTAGCATCGTGGTAATGAGCACAACAACCTCGGAGGAAGGATGGGAGAATCCTATAAAGAGGTAACTTATAACCTCGGAGCTTCCCGAAGACCCCCGTGAAGCAGCAAAAGTGCGAAGACATTCCGGATGATACTTCTTAATAGGGGAAGAATTATACCGACAGGGATTTACAAGTCCATTGCAAAGGTGTATTGGCGAAAAGGACACTCGGGCAATTCTCGAGGAAGTCAACGAGGGAATCTGCGGTGCCCACATCGGGACTGACTCTTTGGCAGGAGTGATACTTCGCCAAGGGTATTTTTGGCCCACATTAAGAAAGGATGCAAGACAGTTCGTCCACAAATGTGACAGTTGCCAGAGACACGCAAAAGTTCAAAGATTGCTGACACGGCCGTCCCTGGCCCCTGCCCAGGACACCTGTGAGAACTTGCTCTCATGGTGGATTACAGTTGGACTCATTGATATGTGCGCGGATTAAATCCATGTCACTAGTTGATTATCCTAGAATATGCAATATGCATGCTCTTTATGCTTTGACGGGTTATTTAAAACCATAAAATGTTAATGTGGCCACAATTTTTCATATAAAACAGGTAAAGCAGTCAAAGCATACAAATCAACCTTTATACGAGTTAACTACACATAGCAACATGCGTGAGCATTCATACATATAGTAGCTAATGCCCCCACCCAAAAAGCAATCCTCGAGTCCATGACTCTTCATTTCATAACTAAGGAGGCAACTAGAGTACTATGTACACATACAAAATCCTCTACTGAGATCTTCTCATACTAACTCCTACCTTGGATGTGAATCCCAGTGGCGAGCTTTAGAGACTCCTCTGGACCCAACTAGGTCTAGCTATGCCTGACTATGTCCAATGTGCACTAGGCTCTGTAACCAATGAGCAAATTAGTTAGTATTGTGCAAGACCAACAAGCATCCAAACAAATAAATACTAGAATCAACAAAACTCAGGTATTCTACCTGTGCACCAAAAACTACTACTAGAGTAACCCTCAACAGTCACTCGGCCCAACTCCTTATGTATCTGCACAACAAAACAGTAAGGGTGAGAATCCAAGATTCTCAGTAAGGGGTAACCTCATGTATCGACAGTAAAACTGTGGACAGATATGAAAGAACTCATGCATACTCTCTGTTGGCTCTCGCAGTGTGAGGGACCTCTCATATATGTAAATATATGGATATGCATGCTCGAATCCTGAAGGACCACTCCTCACATAATTTTCTTACTTTCTCATGGGCGTCACTCCGTGGCTCACAAGTCTAGCCCTCAACTTGTGCCTCGTAAGCCTTAGCTTACGCCTGACTTATTATATAACCTCTCCTTAACTTTGTTGTGCAGGGGAATTGTGGTGAGAACTATGTAACTAGGTTATTAAACCTCATAACCTCGGTGCATTTGAAACCTCTCCTTACAACCCTGTGATTTCCAACACTGCCAGGTTGCCAAGGGTTCTAAAACTTACACCTCAAACTCATGACACTTGGTTATATTCACTTGCAACTTAGTTTCCTTGCCTACTCAACAAGTAACCTCAAAAATTTTCAAAACTCAAGGAAACTCCCACTTCTCGAGGGACTTCAGGAAGCCTCCAAGTACCCTTAGCATACTTGAGTGCTAAGGTACCCAAAGGACCTCCTTGGGACTCACCTCATTCATCTTAGCAAAATGTGCAAAATTCTGCCTTTAGAAATTACCCTCACTTTGATTCAAAACAACTTTAAATATGGGGTATTTTAGATGTTTATAAAACTTTGAAGTGATAGTACTCCCTCTTAGCTTTGTGTGGAACTTTGAATCACCTCAATTGGACACCCGAGCGAAAAGTTATGCTAAAAAAAAATCGGTTCTCCAATGTTGTCTTGGCGACGCGTCGCCACAATTGTTGACGTTCTGTGATTCTTTTTCCAATTGGTGATGCATCGCCAATTATGGGTACCTCTTGGCGACGCATCGCCAATCTGCGAAACTGCAGAATTGGCACGCATTTTGCTGCTATGACCTTTGGCTACTTAGTACACATATCAAACATGCATAAAAAGCCACTAAACTTCACACACACATAGTTCAAGTTGCAAGGAACATAACCAACTATCACAATGCCATTAATGATGCTCTATAACATCATCAAATCTTCCTCAAACCTCATAGTTCACCATAATTCAACCAAAACTCATACTCAATGCTTTGTCTAATTTCAATCAATTTCTTACAACAAACTCAAGCCACAAGCATTGTTCAAGCTTAAAAACACTACTCCCTTACCTCAACTCCAAGATACAAGCTAGAATCACTCCTCTTTTCAAGCAACCAAGTGCAAGAAATCCTCACCTAAGTTCCAATCAAAACCAAAGCACCAAACATCACAATCTTCCTCTCTAACCAAAACCCAAGCCTCAATTCACTCAAATAACATAGAATTAACCAAGAACACAATGCTTACCACGTATCAAAAATAGGGGAGTAGAGAAATCATGCTTCCAAGCCTCCAAACCTTGTTTTCTAGCTTGAAACAAGTTCCTCTTGGTTGGTATCCTTGGATGGCAACTCTAGGAATCAAGATCACTTGATTTCTAGCTTGAATTGAGAGAGAAATGAGTGCTTGAGAGGGGAAAACGTGGTTATGGCAGCCATTAGCCACCTTTCCCTTCTTAAACCCTCACTCACCCCTTAAGTCATCCAAGTTACAACCCTTAAACACATAAACCCCCATATTTTAACACATGCTCATTTCTTGATTAATTCTTGTTATTGTTTCAAGTTTGAGTTAAGGTTAAAGGTTAAGTTACAAAACTTAACTTAAAACACTCGGGACCCCGCCCGGTTACTCAGGGTGCAAAGTTACCATTTTGCCCTTGGTCCTCATCTCGTGCTTAAACCTCCTTGGAACTTAGTGAATTTTTGTAACTCTTTTATTCTAGCTTTGTAACCTTGAAATTAAAGTTCTAAACTTAATTTAGAACATTTTACCTCTCTCGAGAGTGCTAATTACTAGGAGGTCCATAACAATTGCCCTCGGAACTAATAAACTCGACTGACTACCCCTGTCCCTTTGCAGTATGGGGCATTGACCTCATCGGCCCACTCCCGACAGCACCTGGAGGAGTGAAATTCTGCGTGGTCGCGGTAGACTACTTCACC
>SMDT01002620.1:0-23619 GCA_005392925.1 Aquilaria sinensis | reverse complement strand
TAAGAGCATGAATAAACTTAAAGAATTAATGTTAAGCATAATTATATTATTAGATTAGATAAACTTCTTTTTTTATAATTAATCTAAAATTAGTTTGACATAATCAAAAATCACACTTAGAAAAATTTTAGTCTGCGTAGACCAATCAATAATTAATTAAATAACTACTAATAAATTAAATTTCATATCCAAGTGGTCCAATAGGATCCATGATTTGGAAAGTAATAAATTTAAAAATTAATTCTTCATTAAATTCCATATCCAAGTGATCTGATAGGATCCGTGATTGTGGAAAATTTTTTTAAATTAATTAAAAATAATTAATAAAATTAAAAATTAAATTTTTCATTAATTTCCATATCGAAGTGGTCCGATAGGATCCGTGATTTGGAAAGTATATTTTTAATAAAAAAATGAACAAAGATTAAGTTCATTAAAAATCTATATCCAAATAATTCACCAGAATTTATGATGGATTAATTAAAAATAATTAATTAAGTTCATTTAAAAATTAAATTCCATATTTAAAGTGATCAGATTAGGATCCGTGATTTTAGGAAAATATATTTTTAAATTAATTAATTTGGATAATTAAAAATTTAAAAATTAAAATTCATTAAATTTCATATCTAAGTGATCCAATAGGATCCGTGATTTTAGAAAATATTAAATAATAAATAAAAATTAAATTTTTATTAAATTCTGTATCCAAGTGGTTCGATAGAATCCACGGTTTGGAAAATCAAACTTATTATTAAAATTTTTATAAAAAAATCAAGTATCAAATATTTAAAATTCCATATCCGGCTGATCTGATAAGATTCATGGTTTTGGAATTAAATAAAATAAAATTCATTAAAATCATTATACTCAACCAAAGATTAGTTCAAGAAATGAATAGTTAAAAGATAAAAACTGAATCCCATAGTGCAAATTTCCGGGCGCTTTAATAGAGTTATTTTAGCGTAATCGACTCACGATCTTAGAATCTCTCGTAGACCATTACAGGTATCCAATCGACCTAGGTAAACAGATTGGTGGCGACTCCTATTAAAAACCACGTAGCTACAGCTTGGCGACTTCACTGGCGACGAGTCTAGCCATAAAAAGGGTTTAGTTTTTGCTCATTTTCTTTCTTGTTTGTTTCTTGACATACTGATTTAATGTGTTGAGTATTTTTTTTTTAGATTGTTGCACGCACACACCTCGGCATGCATAATGAGCTCAATACCCAAGCTCACTCCAACCAAGTTCTGCAAAATACCCGGGTTAGGCTAGTCGTGTGAGACAATAGTTTCCGCGCTTTCTCTAATCCGTAGTGGTTAGTAGTGTTGCCCAAGTGTGACAGTAGTCACCCCATGGGACCATGAAAACTACGACTCGAATTAATCCTTCCTCACATAACCCTCGTGGGTGAAGAATTGGGCCTTTTCTAGTCCGATAGGACGTAGTAAAAGGGATTCGAAGGCCAACCCATGACCTTTCTTTTCAAAAAAACCACCTACGCATATAGCGGCCATAGATCTATCCATTAGGACTTCCATAATAAAACACAGCTTGTTTATTGCTAACTCTCTTGTCAATCTAACCACTTTGTGCCTTGATAAGTATACTTTTTCTCTTTAACAATGTTCACAGTAGCGCATATATTATTCTGCCATGTTATTAACTATCTTTAAGTTGTTGTTCTCTTTGCATACATAGCACTATAGGAAGCATTTAGCGCAACCTCCATTACCATGGACATTCTTGACCTTTTTCCAACTGATTATGTAATAAAGTGGGCCGGACCACCATGGCTTTCTTTATTGGGTTTTAGAATTCCTTTGGTGATTTAGTGTTGCGCTAAATGTTTAGGCATAGACAGTCATTAGAGTTTGAAGGTGTTACGATAGTGGCCATTCAACTCAATCACATTAATAAAAATAGCATTCATTGCATGCATGCATTACATCAATCACATACATATAAAAGTCTAATAAAATGAACCTCACTTTAAAAAGATAAGATTAGCCCTCAACACCGATATTCAACTCGGCTCCAAACAAGACTTATGGCGGAACAAACGGAAGAACGTCTCACAGATATTGAGTCCAAGATGGAAAACATGGCAGAGCAAATGAAACAATTAATGGAGCTAATCAAGGGGAAAGCAACCCAAGTCCCCATCAAAGAGACACAAGATCCCACTTATCCCCCGGGATTCACCCCACAACAGATCTCAGTTCAGGAAAATCTGTTTCAGGAATCAGGTCCATCCGCTAGCATTCACCTGAAACAAAATACTGCTTATGAAGAGAAAAAGACACTATCAAAGGAAGAAGGAGAATCTCAAAAGCTTGAGACAATAGAGAAGAGGCTTCGGGCCATTGAAGGAGGCACTATATTTGGATCTCTCTCGGTAGATGATCTCTGCTTGGTACCAGATGTTGTGATCCCCTCAGACTTTAAGGTGCCAGACTTTGTGAAATACGATGGAACAAGTGATCCCATCACTCACATCACGCTGTTTCTAAGAAGACTACAACCACTCACAAAAGACGAGAAGGTGTGGATAGCACTTTTTCAAGAAAGTCTTACAAAGTCAGCACTACAATGGTATCTAAGTCAAGGTCCAAGAAACATCAAAACATGGAATGACCTCGCTCAGGCTTTCATCAATAACTATAAACATGTTATGGACTTGGCCCCGGATCGCCAAACTCTCCAGAATATGGAGAAGAAAAAGCAAGAAACCTTCAAGGAGTATGCTCAAAGGTGGAGGGACTTAGCCGCACAAGTTCAGCCACCCATGATGGAGAGAGATATGGTTACTTTATTTGTCCAAACACTAAAGTACCCATACTACGACAAACTTATTGGCAATTCGGCAACAATTTCTCAGACATTGTCATGTCTGGAGAAAGAATTAAGCATGGGATTAGGACCGGGAAGATCACCGAATCCTTTAATGATGCCATGAATAGAGGAGGACCATCCAGAAGAAATGATGAGGAAGTACAACAAATAGGACGCGAAAGAGGGATTCCCCTCGTGGGTACTGTGGCTACTGGGCCTCGCCTGTTCTATCCTACCAATAGGCCCAATAATTATCCTCCCAACAGTCCTAATTAATTACAGCCACCTGCTCCGACCCTTCCAGTACCCACACAAAGACCAAGAGAAGTTTTTGCGCCAATTCCTATGACTTACACTGAGTTATATCCAAAGCTCATTGAAAGTCAACTTATCCGCCCAATTCCTACAAGGCCAATAGAACCCCCACATCCAAGGTGGTATGACCCCAACATAACTTGCCCATATCATGATGGCGTTGTGGGCCATGGCCTAGAAAATTGCATAGCTTTGAAACGCATAGTCCAACAATTAATCGAGTCAAAATGGTTGGACTTTTCCGATGAACCGAACGTCACTCACAACCCATTGCCGCCTCATCAAGCTAAACCAGTTAATATGATAGAGGAACACCGACTGATAAAGAAGTCAGTCAACGACATCACAACCCCTCTTAAGCATGTATATTCATGGCTTGTGAAAGAAGGGGTCATCATCGGAAAGCCTTCTCTTGGACATAAAGAAATCAAAGGTGAAGAATGGTGTGATTTTCATGACAGTAAGGGTCATTCCATTCAGGAATGCTCAGAATTCCGTGAGAATCTACAGAGACTCATAGACTCATCCCAACTCAGCATTTGTCTGGGACAAGATTTGCAAGGAATCTCAGAGCCATTGAAAATCTCTGCAAATGAAGGGAAATACGGCCTAGGTTTCACACCGACAAGGCAAGATAAAATGAAGACGATAGCTGAAAAGAGAGAAAAGAGGATTGCACGACTAAAAGGACATCCTCTAGAGGGAAGAAATCTGGATATCCCTGACATCACTGAAACATTCGTGAGTGGTGGCTTGATTCCAAAAAATGACAATGAAGGCGCGCTGACCATCAGCATCAACAAGTCTTTTGAACATCTTTCGATTCAGGCAATAATCAGTGATTCACCCGAAAATGAGGAGCTCGTTCAACCCTGTAGCCCACGGGATGTGCTGAACAATTGGGAGGCGATAGAACTGCCTGTTGTAATCGAGAGCTTTTCAAAGTAATCTAATAGTAAAAACCTCCTAAAGAAAGGTTCAATCAATAGGGTGTAGTCTTTGCTTAAGTGAACCTTTTAGTTATTGCTTTTCATTCCAATAAAGTTGTGATTTACGCACATTATAAATAAAGCACCAATTTGCATCCATCTCATTCTCGCCATTTTCTCTTCTTTCTTTTCTCTCTGGCTAATGCAGACCTGAAACTCTCTTTGATGACAATGAAAGAATGAACTTTGATAATCCTGTAAACACTGCTGACTCGGATGACGAAGATCTTCAAATATCTCCTGAGTTATTAAGAATGATCGAGCAAGATGAAAAAGAAAGAGCAACAAGTCAGGAACCAACTGAGACATTCAACTTGGGAGACAGTCAGGATGTAAAAGAAGTTAAGATTGGCACTCTATTTCCTCCTGAAGAGAAAGAAGAACTAATCCACTTATTGAAGGAATATGTGGACGTATTTGCTTGGTCATACCAAGATATGCCCGGCTTAAGCTCGGACATAGTGCTACACAAAATACCATTGAAGCCTGGGATGAAGCCCGTTAGACAGAAGCTACGAAGATTAAAGCCAGATCTTGCTAAAAGATGATATTCGAAAGTGGGATCAGTACTAAGATATGCCCGGCTTAAGATACGCTGGTCGATAATACTGCGGGAAACTCGGGGTACATAGTGCTACACAAAATACCATTGAAGCCTGGGGTGAAGCCCGTGTAGATGACATGATTGCCAAAACTTTCACTGCTGGGGGGCATCTAAATGTACTGAGAAAACTATTCAATAGACTTCGTAGGTATCAACTAAAATTGAATCCTGCCAAATGTACTTTTGGAGCCTCTTCAGGAAAGTTATTGGGTTTCATGGAAAGCAAAGATGGGATTCGAGTTGACCCAAGTAAAGTCAAGGCGATACAAGAAATTCAACCCCCGAAGACTCCAAAACAAGTAAGAAGTTTTCTGGGCAGAATCAACTTCATAGCAAGGTTCATATCACAATTGACGTCCAAATGTGAACCTCTTTTCAAATCACTAAAGAAGAACAATCCAATTGAGTGGAATAATGAATGTCAAGAGGCATTTGAGAAAATTAAGCAATACCTATCAAATCCACCAGTCTTGGTACCACCTCAATCTGGAGAACCGTTGATTCTATACTTATCAATACAGGATTCTTCATTAGGATCCGTATTGGGTCAACGCGATGAGACAAGCAAGAAAGAGCATGCAATTTACTACTTGAGCAAGAAGCTTACCACGTATGAAGCGAAATACTCAGTAGTAGAAAAGTCTTGTTGTGCCCTTGCATGGGTAGCAAACCGACTACAACACTACATGCTCAACACAAGAAAAGGTTCTCGGTTCTCCGCAACACAAACGCCAAAAAGAAAAGAAGTTCATCCCTTCCATCAAAAGACAACAAGGGAAAATTCAAAACCAAAAAAAAGACTGAGAGCAAGCACGAGCAAGTAAGGCCACTTGAGTCATCTCACTTCAAGAGGACTATCAAGCATGTCATAATCATAGCCCACAAAAAAAATAAAAAAAGCAAAAAAGAAAAAAAAAAGAAAAAGGGCTCAAGTTAAAGCAAAAGAAAAAAAAAAGAAAATGGGGCCTGATTCTAACGGAAATGGATGGACGAGAGCTACCAAAACCAATGAATTCAGATTCAGTGAAGAAGTATTTTGCATAATGATGAAGTTTTCCGACAAAAAGGAAGAATTAGGTACAGGATTGCCAGAGCTTGTTCGACCAAAGTTGTCAAAGAGAGTGTTCTTCTCTCAGATCTTCATTGTTCTTCACCTGTACCCGAGACTTTTATATTCCCTTACTCATAAATGAAAAGCCAATTCTCTCTAGCTCTTCTTCTTCAAATCTCGTATTCAACTTTTATATTTCTTTATCCAAAAATGAAAAGTCAATTCTCTTTAGCTCTTTTTCTTCAAATCTCACATTCTTACTGGCCTCAAGTGTGTAATAAATTGTGACTTTGTAGGAAGGATAGTAAAAATTAAAACTCAGAAAAAGCAAAGACCGTAGATTACTTTGATAAGCTTTATGAATTAAAATAGGTAAGATCGAGGTCCTGCTTTGCGAACGGCACAAAACATTGGCTAATAGGGAAAAAGGAGTAACAAATCTTCGGGAGATGGCCTTGGTGGTTGCCTGGATGATTGCTTCAAAAGTCTTACAATTGAAAATACGAGCATGATTATATCAACAAGAAGGAAGCATACTCATGAATGTTTCAACAGGGATGACTATCCAAAGAGGAATAAAGTATGATGCGGGAAAACGTTAAGGAAGTTGAGACCAAAATTCAGGAACAAGTCAAGAAAAACTTCTTTGAAGGGGCTTTTCGAAAAGAATTGAGCTTTTGAGGCAATGGACGAGAGCTGAGAAGCATAAAGAGATTCAATGGTAATCTGAAAAGGCCATCATAAAAAGGATCCAGTAAAGCAAAGACATGAAGAACTAGATCCATATAAAAAAAAACAAAACAAAACAAAATTAAAAAAAAAAAAAAAGAGAGCCATTAGTTACACATGCCCTGCATTCATGCATTTCACATCATGCATACATGGCTTTTGCATAACAGGGACCAAACGGAGAGCATATCCGCGGCATGATTACAACAGTATAAGCTGAGACTTCAACTTCATCAGCTCATTCCAGTCTATCACTGGAGGCACAGCTAATACGCTCGACCAAGCCGCGTCAAGAAGTTCAACATTATGGTCAAGGATAAGGTAGACGTTAAAAATATTGTCGTTGACAATTTGTCAAAAGCTGGCAATGGATTCGATAATCGAGGCTACACCCGTAAAGACGGGATCGACGTCAGCTCAATGGAATATCAAATAAGAGATAGCTATGGTCAAGGATAAGGTAGACGTCAAGAAATATTGTCGTTGACAATTTGTCAAAAGCTGGCAATGGATTCGATAATCGAGGCTTCACCCATAAGGACAGGATCGACGGAATATCAAAGATAAAAGATAAAAGCTGGCAATGGATTCTATGACATCAAAATATATGTCAAAAATTGTCAAAAATAGGCTCCATTTTTCCGGTTAAGTGGCGGATACGGTACTCCGTGACTCTCAAGTCGGTTGTCTCAGTTGCCCATAATAACTGATTCCTTCCTCCCTTCTTTCTTTTATTTCCTTCTAGAAAATGGATCCTACTCTTTCTGCCTTGCGAAAATACTTTCCTTCTCTCCCAATGAACATTCTTAAAAAGATTTACCGAGTTCGCTGTGAACGATTAAGAGTTTTGATGCACAAAGGAATCCCTGAAGATGTGCGGTGGTTAATTGAAGCTAAGGTTCGTCTGGCAGGTGAACTCCCAGATGCATTTGTGTCTCACATGCCTGGCATAGGCAAAAGCTCTTATGCCAAAAAGCGAAGAGCAAAAAGGTTACAAGTCTGTCATAAATGTGGTCGATGGACTTGTAATACTAAATGTCGTTCTTTAGGAATGATCTCCGATAATCGGGAAGATAAAATACGATTCATCAAGAATGGCATAAGTAAGGATTCGTTGGATGATATCCGATTGACTCTTGAGACGCATTCTTGTGGATCAGTGCAACGCGAACTTCTTGGTTTATGGAGTATTTTTCATGAAGAACGAGAGCGTTATAGTCCTGGGAATCTGACTTTAAAAGACCATGTTTACTAGTTTGTAAGAAAACTGGATGGGAAGCAAATCCCCGACTCATAGAAGGCGTTGAAGCCGTTACTGGACGTAAAACCAGTGGAAGATGTGAGCCACAATCACAATTACTGTACATACATTTTGTCATATTTGGAAAATTTACCTTTTTCTTTGGACAATAATGTACTTGCTCCTGTAAGCGTGATTAACACGTTATCCTTTCATCGCTATAAATACGCATTCTTCTTTCCGATTATGTAGCTGATACGGTACTCCGTGACTCTCATAGTCAGTTATTTCAGTTTCCTACAATAACTGATTTTTTCTTCTCTTCTCTCAAATTCTTCTCTCATCAATGGATTCTACTCTTTCCACCCTGCGAAAATACTTTCCTTCTCTCCCAATAAACATTCTTAAAAAGATTTACCGAGTTCGCTGTGAAAGACTCAGAGTATTTATGCACAAAGGCATTCCTGACAATGTGCGGTGGTTAATTGAAGCTAAGGTCCGTTCGACTGGTGAAGTTTCAAATGCATTTATGCCCCGTATGCCCGGCTTAGGTAAAAGCGCTCATGCCAAAAAGCGAAGAGCAAAGAGGCTAGGTGTCTGTCATAAATGCGGACGTTGGAATTGCGATACTAAATGTCGCTCTTTAGGATTCATCTCCAAAAATCGTGAAGATAAAAGAAAATTCATCAAGAATGGCCTGCGTAAGGAATCTCTAGAGGATATCCGAGGGACTCTTGAAACGCATTCTTGTGGAATAGTGCAACGTGAAATTTTCGATTTATGGAGGACTTTCCATAAAGAACGAGACCGTTACAGTCTTGGGAATCTGACTTTAAATGACCCTGTTTGCCAGTTTGTAAGAAAACTGGATGGGAAGCAAATTCCCGACTCAGAGAAGGCGTTGAAGCCGTTACTGGACGTAAAACCAGTGGAAGATGTGAGCCATAGTCATAATTAATGTACATACAAGCTGTCATTTTGAAAAATTTACCTTTTCTTTCGTCAATAATGTACTTGCTCCTGTAAGCGTAATAAACACGTTATCCTCTCATCGCTATAAATGCGTGTTCTTCTAGTCGGTTATTTCAGTTTCCTACAATAATTGATTTCTTCCTCTCTTCTCTCAAATTCTTCTCTCGTCAATGGATTCTTCTCTTTCTGCCCTGCAAAAGTATTTTCCTTCCCTCCTAATAAATGTTCTTAAAAAGATTTACCAAGCTAGATGCGAAAGAATCAGAGTATTTATGCACAAAGGCATTCCTGATAATGTGCGGTGGTTAATTGAAGCTAAGGTCCGTTCGGCTGGTGAAGTTTCAGAAGCATTCATACCCCGTATGCCCGGCTTAGGTAAAAGCGCTTATGCCAAAAAGCGAAGAGCAAAGAGGCTAAGTGTCTGTCATAAATGTGGATGGTGGATTTGCAATACTAAATGTCGTTCTTCAGGGATGATCCCCAGAAATCGTGAAGATAGAAGAAAATTTATTAAGAATGGCTTGCGTAAGGAATCTCTGGAGGATATTCGAGGGATTTTTGAAACACATTCTTGTGGATCAGTGCAACGCGAACTTCTTAGTTTATGGACTACTTTCCAAAAAGAACGAGATCGTTATAGTCTTGGAAATCTGACTTTAAACGACCCTGTTTGCCAGTTTGTAAGAAAACTGGAGGGGAAGCAACTCCTCGACTCATAGAAGACGTTGAAGCTGTTACTGGACGTAAAACCAGTGGAAGACATGAGCCACAGTCTCGACTACTGTACATGCTAGCTGTCACCTTTGGAAAAATTTCCTCCTCTTCTGACAATAATGTACCTGCTCTTGACGTGAGCCACAGTCACGACTACTGTACATGCTAGCTGTCACCTTTGGAAAATTTCCTCCTCTTCCGACAATATTGTACCTGCTCTTGACGTGAGCCACAGTCACAACTACTGTACATGATAGCTGTCTATTTTGAAAATTTTTCTTCTTTTCCGACAATAATGCACCTACTCTTGAAAACATAATTACTCCATTATCTCTTCATCTCTATAAATACATCCTTTTTTCTTCATTTCTCACAAAGTTAAGGATGGGAATGGAGAAAACCTCAACTCGTAAACCTCGAAGTATTTGTGTATTTTCTGGGGCTTTTCCTGGAAAAGACGAAGAGTTCTTAAAGGCAGCCAACCATTTGGGTAGAGTATTAGCCGAGCGAAAAATACATTTAGTTTATGGAGGAGGTAGCGTCGGATTAATGGGAGGTGTAGCATCAGCAGCATCTTTAGGCGGAAGTCAAGTTCTGGGCATTATCCCTGGACCTTTGAAATTTGTTTCTGGGGGCACGATTGGAGAAGAATTAGTGGTTAAAAATTTGCAAGAACATGTGTTACAAATGCTTCTTAATGCTGATGCTTTTATCGCTCTACTAGGTGGTTTTGGCACATTGAGAGAAATCTTCCAAATTGCTTCCATGGCCTAACTTAATTTGCACAAGAAACCTATTGGGCTGTTGAATGTTAACAATTTTTTACAAGTCTGATAGCTTTTGTGGATTATGCTGTGCAGAAGAATTTCATATCAAGAGTGGCACGACGAATCATAATATCCGCAACAACTGCTGAAGAATTGCTAGATAAAATGCAAGCTTTTGTTCCTGAACCAGATCCAGCAATGATTCAGATAGATTGGACATGACAGTCTTTCCCGACCAGTTCAATCCCATAATTGTCCTTTGCCCGGCCTGTTGAAGCATTGTGGAAGAAGAAGCGATTCGATATGTTCTTCTTGTCCTTCAGTTTTATTATCAGCATTTTTTCGTGTTTCAATTTTTCTTTTCAGAGAATTTCTTCTTTCTTCTTCACCTTGTTAGATAGTTTTGTTCATGCTGATATTAAAACCATAGGACAAAGCCTTTAGTTTGGAATGGCTGAGTAAGGAGTAATTTTTTTTTTTTGCTCCTGAGACGCATCCTATTAGGTCCACTAGTCATGACATTTTGGGGGTAGCTAAGCTTCAACCTTATTTGGATGACATATCTCTCAAGGGAATCTATATTTTCTGAAGGAAATATTAGATGAAACCTTGGATATTAACTCCAAACATCCGTTCCCTTACATAATTTGTCTGTTTTATTTCTCATCATCAAGATTCACTCATTTCATGGAAGATTAAATTCTTGCACTTGCCTGTTTTGAAAATTCACACTTCCGAAGAAAATCATTCCAACTTCAATTGCCTTCATACAACTTTTGCTTGAGGTACTCAAAAAGGAGAAAAGAGTTTTTCTCCACAATCAATTTTTCTTCAACGATAGGAAGGTTCCTATCATAGAGGTTCTAAGGAAGGTTCCTTAAACCTCAAAAAATCAATCAATCAATTTTTCTTCAACGATAGGAAGGTTCCTATCGTAGAGGTTTTAAGGAAGGTTCCTTAAACCTCAAAAAATCAATCAACGATATTTTTCTTCCGATAGGAAGGTTCCTAGAGGTTCTAAAAGGTTCCTTAAATCTCAAAATCAATCAATCAATTTTTCTTCAACGATAGGAAGGTTCCTATCGCAGAGGTTCTAAGGAAGGTTCCTTAACCTCAAAAAATCAATCAATTTTTCTTCAACGATAGGAAGGTTCCTATCGTAGAGGTTCTAAGGAAGGTTCCTTAACCTCAAAAATCAATCAATTTTTCTTCAATTAGGAAGGTTTCTATCGCAACGATTCTAAGGAAGGTTCCTTATCCTCAAAAGGTTTCTTAAACGATAGGAAGGTTCCTATCGCAGAGGTTCTAAGGAAGGTTCCTTAAACCTCAAAATCAATCAATCAATTTTTCTTCAACGATAGGAAGGTTCCTATCGCAGAGGTTCTAAGGAAGGTTCCTTAACCTCAAAAAATCAATCAATTTTTCTTCAACGATAGGAAGGTTCCTATCGCAGAGGTTCTAAGGAAGGTTCCTTAAATCTCAAAAAATCAATCAATCAATTTTTCTTCAACGATAGGAAGGTTCCTATCGCAGAGGTTCTAAGGAAGGTTCCTTAAACCTCAAAATCTATCAATCAATTTTTCTTCAACGATAGGAAGGTTCCTATCGCAGAGGTTCTAAGGAAGGTTCCTTAAACCTCAAAATCAATCAATCAATTTTTCTTCAACGATAGGAAGGTTCCTATCGCAGAGGTTCTAAGGAAGGTTCCTTAACCTCAAAAAATCAATCAATTTTTCTTCAACGATAGGAAGGTTCCTATCGCAGAGGTTCTAAGGAAGGTTCCTTAAACCTCAAAAATCAATCAATCAATTTTTCTTCAACGATAGGAAGGTTCCTATCGCAGAGGTTCTAAGGAAGGTTCCTTAACCTCAAAAAATCAATCAATTTTTCTTCAACGATAGGAAGGTTCCTATCGCAGAGGTTCTAAGGAAGGTTCCTTAAACCTCAAAATCAATCAATCAATTTTTCTTCAACGATAGGAAGGTTCCTATCGTAGAGGTTCTAAGGAAGGTTCCTTAAACCTCAAAAATCAATCAATCAATTTTTCTTCAACGATAGGAAGGTTCCTATCGTAGAGGTTCTAAGGAAGGTTCCTTAAACCTCAAAAATCAATCAATCAATTTTTCTTCAACGATAGGAAGGTTCCTATCGCAGAGGTTCTAAGGAAGGTTCCTTAAACCTCAAAATCTATCAATCAATTTTTCTTCAACGATAGGAAGGTTCCTATCGTAGAGGTTCTAAGGAAGGTTCCTTAACCTCAAAAATCAATCAATTTTTCTTCAACGATAGGAAGGTTCCTATCGCAGAGGTTCTAAGGAAGGTTCCTTAAACCTCAAAATCAATCAATCAATTTCTCTTCAACGATAGGAAGGTTCCTATCGTAGAGGTTCTAAGGAAGGTTCCTTAAACCTCAAAATCTATCAATCAATTTTTCTTCAACGATAGGAAGGTTCCTATCGTAGAGGTTCTAAGGAAGGTTCCTTAAACCTCAAAAAAAAATCAATCAATTTTTCTTCAACGATAGGAAAGTTCTTATCGCAGAGGTTCTAAGGAAGGTTCCTTAAACCTCAAAATCTATCAATCAATTTCTCTTCTACGATAGGAAGGTTCCTATCGTAGAGGTTCTAAGGAAGGTTCCTTAAACCTCAAAATCTATCAATCAATTTTTCTTCAACGATAGGAAGGTTCCTATCGTAGAGGTTTTAAGGAAGGTTCCTTAAACCTCAAAATCAATCAATCAATTTTTCTTCAACGATAGGAAGGTTCCTATCGCAGAGGTTCTAAGGAAGGTTCCTTAACCTCAAAAATCAATCAATTTTTCTTCAACGATAGGAAGGTTCCTATCGCAGAGGTTCTAAGGAAGGTTTCTTAAACCTCAAAATCAATCAATCAATTTCTCTTCCATGATAGGAAGGTTCCTATCGTAGAGGTTCTAAGGAAGGTTCCTTAAACCTCAAAATCTATCAATCAATTTTTCTTTAACGATAGGAAGGTTCCTATCGCAGAGGTTCTAAGGAAGGTTCTTTAAACCCCAAAATCAATCAATCCATTTCTCTTCCACGATAGGAAGGTTCCTATCGAAGAGGTTCTAAGGAAGGTTCCTTAAACCTCAAAATCTATCAATCAATTTTTCTTCAACGATAGGAAGGTTCCTATCGCAGAGGTTCTAAGGAAGGTTCCTTAAACCTCAAAATCAATCAATCAATTTTTCTTCAACGATAGGAAGGTTCCTATCGCAGAGGTTCTAAGGAAGGTTCCTTAAACCTCAAAATCTATCAATCAATTTTTCTTCAACGATAGGAAGGTTCCTATCGCAGAGGTTCTAAGGAAGGTTCCTTAAACCTCAAAATCAATCAATCAATTTCTCTTCCACGATAGGAAGGTTCCTATCGTAGAGGTTCTAAGGAAGGTTCCTTAAACCTCAAAATCTATCAATCAATTTTTCTTCAACGATAGGAAGGTTCCTATCGTAGAGGTTTTAAGGAAGGTTACTTAAGGAAGGTTCCTTAAAAAAATCAATCGATCAGTTTTTCTTCAACGATAGGAAGGTTCCTATCGCAGAGGTTCTAAGGAAGGTTCCTTAACCTCAAAAATCAATCAATTTTTCTTCAACGATAGGAAGGTTCCTATCGCAGAGGTTCTAAGAAAGGTTTCTTAAAGCTCAAAATCAATTAATCAATTTTTCTTCCACGATAGGAAGTTTCCTATTGTAGAGGTTCTAAGGAAGGTTCCTTAAACCTCAAAATCTATCAATCAATTTCTCTTCCACGATAGGAAGATTCCTATCATAGAGGTTCTAAGGTTCCTTATCAAAATCAATCAATTTTTCTTCAACGATAGGAAGGTTCCTATCGCAGAGGTTCTAAGGAAGGTTCCTTAAACCTCAAAATCAATCAATCAATTTTTCTTCCACGATAGGAAGGTTCCTATCGTAGAGGTTCTAAGGAAGGTTCCTTAAACCTCAAAATCTATCAATCAATTTTTCTTCAACGATAGGAGGGTTCCTATCGCAGAGGTTCTAAGGAAGGTTCCTTAAACCTCAAAATCAATCAATCAATTTTTCTTCCACGATAGGAAGGTTCCTATCGTAGAGGTTCTAAGGAAGGTTCCTTAGACGTCAAAATCAATCAATCAATTTTTCTTCATCGTAGAGGTTCTAAGGAAGGTTCCTTAAACCTCAAAATCAATCAATCAATTTTTCTTCTACGATAGGAAGTTTCCTATCTCAGAGGTTCTAAGGAAGGTTCCTTAACCTAAAAAATCATTCAATTTTTCTTTAACGATAGGAAGGTTCCTATCGTAGAGGTTCTACGGAAGGTTCTTTAAACCTCAAAATCAATCAAATCAATTTTTCTTCAACGATAGGAGAGTTCCTATCGCAGAGGTTCTAAGGAAAGTACCTTAACCTCAAAAAGGAGGAGAAAAAGGTTTTTTTCCTCAGGGTTTGGTCGGCGAGAAGGTTTTCAATGCCTAGCTATGTAGGACAAAATTCGGTAACGGCTTTGCATGCGTCATGTCCCATGAAGCATGCAAAGGGGGGCAGTTATTGACACCCAATTTCGTCCGACCATTAAACTTCAAAAAGTAGAAAAAAATTACTTAATTAATTAATTAAAAAATATTTTTATTATTTGTTTTATAAGATTATCTTTAAAATATTATATATATATATATATGTATGTATGTATGTATAAAAATTTTTCTTATTAATTAACTAATTAATTAAAAATTAAAAATAAAAAAAAAACAAAAATTAAAAAAAAAAGAAAAGGAAGAGGAGTACGTTTTCCACACCAACTCTCACCTACCTCTGTCCTTATTCCCATTTTCACCACCTGCTCTCAACTGCCTCACCTGCCCCTTTGATTTTTCTTCCTCCCCGACTTTTAATTCTCCCGAAGCTCACTCTCTCCCAAGGAGTGAGAAATCAACTCTCACCTCTCTGGCATAAGCTCTCATTCCCCTCAGCTAGAAAAGTCTCAGCTCTCTCTCTCTCCATTTCACTAAGACCTCTCTCTCCCTGGCTGAGCTTTCTCTCTCTCTCGATTGGCCTTGTACACACAACAGCTTTCTCTCTCCCTGGCTGGAGCTCTCTCTCTCTCCTCTCTTCCCTCTCGGTTTTAGTTTTTCTCTGCTCCCTCGCTCCACTGCTATTTCCTCTGCTACTCTCCCCCCGTCGTGTCACACCCTTTTTCCTCACCTCCGTTCACCACGCCTGTCTGCCGGATCACACCTCCAGCCGCCTCTAGCTGCCTTCGCCACCGCTAGCTTCGCCTTCCCCCGCCAGCCGGATCACCCTCGCGTCGCGCCCCCTAGCCGCCGTCCTTTGCCGCGCTCGCACGCCGTCAGTCTCTCCTCCAACACCGCCCCCTGCCGTCGCGCCTCGCTCTCGCCTCGTTTGTCGCCTCCAGTCTCCCTCCGTACGTGCTCCGTCACGCCAACTCCCTTGCCCAGCTGCTTTCTTCCTCCGATGTCGGAGAAAATCAGGAAGTGAAGATTTAAGACGAAACAGACGCGTTTTTTATGTTTTGACTGAGTCAAATTTTTTATTTTTTGGGTAAAAATTCACATTAAGTCCTTGGTTATCTTTTTTTTATCCATTTAAGTCACTAACATATTTTTATCTTGCAGATCAATCACTGACAGCATTGTTTTTATTTATAGTTCGGTTTTTTTTTTTCAATTGCTCGTTTTATTATTTTGGACCATGAATTTGTTGGATAGTTAATATAAAATTGTATGTTTAGGTTAGATCAGATTTTTACTTATGTTTTGATTTTAACTTTTCATTGTTAGCATAAGTTTAAAACTCATGTTTACGTAACGCATTTAAAAGATCATATTTACGAAATTCAATTCTGAGCGGGTTTTAATGAAAATTCAAGGATGAATTTAGAACTAGTAAATTACAAAATCCATATCCAGGTGGTTCGGTTAGAATCCATGGTTTGGATATTAATTGATATTATTTAAAGCAAATAAAACAAAACAAAAAATTAAAATTAAATAACGAAACCTAGATCGCAAACCGACCCGTTGTCGACCCGAATCTGATTTGAAAGTCCATAATTTCGGCATAATTCTAATTTTGCCCCTGGATTTATTTGATTTGTCTAATCGAGACTCTAATGTTGTTTTGATTTGCAATTTAGTCACTGATTTACTTATTTTCTTTTGTTTTCTTTTTGTTTGTTCAGTTAATTAAAGGCATAAATTAACTTAGGAATTAACATTAAGCTTAATTATATGATTAGGTTAGATAGGTAATTTTAGTAAATAATTTGTCCTCGGATTTATTTGATCTGTTCATCTGAGACTTTAAGGTTGTTTTGATTTACAATTTGATCACTAATGTTTATTTTCTTTTATGTCTTTGTTTGTTCATTTGATTAAGAGCATGAATAAACTTAAAGAATTAATGTTAAGCATAATTATATGATTAGATTAGATAAACTTCTTTTTTTATAATTAATCTAAAATTAGTTTGACATAATCAAAAATCACACTTAGAAAAATTTTAGTCTGCGTAGACCAATCAATAATTAATTAAATAACTACTAATAAATTAAATTTAAATTAAATTCCATATCCAAGTGGTCCGATAGGATCCATGATTTGGAAAGTAATAAATTTAAAAATTAATTCTTCATTAAATTCTACATCCAAGTGATCCGATAGGATCCGTGATTGTGGAAAAATTTTTTAAATTAATTAAAAATAATTAATAAAATTAAAAATTAAATTTTTCATTAATTTCCATATCGAAGTGGTCCGATAGGATCCGTGATTTGGAAAGTATATTTTTAATAAAAAAAAATGAACAAAGATTAAGTCCATTAAAAATCTATATCCAAATAATTCACCAGAATTTATGATGGATTAATTAAAAATAATTAATAAATTTAAAAATTAAATTCCATATCCAAGTGATCCGATAGGATCCGTGATTTTGGAAAATATATTTTTAAATTAATTAAAAATAATTAATAAATTTAAAAATTAAAATTCATTAAATTCCATATCCAAGTGATCCAATAGGATCCGTGATTTTAGAAAATATTAAATAATAAATAAAAATTAAATTTTTATTAAATTCCGTATCCGAGTGGTTCGATAGAATCCACGGTTCGGAATCATCAAACTTATTATTAAAATTTTTATTAAAAATCAAGTATCAAAGATTTCAAATTCCATATCCGGCTGATCTGATAAGATTCATGGTTTGGAATTAAATTAAATCAAAATTCATTAAAATTATTATACTCAACCGAAGATCAGTTCAAGAAATTAATAGTTAGAAAAAGATAAAAAACTGAACCCATGGTACCGATCTCCGGGCGCTTTAATAGAGTTATTTTAGCGTAACCGACTCATGATCTTAGAATCTCTCGTTGACCTTTTCAGGTATCCAATCGACCTAGGTAAACGGATTGGTGGCGACTCCATAAAATTTTCACGTTGCTACAGCTTGGCGACTCCACTGGGGAATGAGTCTAGCCATAAAAAGGGTTTAGTTTTTCTTCGTTTTCTTTCTTGTTTGTTTCTTAACATATTGATTTAATGTGTTGAGTATTTTTAGATTGTTGCACGCACACACCTCGGCATGCGTAATGAGCTCAATACCCAAGCTCATTTCCAACCAAGTTTTTCAAAATACTCGGATTAGGCTAGTTGTGTGAGACAATAGTTTCCGCGCTTTCTCTAATCCGTAGTAGTTAGTAGTGTTGCCCAAGTGTGACAGTAGTCACCCCATGGGACCATGAAAACTACGACTCGAATTAATCCTTCCTCACATAACCCTCGTGGGTGAGGAATTGGGCCTTTTCTAGTCCGATAGAACTTAGTAAAAGGGATTCGAGGACCAACCCATGGCCTTTCTTTTCAAAAGACCACCTATGCATATAACGGCCATAGATCTATCCATTAGGACTTCCATAATAAAACACAGCTTGTTTATTGCTAACTCTCTGTCAATCTAATCACTTTATGCCTTGTTAAGTATACTTTTTCTCATTATAATGTTCATAGTAGCTCATTTATTATTCTGCTATGTTATTGACTCTCTTTAAGTTGTTGTTCTCTTTGCATGCATAGCACTATAGGAAGTATTTAGCGCAACCTCCATCACCATGGCTTTCTTTATTTGGTTTTCTTTATTTGGTTTTAGAATTCCTTTGGTGATTTAGTGTTGTGCTAAACGTTTAGGCATAGATAGTCATTTGAGTTTGAAGGTGTTATGATAATGGTCATTCAACTCAATCACATTAATAAAAATAGCATTCATTGCATGCATGCATTACATCAATCACATACATGTAAAGTCTAAAAAAATGAATCTCACTTTAAAAAGGTAAAATTGGCCCTCAACACCGATATTCAACTCGGCTCCAAACAAGACTCATGGCGGAACAAACGGAAGGACGTCTCACGGATATTGAGTCCAAGATGGAAAACATGGCAGAGCAAATGAAACAATTAATGGAGCTAATCAAGGGGAAAGCAAACCAAGTCCTCGTTAAAGAGACACAAGATCCCACCTATCCCTCGGGATTCACACCACAACCGATCTCAGATCAGGAAAATCTGTTTCAGGAATCAGGTCCATCCGCTAGCGTTCACCTGAAACAAAATACTGCCTATGAAGAGAAAATGACACTATCAAAGGAAGAAGGAGAATCTCAAAAGCTCGAGACAATAGAGAAGAGGCTTCGGGCCATTGAAGGAGGCACTGTATTTGGATCTCTCTCGGTAGATGATCTCTGCTTGGTACCAGATGTTGTGATCCCCTCAGACTTCAAGGTGCCAGATGTCGCGGAACGGGGCCCCAGTGCCCCTAATCTTGTAGGCCCTTAGGGATTAAGAATCCCACTAGTTACTATTGGCTAACTATTACTTGTCAATATAAATTAAACAATTTATATGCAACTAGTTTCTTAGCCTACACAGATTAATTATGCATGCTTCTGTCCTGGCAATGCAAACGAATTTTTATAAGTCGGGAATTAAAAAAAAACACTGCTCGAGCATTTTACTAAAACATATAAAACGTGCCAAGACCTTGAAAATACTGGTTGCTTTAACTACAAGTAACAGTTTGTGCATACATTACACCTCTAGCATGCACCCAAAAGTAACAAGATGGATTTACATCCTAATGTATCCTATTAGAGGCAACTTACTTAGTACACAAGGTACTATGTACAAGAGACAAAATTTAATAACTACTAAGATCAACTACTTGAGCCCACCTTGAGCTAAGTTAAGCTAAGCTCCAAGTGTAGCCCTTCCTTAAACTTGTTCTTGTGTACTCTTGCCTCTACACTGTAAAGGCACAACTTGGTTAGCACATAACTTGTACTGCAAGAAACTTAGAATCGCAAGGATTCTTAATAAAATACCTGCAAAACAGAAAGCTTAGGCCTCAGCTATCACTTCAGTGATTAGGCCCGGAGTTAGATCCTGCACAATAAAACTTAAGGGAATGAGTACTTGAAAGTACTCAGTAAGGATTCCCTTCTTAAATACCTGCAAAGGAAAAATGCAACAGATATGCAAATATGGCAACCAAGCAATCAAACATGCAATTCAAATAACAACCAATCAACAAAATATAAGATATGCAATGTATGGATGTATGATATGAAATGCAAGAAATGCACACAATAAATGCACTTGGGACTTTCTGCACTCTAAGTGCCTTAATTCTTTGCCGTGAGCTCAAATGGCTGAGGTACTTGAGATACTGGCCCTCGTATCCCGGACACTTTACCTCAATTAAGTCCCATCTACGGGTTCTAGAGTAGGTCGTCACCTATCTCAAACTTACCCGCCTTTACCCTTAATTTATTGTACAGGGTAGTCTTCCTATGTGGTTTAACTAGTCAAACCCTCAAGGTTTAACTCAAAACACTACTAGTGGCTCACTTACCAAACCACATGGTTCGGTTGGGATCGACTTAGGTTTTTCTCTCAATTGACCATATGTAATTGATACTCTATACGGCCAATAAAGAGTCTAAAAACCCACTTAATCCCCTTAGTGCTCATTCAAAAGCTTAAGCACCTTGAATTACTTAGCCACCAAGTCACATTTCTTTATCCTTAACCACACAACTTGACTACCTCTTAAATAATGCACAATTCCCGCCTTAGGAATGAATTCTAGACCCAACCGAGGCTATGGAACGTCTTAGAATAGCCTAGGGATAGAAACCGAGAGTCTAAGTTAATCTTAGGATGGCCGGAAAACGAGGCCAAATTTGCAATTGGCGACGCGGCGCCAAAGAGTATTTGCTTCTGGCGACGCGGCGCCACCGAACAAACACTCTGTGTACAATTTGACAACTTGGCGCCGCGGCGCCAATTCACGTGAAACTTCTGGCGACGCGGCGCCAATGCAATTTTCCTGGGTTTATGCGTCAGCGTTGTTCTTGCACACAAACTACTCAAACTCTCTCATTTCTAATCCAAACTCAATTGGGTCTTGTTCCTAATTCATCCCCACACACAAAACTACCAAACCATGCATTATTTGAGCTTAATTACTTGAACCCTTACCTCAATTCAGCCACAAAAGCAAGCATTGAAACATAGCCTCCTTAGCTCCACTAAGCTTCCTTGAGTTCCACAGTCTAAAACCAAAGCAATTTGGCATCCAACCCAATCAAACTAAGACCATTTCTAGCTCTAGAAACAACCTAGAATCATCTCCAAATAAACACAATGCAAGCTTACCCAATCGAATTTCTATTTGAATCCAAATCTGAAGCTTCCAAATTTGAGCAAAACTGAGCTTGCAACACCTTGAGCAAACAAATCAAAGAATCTGGTGATGCTTTCTAACACCTTGGGCACCCTTAATTTGATGAAATATTACAAGAAAATGGAAGCTTGGGCTGTGATTTTGGGAGAGGGAGTGGGCCCACGAAAATTTGGAGTTAGTTGCAAATGACTAAGGAAGAAGAAGAACTTAGCATATATGTAAACAAGTCAACTTTTCCTTCTCCTTGCACCTAAGTCCACTAGCTTTCAAAAGCATCAAATAGCTCACCAAACACTCACTCAAAACCACTTTTCTTTGTTCTAAAGGGTACTAAAAGCTTCCTAAACTTAATTTTCTTGAACACTTTAGCCACTCAAGTTCTAAATGGCTCAAAAAAAAAAAAACACTTAGTGCCACAAGTTCACAAAACTTACTAGGATGGTTCTAAAAGCTAGAATAACTAATGGTCTTGATTTAACTATGCCAAATCACACTTAGGAACTCACTTACTTAATTAAGCTTACCTTACTTGCTTATCAAGGTGCTAACTTGAGGTACTTAATTTAATAAACACTTAATCAAAGTAAAGTAAACCACTTACTTGATTAACCAACTAGGAGAATCCGTGTCACACCAGAGACTTTGTTGAATATGATGGAACAAGATGTCCTATCACTTACATCACGTCGTTTCTAAGAAGACTACAATCACGCACAAAAGACGAGAAGGTGTGGATAGCACTTTTTCAAGAAAGTCTTACAAACATCAGCACTACAATGGTATCTAAGTCAAGATCCAAAAAACATCAAAACATGGATATGACCTCACTGTAGCAACGTGAAAATTTTATGGAGTCGCCACCAATCCGTTTACCTAGGTCGATTGGATACCTGAAATGGTCTACGAGAGATTCTAAAATCGTGAGTCGGTTACGCTAAAATAACTCTATTAAAGCGCCCGGAGATCGGTACCATGGGTTCAGTTTTTTTTATCTTTTTCTAACTATTAATTTCTTGAACTGATCTTCGGTTGAGTATAATAATTTTAATGAATTTTGATTTAATTTAATTCCAAACCATGAATCTTATCAGATCAGCCGGATATGGAATTTGAAATCTTTGATACTTGATTTTTAATAAAAATTTTAATAATAAGTTTGATGATTCCGAACCGTGGATTCTATCGAACCACTCGGATACGGAATTTAATAAAAATTTAATTTTTTTTATTATTTAATATTTTCCAAAATCACGGATCCTATTGGATTACTTGGATATGAAATTTAATGAATTTTAATTTTTAAATTTATTAATTATTTTTAATTAATTTAAAAATATATTTTCCAAAATCACGGATCCTATCGGATCACTTGGATATGGAATTTAATTTTTAAATTTATTAATTATTTTTAATTAATCCATCATAAATTCTGGTGAATTATTTGGATATAGATTTTTAATGAACTTAATCTTTGTTCATTTTTTTTATTAAAAATATACTTTCCAAATCACGGGTCCTATCGGACCACTTCGATATGGAAATTAATGAAAAATTTAATTTTTAATTTTATTAATTATTTTTAATTAATTTAAAAAAAATTTCCACAATCACGAATCCTATCGAATCACTTGGATGTGGAATTTAATGAAGAATTAATTTTTAAATTTATTACTTTCCAAATCATGGATCCTATCGGACCACTTGGATATGAAATTTAATTTAAATTTAATTTATTAGCAGTTATTTAATTAATTATTGATTGGTCTACGCAGACTAAAATTTTTCTAAGTGTGATTTTTGATTATGTCAAACTAATTTTAGATTAATTATAAAAAAAGAAATTTATCTAATCTAATCATATAATTATGCTTAACATTAATTCTTTAAGTTTATTCATGCTCTTAATCAACCATGAACAGAACACAAGACATAAAAGAAAATAAACATTAGTGATCAAATTGTAAATCAAAACAACCTTAAAGTCTCAGATGAACAGATCAAATAAATCCGAGGACAAATTATTTACTAAAATTACCTATCTAACCTAATCATATAATTAAGCTTAATGTTAATTCCTAAGTTAATTTATGCCTTTAATTAACTGAACAAACAAAAAAAACACAAAAGAAAATAAGTAAATCAGTGACTAAATTTCAAATCAAAACAACATTAGAGTCTCAATTAGACAAATCTAATAAATCTAGGGGCAAAATTAGAATTATGCCGAAATCATGGACTTTCAAATCAGATCCGGGTCGACAACGGGTCGGTTTGCGATCTGAGTTTCGTTATTTAATTTTACTTTTTTGTTTTGTTTTATTTGCTTTAAATAATATCAATTAATATCCAAACCATGGATTCTAACCGAACCACCTGGATATGGATTTTTATAATTTTACTACCGTCCTAAATTCATCCTTAAGTTTTCATTAAAACTCGCTCATAATCGAATTTCGTAAATATGATCTTTTAGATGCGGTACGTAAACATAAGTTTTAAACTTATGCTAACTATGGAAAGTTAAAATCAATACATAAGTAAAAATCTGATCTAACCTAAACATACAATTTTATATTAACTATCCAACAAATTCATGGTCCAAAATAATAAAACGAGCAATTAAAAAAAAAAAGAAAAC
>SMDT01002619.1:0-23421 GCA_005392925.1 Aquilaria sinensis | reverse complement strand
TAACCATTCCATCCTTAAATCCGAAATATTTCCACCCAAGTCGCTCTCGCTCCTGTGAGAACCCTCATGGCTCATACCAGCCTGCCGCTACGGTGACCACGTGCGAACCATCAGAGACACACACTAGTCACAGCCCGACAGCAGCGCCCCTAGTGACCTCGTTCCCGCCGCTGCCCGCTCGTCGTTCCCGCCAGTCTCTTCCACGTTCTGGTCCCCCGCGTTCTCCACGACACCAAGAGAAGATTGTTCCTTGCTTCACCGGTTCGTCGCCCTGAGATTGTAGAGTCTGGTACTAATTCTCATCCTCTCGCTCTGCTGAATCTCTAACCGTCTGTTCTTAATTGGTCGATTGATTGCTGGGATGTGAGTTTTGATTCTCCTATTTTTTGGTGCTTGGGTGCCGTGAATGTGTTAAGTTTGATTTTCCTACAGTTGGTTGATTTTGAGCTAATTATCGTTGGGCAATTGCCAACTAGTGCAAGATACTTCAGCTAAACTTAAGCAAAGCAAGTGAAATAGATGACCATGCTAATATTAGTGTAAGTTCTGTCTTCTGCGTTGTTTGTATAATTTAGGTTATCGTGGTATGAAATTAGCTTTGTACTTTTCATGCATTTGCCTATCCTCATAACAAATGCTAAGTTACTTGATTGTCTCCATCCCTTAAAAATAAGAAGATAGGTAAGTAACACACACAAACACGAGATAGATAAATACATACTCATGCAAACCCTCACTGGTTTTAGTTTTGCGTTCTGCAATTGTTTCGGATAACCAAGGAAATGGAAAATTTGTTGAACTAGCTTGGGTTATGGAATTTTGACCTGATTCCAACGTTTTCGGATGTTTTGTGGAAGGAAGCTAGGCTGGGATTCTTGTCTCAAGTGGATAAACTATCAAATATTGAGAGAGAAACAAGCATTAGCATCAATAGATGTGTTGATTTAGGGAAAACAGATCTGTTCATTGCAGCCGAGGATGATTCCCTCATCTCACATTCGTCAGTTCCGCTGCCTGTTGATGCTTTCCTAGAAAGATTGGATGATCTCTCTATCGGATACTACTCCCATTATAACTCATCTTGCAGAGCCTCAAGAGAGAGTTTCTTGGAGAGTATAGAACGCTACATGTATGTAAAAAAGGTAGGCATTTAGGACATGTTCATACTCAGAGGAGGCTCCTCAAGGGACCTGAAATTTGTATGAAACTGCTTTTGAGTTTTCAGTGTTGTTTGTTCTTCTCCTAGTAGCATATAGCATGTAGTGCTTTCTAATGGATGTTTCCTTTCCCCAGGGGTTTCGAAGGACCAACGAGAGGAATCTATTACAGCCACGGGCATTATATCTTCATTCTGTATGAGATTCACCTTCTGCATATTACTTTTATGTTAAGTGGAAAACATCATTTGTGGATCTTGTCAGCAATCACTTAATCATGAACTTTGACCAGGTTTTGAGTCATCGATCAGGCTCTACTGTTATGTTGTCACTAATTTACTCAGAAATTCTGAAAATGCTTCGCCTATGGGGTCTTTTGAATTTTGATATAGAAATATTCTTCCCTCATGATGCTGACAGTCTTCCAAGAGCTTATGAGAAGCAGAAAAGTAAAGAATCTGATCAGCCTCACATAATTACAACACAAATGTTGTTGGAGGAGGTGAGTACTGTTACTCAAATAGAATTGTCTAACCACTGTTCTTTACTTTTTTTTTTTGGTTCATAAAAAAGTTGCTGAAAAGAGGACCTTTGAAAATGCATTATTTCATGTTGAATGTCCAGTTCTTTCCTCATTCTTGGTTTACTAAGACTGATTGCTCAAACATTTTAGGCTTGAGTGCACGGTTGGAACTTTGCCGACCTGCACGACTTGGTCCACAAGTTCAATTTAGTATGACTTAGTTCTCTAACTTTAAAAAATGCTGCGCACAACCCCTCGGCTGACTAAAAACGCTAGTCCTTGCTTACAAGGATTTCTGCTTTTGGTCTATTTGTTGGTTTACTTTTGTCCTTGATATTTTTTAACGCAAAAATATACTAGCACTACGAGCAGACTCTATGATAGTGGCTTTTGGGACTCTGACAAGGTGTGAATGGCTTCAGCTTAGGAGAGAATGGGAAGAAAATGTGGTTTCGTGGTGAGTTCTTGTGATTCTATGTTGGAATTGATCCAGTGAAGTTTCAATGTGAGTTGTCATGTTTTCGTGATGAAATCAAGCTGGTGAGGTTTTGCAGCTTGTTGTCAAGTTCTCGTGATGAAATTGAGTAGGGTTAGTGGTTTTGAGTGACGGTCTCAACAAACTGCATGGCTTCCGGGAAGCACAAGCAGATTCTGATGATGGCAAGTTTAGTTAGTTGACAATAGATTGGAGGGAAAACCAAACAAGTCCAATGGTGTCTCTCTCAATTCTCCCTTCCTCGAAACACTGGCACAATGGATGGAGGTTAGCAGCGTCATGACTTCGGAGAGAGTGGGTTGAGGTATTTCGGTAGTCTGCGGCACAGGAGGAAGTTGAGGATTACAAATTGGGCTCGAGTGAGTGTGTTGATCTTATTTTTCACCCTTTAGTACCAACATTTGATCTTTCTACTGAATTTTCAGTTCAATTAAATATGTGCTTCTTCTCTTGACTTAATGCCAGTCTTCTTCAAAAACAATCATGCACCAAATACATCTTATTCCATATTCCATCATCCAATATTATGAACCATCCTGCTGCAATCTCACAGCTTTGGAAGCCAGCTTTGCCACCAAACTGAACACGTTTTTTTTTAAAAAATAATACTAATACTTTTTGTTTCCATGGGTTAATTTGTCAAAAAAATACATAATTTCATCATTCCTTAATCTCCATGCCAATCTCAAATCGAGCAAACAACATGGGACGGAGGGAGTACTATTTATTTACCTAATTGAGTATTCACTTGACCCTTTAACTCAAACTAGAGAGGAGGCATATACCAGATTAGGACAAGAAGACAACCTTGTACAAATTTTTGAGATTGGTGGAGCTGATTTGGTAATGCTGCCAGTTGTTTTCTAATGTGTGTTTCTGAAATTTTGGTTTCTGTTTGATTCCATGTTTCCAAAATTAGGAAACAATATGTTTTTAGTAAAATTTGAGAATTAAGATTCAGTGAATGCAATGTGTTTCAGAATTTGAAATCTGTTTTCAGAAACACTGAAAACAAGATGTTCATAGTCTAGTTTCTTTTCCTAAATTGGGCATCCTGTTTTCAGAAACAAAAAAGAAAAATAGTTTAGAAACTTGTTTTCCTCTTCATTTTTGGTACAAACTTGTTTTCGTGTTCTATTTAAAAAAAAATGAAAACAAAAACAAAAAACAAGAAAAGGAAGCGTTATAGAATGACACCTTAGCAGTTCTAAAAGATAAGAGTATTTCAAAATTAGAAACTGCCGAGCTATTAATACTTAAGTTGTGACAGTAGAAAGCTTACAAAACTAGACATAAGTTGCCATGCACTGCCACTACAGACCTCTGAAACTACATAAGAATGTACAATTTCAACACAGGAATTCCATTTATGTATGCATTCTTGCATCTGATAGTTCTACTTCCTTCTCCAGACTGTGTGTATGTAATGCGACCAAACATCCACTCTGCATGGTGTTCACGTCCTGGACAACGAATGCAAACCACTAGTCCATTGTCACATCAGTTCATTACCTGCTTGTCATTACTACTAGTAAAAATTATAGTGGGTATCAATTCTGCAGTGTTGAAAGTCCTGATTTCACCCTTGCTAGCAGAAACTAATCCTCACTGCAATGTGTGATGTGTAGAGCACAGACAACGAAACTGTGAGATAAAGAATCTCAGTAATGCTTCATTGGCTGTACTTCACTTAGAAAACCATAGGCTTATATGTCCCTGCATGATCTATAAAATCCTTAACAGTTAAGCATTAGTACCTGCTCTTCACTACAGAGCTGCTAGTCTGCTGATTCTGTTTGTTTGTATAATCAGATAAAAAAGCAATTAGCTGCAAGCTTGATACATGCTTTTTAAGCACATCAGCACTGATGTTAATCAAATTCACTTTCAAGTGTCACAAGCAGACCCATATTATGATCTACTTCAGAGACTAGAAGTGCAAGGAAGTTAAACAAATAAAAACTAGCAGCAAAGATTGTTTGAGCTTCAATACACTCTTACAACTCATTTCTCCACTGTGAAACCCTGGCTGCAAACAGAGTGTCAGCTTCAGCTTAGGAGAGAATGGGAAGAAAATGTGGTTTCGTGGTGAGTTCTTGTGATTCTATGTTGGAATGCAAGAGAAGAGTGAGCTGTCCTTTTCCAGAATTTCTCACTGAAGTTTCAATGTGAGCCCTAATCCAATTGTCATGTTTTCATTATTAATAGAAATTAAAGTGAAACCATAACCCAAATAATTGATGCACTCTAATGATCAAGCTGGTGAGGTTTTGCAGCATTTATGATTGTTGTAGCAACACAATTGTACCAAGTGACAAGATTGTCGTGACTAAACCTTTATGAAATTGAGTAGATATCAAGGTTAGTGGTTTTGAGTGACGTAGTCTCAACAAACTGCATGGCTTCCGGGAAGATATCACTCCCGTTACAAGACAAATCCCAGATACAAATCTGATGATATGTGACATACCCAATGCAAGTTTACGAGCAACAAAGGAAAGTTAGTTGACAATAGATTGGAGGGAAAACCAAACAAGACACTCATATAACGATCCAGTGTTCTCATGGTGGGTCGGTCCAGTGTTCTCCAACTTGTGTCTCTCTCAATTCTCCCTTCCTCGAAACACTGGCACAATGGATGCCTTAATAAAATATCATGAGGCAAAAATACAATCATCTTGATTGGCTTTTTGGGCACAACACTAACAATCTCCCACTTGCTAAAAGTCATGACTTCGGAGATGGCTATCAGTGGGTTGAGGTATTTCGGTAGTCTGCATATCCTTACATCACCCCTCTCGGATCTCCCTGATGAGATGATACATGTGTTTGGATCGCTGGTGGATCGAGTTGAGATTGCTCCATTGTTTACAATAAGCTCTATCGGGTTGCTTGGAACCACTCGAGTGAGAACTTCTTGATCCAAACTGTTGATCAGAGGCGGCTTCAGATTTTTCACTTTGAACCTTTAGCACCACCACCAATACAAAACACATACCTAAAACATTTGATCTTTCTACTGAATTCCAAAGACCAAGAATTCAGTCCTTCGTTCTTAAATTAAATATGTGCTTCTTCTCTTGACTTAATGCCAGTCTTCTTCAAAAACAATCATGCACCAAATATGGGCATCTTATTCATGCATATTCAATATATGTACTTTGATCATCCAATATTATGAGGCTGCTTCACCATCCTGAAACATTTCCCTGCAATCTCACAGCTTTGGAAGTCATCTACATACAACACCCAGCTCCCACTAACCTTCTTTGCCATTTTTGATAAAACCAAACTGAACACTTTTTTTTTTTTTAAATAATAATAATTTTTGTTTCCAGGGGTTAATTTGTCAAAAAATGCATAATTTCATCATTTCTTAATCTCCATGCCAATCTCAAATCGAGCAAACAACATGGGATGGAGGAAGTACTATTTATTTACCTAATTGAGTATTCACTTGACCCTTTAACTCAAACTAGAGAGGAGGCATATACCAGATTAGGACAAGAAGACAACCTTGTATAGGTTTTGAGATTGGTGGAGCTGATTTGGTAATCCTGCCAGTTGTTTTCTAATGTGTGTTTCTGAAATTTTGGTTTCTGTTTGATTCCATGTTTCCAAAATTAGGAAACAATATGTTTTTAGTAAAATTTGAGAATTAAGATTCAGTGAATGCAATGTGTTTCAGAATTTGAAATCTGTTTTCAGAAACACTGAAAACAAGATGTTCATAGTCTAGTTTCTTTTCCTAAAATGGGCATCCTGTTTTCAGAAACAAAAAAGAAAAATAGTTTAGAAACTTGTTTTCCTCTTCTTTTTTGGTACAAACTTGTTTTCGTGTTCTATTTATAAAAAAAAATGAAAACAAAAACAAAAAACAAGAAAAGGAAGCGTTACAGAATGACACCTTAGCAGTTCTAAAAGATAAGAGTATTTCAAAATTAGAAACTGCCGAGCTATTAATACTTAAGTTGTGACAGTAGAAAGCTTACAAAATTAGACATAAGTTGCCATGCACTGCCACTACAGACCTCTGAAACTACATAAGAATGTACAATTTCAACACAGGAATTCCATTTATGTATGCATTCTTGCATCTGATAGTTCTACTTCCTTCTCCAGACTGTGTGTGTATGTAATGCGACCAAACATCCACTCTGCATGATGTTCACGTCCTGGACAACGAATGCAAACCACTAGTCCATTGTCACATCAGTTCATTACCTGCTTGTCATTACTACTAGTAAAAATTATAGTGGGTATCAATTCTGCAGTGTTGAAAGTCCTGATTTCACCCTTGCTAGCAGAAACTAATCCTCACTACAATGTGTGATGTGTAGAGCACAGACAACGAAACTGTGAGATAAAGAATCTCAATAATGCTTCATTGGCTGTACTTCACTTAGAAAACCATAGGCTTATATGTCCCTGCATGATCTATAAAATCCTTAACAGTTAAGCATTAGTACCTGCTCTTCACTACAGAGCTGCTAGTCTGCTGATTCTGTTTGTTTGTATAATCAGATAAAAAAGCAATTAGCTGCAAGCTTGATACATGCTTTTTAAGCACATCAGCACTGATGTTAATCAAATTCACTTTCAAGTATCACAAGCAGACCCATATTATGATCTACTTCAGAGACTAGAAGTGCAAGGAAGTTAAACAAATAAAAACTAGCAGCAAAGATTGTTTGAGCTTCAATACACTCTTACAACTCATTTCTCCACTGTGAAACCCTCGCTGCAGACAGAGTGTCAGCTACCTTTAATGGATGATCAATATCAGAGGCTGATCAGACAAGAAGGCGGCGGAACAGAGTGGTTTAGACTGACTTTTGACTGAATTGAGGTGGATTCTGCTGAAAGGGAACATGCAAGGCAGTTTGACTTGAACCAAGGATTCAAACGTCTGCTCATTACTTCTCAATTTTTCCCAATCCTAAGGGATTAAGGAGTACAAAAGAACAATGTTGGTGGAGGTGCTGCTTGCTTACTTCTAATATTTAAACTTCTACCACTCTTAAGCACAAGCAGGACTTCCTTGGTTTTAAAATTAAATAAGCACTCCCTTGACAAAAATTAAATGTATCTTCTGGGATAAAACCTTCTTTCCCCTTCGTTATGTCAAAGTGATTAATTTACCATTTACAGCCAGCTTATATTCTACCTTAACATCAGATTTTATTCGTGAACATTTTTCATAGCTATCTTTTGTTTTTCTAATATTTTATTCTCTCTTTCTCAGGGTATCTTGTAATCTTTCCTTAGTTAGGTTACAACTGCAGACAGTCCTGTCTATTGCAGGTTAGGTGAAAATCAGCTCATATTTTGGTTATGTAGTTCTGAATTCTGCAATGATAAACCACAGGCTTTTACTCCAAATTCTGAGATTATCAATCTTCAATCATCTTCAGTACTTGGATTACACTTTGAACAGTGTTGCTCAACTATTTCTTTTGCAGAAAGCTTTTCTTCTCCCATGCAAGTTAGTGCATGTGCACAAGTCTCTGAACATTTCATCAGGCTGATATGGTTCTTCCTTTAACCACGAATACATGTCTACATGTCTAATATTTTCAGTCAATGTCATACTCAGTGCACGCCTTCTTTTACTGCAATTATACCTAATGACACTGCAAATTTAATTCTGCCATGCAGTATTCCTGCACTCTGCCCCTTTTGGTGGACCATTTTCTTATGCTTATATTAATATGTGAGTGTTCACTGCACTGGGAAACTGGTCATAGCATTTTAACCCAGTTCCAGCTTTAGTTGGTATGCAGGAGAACAATTTAAATCAAGGAACAGTTTTCTTTTTTTTTTCTTTTTTCTTCTTTCAGCTTAGCTGTTTGGTTTTGGTTTTATACTAGCCAAGAGTCATGTTTCCAATCTAGATTTTATTTTTAATTACTCCAACAATTTAAATCAAGGAACAGTTTTTTTTTTTTTTTCTTTTTTCTTCTTTCAGCTTAGCTGTCTGGTTTTGGTTTTATACTAGCCAAGAGTCATGTTTCCAATCTAGATTTTATTTTTAATTACTCCTTTAACACAGAAATACTGGGTTACTGCTTAGGAAATCATATCAGGGTCGCTATTTTTATCTGGTTCTTTACTTGATAGTGAAAATTCCTTTCAATTTAAGGCAAGAATAAAATGTACTAATACAGAATGCCATGTTATTATGTAATGTTCCTTCTTGAGACTCTGTCTACAGTTATTTCCACTATTTGATTGTGCAGTGGTTGCCTGTCAATTGGAATTAGTTTAGTTGTGAATGTAGGTCGTATTGGCGGAACTAAACTAAAAAGCAGCTAATACCTCTAATTTTTAATTTTGCCTTGTTTTTGTGGATCTAAAACCTATGTTATTTGAAAGCTGATACTCTATTTATTAAAAAATCACTTGAATCATATTTTTCAGTCCAAAATTTTTATGACTTTTTTCCCCTTAGCTCCAAAAAATGAAAAATCTAAGAAAAGTGCTTGCTATGTGCAATAAATGTTTTAATAGTGGTTTTGGGCTTCTTAAATGTAGGGTTTCAATTGGTATACAAGTTGAGCAAATAATCAATATACACAAAAACGATCACTAGCCACTTACCAATAATCTCTGGCAAATACTCCCTAATAGAATGGTATTCGGCAAAAGAAATAGTCCTTATAAGTCTTTTTTTACTGCAGCAAAACCAGGCAATCTCCTGGTAGCATTGAAGTAGTTTTATCCGAGCCTTCTGGAGCTTCTCCAAGACATAATAAAACAATGTATTTATGATAGATGAGAAGCTCAAATAGCAGATCCAGTTAGAAAATTTATTAGTATCATTCTTTAATTTGGACAGACTTGGTACGAAAAGATATTGCCTTGTTAGGATTATGGCAGGAGCTTACTACCAATCGAGCCAAGTGGGCACATATAAGTAATGTGGCCGACCCCAACTAGTTGGGATTATAACTCTTAGTTGATTGATTGATTGATTGATTCTTTAATTTGCAAAGTAGTAGTTTTTCATTTGTGTAAGATGATGTAACAATATGTGAGTTTTGCTTGTAATGTTACTTCTTTCTGCTCTAATGTCTCAGTAACCTTTTTTTTTCAATATTTTATGTTCTATTTTCTCTGAAGTCTTAATTGGTCATACCTGCTTTGAACTTAATAACTTGGCAAATATTAAGATTTTTATTTTGAATAGTCAGCAAAGCATCACTTAATATACCTACAAAAAGTCAGGTTGAATAGTCAGCAAAGCATCACTTAATATACCTACAAAAAGGCAGGCATAATTGCTTGTTCTTGCACATCTCCACTTTCTGAGTCTCAATTTAAATGTCTCATGCAATTGGTTGTCGAGAGTTCACCTGTTTCTTTTCAACCTTTTGATTATATTCTATCTGATCCTTATCTTAGTTCCCATAAGTGCAGATCCTTAGAAATTTGAAGGATGCTTTCTGGCCATTTCAGCATGGTCATTTTGGGAGCTTATTCTTACAGGTGGCAGATGCTGCTAATTGCACTGATAGATTCCATGGTTTGGAGGAAAGGTAGCTAATGTATATTCTGGCACATTAATGCTTATTTGTTCCAGGAATTGAGCATACTAATAAGGTTATATTATAGTGCTTTTAAGCTTGCTTCGGCAAAAGCAGCTCAACATAGGCTAGATCGTGGTGTATGGACAAGCGTACGCTTTGGGGATATGAGACGTGCCTTGGCTGGTAGGTAGCTTGGATGATGTCCTTACCTTGTTTTATTTTCTATTCCTCATGTTTCTGTCTTCAATAGCAGTAGAACATAATAGTTGAGTTTTAGTCATAATCTGTGCATATGGACCATTAGCTGAAGTAAGGCTGATAATGAGACACCTTGCAGTTGTCTTTGAATAACAAAATCTGTGCAGTTTTAGTGATAACCTGGGACATGGATTATTTGAATAATAATAGTGTGATGTTGTTTTCTTTCATTTAGCCTCACATTGGTTTTTAATTTTCACTTGTTTATTCAGCTTCTGAGCGTCTGATTCTCCTGGGAGTTGATCCCAAAGAAATAAGAGATGACAGTATTCTCCTATATCATTGTGGATTGTATGAGCAGTCATTCCAGTGTCTGAAGTTGTATCAAGAAACAAAGGTATATATATGGCATTAGATGGAATTTGACCTTTTATTATTTGCTATGAACCAATAATTATTTCTGGTTATTGTGCAGACTCCTCCCACCCCAAAACAACCACACGATTCCATTAGTGGTCTAGAAGAAGATGCTGTGCAGAAACTGATGGTGCGTCTCAATCTTATTGCAATGGAGGAAGGTTGGAGCAAGCCAGCAGATGCTAGAAATTTTCTTGGTATTAAATCCGAGCCATGGTAATTCCATTATCCTCTGATGGCACTAAGAATGCAGAAGCAAGTGTCTCTGTGTGTGTGTGTGTGTGTTTCCTGGTTAAACCAAAAATGGTAGGTTACAATCCCTTGTGGAAGGGTTTAGAGACATGTACAGATGTTGGCTTGAATTTTGTGAAAACTCTAACTGAAGCTGACTGCCATTATATTATTGGCAAACCCTTTGAGGAAAGCATACCTTTTATAGAGCGCAGGTGCTGTATTTAGCTACTTTACTGTATATTTTGTAAGTTCAGCTCGCTTGTTTACCTATTGTATTGATTAATTAATGCCCAAGACAATGTCATGCAATTGGCGGAATGGTTATGACCTTGACTCATTCTGAATATCCCCTTGACTCTTATATAGTTTTTTAAATTTTAAGGTTTTTATAAATCTTAATTCTCGATTTAGGCTTTTCTCTTCCCAATCAATGGTCAAATACCTTCATCTGATGATTGGGTCCCTGATTTGTTTTACTGTTATGAATAAAATCCGGGGCTCAATCATTAAATGAATAAAATCGGGGACTTGATTTGTCTCTGTTGCAATGTGCGAGATGCAAACCTAACAATATCAAACGGTGAAATATGAGACTAAGGATTAGAGAAAAGGTCAAAAAAGGATGGGAACGTGGCCAAAAGGATTGACAATGAAATATAAATTGAGAAGATTAGAATTGGGGATTAAGGGCTTGATTTATCTTGTATATGCTTTTCTGGGTTTTGGAGGTGGCAACAATTGGGGTTCATGCTTAGATTTAGGTTTTCAATTGTGGCCTTGTTAAATTGTTTATCCTTAATCTCTGAAAATTTACAAAATATGTTAATATGTCAGTTATAGTAAAAATTAATATAATTCAAACAATCTTAAAACTCACCCTAACCTTAACCAAAAACTCAAAACCCAACCCAAACACAAACCCAACCTAAACCCCAAACCCTAAACCTATCTAGGACTTTAATATTAACCTAAACCTAATGCTAACACTAATCTATAATCCTAAGCCCTAAACCCAACACTAACCATAAACGTAATCCTAACCTCTGAACTCAACCCTAAACCCTAATCTTAATCCTAAATCTAACCCTAACCCCTAAACCCAACCCTAACCTTAAATTGTAATCCTTAACTTTAGCTCTAAACCCTAAACCTTAAACCTTAATCCCAAACCCTAAATCTTAACCCGAAACAGAATCTTAATCCTAAACCTAACCCTAACCTTAAACCCTAAACCGTAAACCTTAATCCCAAACAAAATCGTAAGACTAAAACATTGAATATAAGCCTTTTATGCCTAATCATGTAATTTCCTTTATAAAAAAATCAAGATGGAGAGTCTTTTTATATTACTACTAAATAACACATAATTTTTTTCATCTTTCTTAATTTATGTACTATTTATAAATGGTGCAAATAATCTAGATATATGAAGTAATATTTATTTTATATAATTATATACATTATTCATATCATTAGTTAATAATTAGACTTTTTAGGCCTCAAAAGAAATGATTTATTGGTTTCAATATATTTAATTATATATGTGATGATTACATTTAATAAATTGAATATCATTAAATATAATTCTATTAATTAATTATACTTTTTATTGAATACATATTTCTACTTGGTTGGGTATTATTGATTATTTTTGGGGGTGGTGGGGGGGGGGAGGGGGTAAAGGGGGGGGTGTATGGGGGGGGTTTGTGTGGGGTTGGGAGTTCCGGGGCGGGGTATTAATTATTATTATTGATTATTATTATTGAATCTCATATCATTAAACCTTAATATCATAATTGAATTTTTTTCCCTTAGGGTATAATTCTCTTTTAACCCTTCATCTTCTCATATTTCTTCATACAAGTCACTAACTTTTTTTAATTTTTGCAAAACTAACAATAAACTTTGGTTTTTATTTATTTATTTATTTTCATTTTTTCTTCTTTCTTGTTATTTTTTTATGGAAGGTTATACCTTCTACTTTTATGTGGATGGCCAAAAGCCCCACATTATTTTTGTATTTATTTATTGTCATTTTATTTACATTTACTTACTTTATGCACTTTATTTTTTTAAAATGGATGGCTAAAAGCCTCACTTTTTTATTTAATTAGTTTTCTGCATTTATTTACTTTATGCACTTTTATTTTTTAAGTGGATGGCTAAAAGGCCCACTTTCTTTATTTATTTACTTTTATTCATTTATTTACTTTATGCACTTTACTTATTTTTACGTGGATGGTTAAGCGCCCCACTTTATTTACTTTCTGCACTTATTTCAAACTCTAACTATAATCCATAACTCTAAACCCTAAGCCCTTAATGTCATGTAAAAAATAATAATAAATAAAAATTTAACCCTAACATAACTCTAACATAATCCTAAAACTTAAAAGTGTGAATCTAAACTATAAACCTAAACCCAAACCATTGATCCTCTACTTAACCCTAACCCTAAAAACCTTATCTTAATCTATAAACCTAAACCTCAATCCATTGATTGTAATATTTGTCTGATACTATTAATTTTTTTAAGAATTTTTTTAAACATTAAAAAAGATAAATTCATTGAAATTTAATAACATCATAAAAATTATTTTAATATTTATTTTATATAATTATATACATTATTTATATCATTAGTTAATAATTAAACTTTTTAGGCCTATAAATAAATGATTTATTGGTTTCAATATATTTAATTATATATGTGATGATTACAGTTAATAAATTCAATACCATTAAATATTATTCTATTAATTAACTATACGTTTGACTGAATACAAATTTCAACTTATTATTATATTAATAGTATTGTTATTAATACAGATTCTACATTCGGGTTTTTTGTTTGAGTTTAAAGTACGTCAGGTCAATTTCGAGCTTTGGTAATTTTAGGCCAAGTTATTTTGGTAGGACAATTACAGAGACTCATATGGATGCCAAAAAAATAGATAATTAAATCCAATTATCTATTTTTTTAAATTCAACCATAAAATAGTAACAAAACATAACAAATATAATGAAAATTAATCCCTAATTGTGTAGATATTGATTGCCAATTATTGAGAAATAAATTTGAAAAAAAATTTAAAGCAAATAATCCATTGATTGTAATATATCTATGTTTTAGTTAATTTTGTTATGAAATTTTATTTTTTAAATATTAAAAAAACATACCTTTTGTTCATCTTTCGTAATTTATGTACTATTTAGAAATGAAACAAATAATCTAGATAATTATGGAGTTATATTAATTTTATATAATTATATATACTTTTTATATATTTATTTAATAGTAAATAAAAATTTACCCGTAACATAATCCAAAAACTCAAAATTTTACGTTCGGGTTTATTTGTTCTAGTTAAATACGAGTCATGTCAATTTCTATCTTACGTGATTTTCGGCAAGGTTATTTGCGACGCGTAATTATGAAGATTATTATGGATGTCAAAGAACTAGAATTAAATAGTAATATAGATCCAAAAGTAGAATGAATAATAAACCCTAATCCCTAACTCTAATTCCTAATCATTAACCCTAAACCTGAACTTTTAATCCTAAACCTAAATTATCATACCACTTAACTTGAATCCTGTACCATAATAACCTTAATTATAATACCATTTAACCTGAATCCTAAATATCATACCATATGAACCTTAATCTCATACCACTTAAACTGAATCTCGATACCAGAACAACCTCATTATCATACCACAATAACCTGAATCTCATACCATTGAACCTCAATCCTATACCATAACCTGAATTTGAACAAAAACCTTATTATCATACCAGTTAACCTCAATCTCATACCACTTAACCTGAATCTCCTTAATTTCATACCACTGATTATCATACCACCTGAATCTCATACCATTTAACCTGAATATCATACCATTATAACCTCAATCTCATACCATTTAACCTAATCATACCATTTAACCTCAATCATAACCCGAATCTCATACCATAACCTGAATCTCATACCATTTAACCTGAATCTCATACCAGTTAACCTGAATCTCATACCACTTAACCTGAATCTACCATACCACACCAACCTTAATTATCATACCACAATAACCTTAATCTCATACCATTTATGAACCTACCATTTGAATCTCATACCATGAACCTGAATCTCATACCACTTAATTAACCATACCATTTAACCTTAATCTCATACCATTTAACCTGAATCTTATACCATTAAACCTTAATATCATACCATTTAAACTCAATCGAATACCATAACCTGAATCCTATACCATTTAACCTGAATAACCTTAATCTGATACCATAACCTAAATATCATACCATTTAACCTCAATCTCAAACCACTTAACCTGAATTCTATACCACAACAACCTCATTATCATACCACAATAACCTTAATCCCATACCATATGAACCTAAATATCATACCACATGAACCTGAATCTCATACCACTTAACCTTAACCTCATACCATTTAACCTGAATCTCATACCATTAAACCTTAATATCATACCATTTAACCTCAATCCTATACCATAACCTGAATCTCATACCATTTAACCTGAATCTCATACCAGTTAACCCGAATCGCATACCACTTAACCTGAATCCTATACCGTAAAAACCTAATTATCATACCACAATAACCTTAATCTCATACCATTTAACCTGAATTTGATACCATTTGACCTGAATCTCATACCATTTAACCTGAATCGCATACCACTTAACCTGAATTCTATACCACACTAACCTAATTATCATACCAAAATACCCTTAATCTCATACCATATCAACCTAAATATCATACCACATGAACCCGAATCTCATACCACTTAACCTTAACCTCATACCATTTAACCTGAATCTCATACCAGTACACCTGAATATCATACCATTTAACCTCAATCCTATACCATAACCTCAATCTCATACCATTTGACCTGAATCTCATACCAGTTAACCCGAATCGCATACCACTTAACCTCAATCCTATACCGCAAAAACCTAATTATCATACCACAATAACCTTAATCTCATACCAGTTAACCTGAATTTGATACCATTTAACCTGAATCTCATACCAGTTAACCTGAATCGCATACCACTTAACCTGAATTCTATACCACAGTAACCTAATTATCATACCAAAATACCCTGATTCCCATACCATATCAACCTAAATCTCATACCACATGAACCCGAATCTCATACCACTTAACCTTAACCTCATACCGTTGAACCTGAATCTCATACCAGTACACCTGAATATCATACCATTTAACCTCAATCCTATACCATAACCTCAATCTCATACCATTTGACCTGAATCTCATACCAGTTAACCCGAATCGCATACCACTTAACCTCAATCCTATACCGCAAGAACCTAATTATCGTACCAAAATAACCTTAATCTAATACCAGTTAACCTGAATTTGATACCATTTAACCTCAATCTCATACTAGCTAACCTGAATTGCATACCACTTAACCTGAATTCTATACCACAGTAACCTAATTATCATACCAAAATACCCTAATTCCCATACCATATCAACCTAAATATCATACCACATGAACCCGAATCTCATACCACTTAACCTTAACCTCATACCATTTAACCTGTATCTCATACCAGTACACCTGAATATCATACCATTTAACCTCAATCCTATACCATAACCTCAATCTCATACCATTTAACCTGAATCTCATACCACACTAACCTACCCGAATCGCGTGCCATACCACTTAACCTGAATCATATACCAAATAAACCATATGCCACATTAAACCTGAATATCATACCATATTAACCTAATTTTCATACCATCTACATTTTATATCACATGAACCTGAATCTAATACCATTTAACCTAAATCAATTACCACCTAACCTAATTATTATACCGTTTAGCCTTAATTACATACCGTATAACCTGTAACCTGAACAACAGGTTACAGTTTCATTTTCTTAATTTGTATACTCTTGTGATATTTCTAAACTTGGGTCCTTACTTGATCAAAGACCAAAAGTTGGGGGATGAGCTGGGAAAAGGGGGGTATTGGTACAACCCCCCGTATTTTAGAAGCTCCCTCGGTATATAATTATAAAGGGCTATATTGTTGCGTTGGGGAAAAAAATTAGAATAGTTGAATACAGCAAAATGATGGTTTGACTCATAATTAACTCAAACAAAGCTAGTTCTGAGCCGAATGAGGCCATTTCGAGTTCATAGGCCCAACAATGGGAAATAGGTTAAGTTGGTCATTGAGAATAATGGACAATCACAAAACCTCCCCTCATGTTTGTTCTAATCTACAGTGATCACTACTATTTTAAGAAATATTTCCTCCGTTTTGATTGGTTTGAAACAAAGTGTTTTACATAAAGTTTTAGACTAGGTCTATTTTAGCACTTGTTTTCCTATTTTGCTCTTTGTCTCCAGCATACCAACATGTGTCTTAGCTTCTTGGCTCGACATTCGTCTCTATATTCGGCCTTTTTTGATCGGTCATGATCTCGCCAGTGGGAAAGAGGCTGGCGAGGAGCAAAATGGTCACATCGATCAGAGATTCTTCCTTCGATTCACCTCGATTGAAGATCCTTCCTCTGATTCGCCTCGATCTGTCGTCACTGCTCCATCTTCTGTCACCTCCGTCCATCGTATCCGTCTTCAATTGCCTCCCCTCCATCGTCTCTGTAACTCATAGCCTCCTTCCTCATATCCTTGCCCCAATCTTCTCATCGCCAAACCATTCCTTGACCCAAGGCCTCCTCCCTCCCTGCCTTGCAAATCCTTGCCCTAATCACAAATGTACAGCAAAGGTTGTTACTGAACCGTTCTAGGATAGAATCGCAGCCAAATTTTTTTTTTAAAAAGGGAATGGATATGAGGAGAAGGCAGAACGGGTGAAAGGAAGAGTGAGAGTAGAGATGAGAGAGAGAGAGAGAGAGAGATGAGTTGAAAAGTGAAAACTTGAAATGGTAAAGCAAGAGAGAAAAAGAGTGGGTTGGGTATGTTGGGAACGGGAGAGAGGGGGTTAAAATGAAGGTATAATGATAAAAGTTTACTAATTAAATACAAAATTATTTTAAAAATTTTGGGATGACCTAAAAAAAAAATGTTGTAAAGAATATGGGACGGAAGAAAGTATAATTTTTTTCCCTTCAAATTTTCTGAAACGTACAGCTACGCTCATGCCATTCATTTAAAAAAACTCATAACCCAGTGCTTACAATTACTGTGGTGTTAAATATGGAAAACAGTCTGAAATGGGGGACGATTACCAACATATTACCGCTTTCGCTTAACCTTGTCTGGGCATAGGCTTATGGTAGTGATGTAATGGTGGATAGCTAGTGGTCCTTTTTTCCCACGCAATCGGTCCTACATGGATTAATTCTTTCAAACAATCCACACATAAAATTTGGGTGAGAATCCGTACAATTTATGGTTAGAATCCGTACATTCGTTACACATATTATAGTAAGTGATCTGGTGCAACTTTTCCTCCTGTTTGTTCAGTCGTGCAAAGGTTGATATCGACGCGAACAAACACATTATCTAGATTCCAGAAGCATTATATACAAAGAACAAGCTGCTGGGCGAGCGTTCATTCACCACAAATTATATACCTTAGTTGCAATTATTGACTCTATTTAGCATTAGCATCCACAATTATTATTAAACTTTTGAAAAAGTTATTCAATGGTAGCTTTTAACTTGAGTTTCATCATTTTTATTTCTATTCATCAAATAAATTATCAAAAAAATCTAACATTAATCATAAAAACTATTCTAAAAAATAAGACATATATAATTTCATTTAAGAATAAAGTTTAGATTTAGTGTTAGTGACTGAAATAATTTATCAATGATTGTGATAAGTTTTTTAAACCTGTAACACTAATTAAAAGGGACCGTTGGATATCTTTTACAATGTTTAACGTAAAAAATGGCTGTTTCCAAATGAAGCCTGTTATATATATAATTTTTGGCCAAAAAGTGTTTTATTGTGAGCTTTTGATTACTACTTGCGTTGTCTTATAAATATGTACACATTATAAAATTATTTCATTTCAGAGTGAATTACTCATTTTCATATTTATAAAATTCCCTCTGTGTTTTTTCCCTCAAATTGATCGATGTAATTAATTCATTTACCAATTTAGAATGATTTTTTTTTGTTTGAATTGTATTAACATTTGGTTGAAGGTAACAGGATAGAATATATATAATATAATTACGTGACACAACATCATTAATATTTACAAAACAAATAAAAAAAATAATGAACGTATCAACCATTTTAGAAAGAAGTGATAATTCCAAAATAATAATTCCAACTTAATGACTGACATTCTATGTATTTTATTGCAAGTATGGATACATTCTATATATACGGAGCAAATTAAAATAATTTAAGCATTCATATTTAACTTTCACTTTTTTGACAAAAAAGAATAATAAAAGAAAGAGAGAGCATCAACAATTTATGTTGATCAAAGAAAGATAGACACACTCTATATCGGAAAAAAAATGAAGAAAAAGATAGATATGTAGATAGACAGATACGCAAAAATAATATTAAAGCAAATTATTAGCATGGACAGAATGGGCTATTAATTGGCTATTATTTTTACATGGCAAACCTAGGCATATATTAATTAATGTATAACATGTCCCATATCTGGGGCATATATATATATATAGACACGCACACACACACACACACAGAAGTTGCAGCAAGTTGGCCCTTGAAATGGCACACCGCACAAACGGAAGCACAACGCAAAGTACAACGAAACTTGGTGTGAAGTGCCTTTTTTATTTTTTATTTTTTTAACGCATGAGCTCGATTAATCAATTCAGTGGGACAGTAGTGTCCTAAAATTGAAAGATTTGTTGAGCCAAGCCCAAGCCTTCCAGCTCCACCCTTTTGAAGATATTCCTGATCTCTCCTTCACCCACTCTCCCTGCGACACCCTGCTGGTCACCTGCTGCTTCCTGCACAACACGAACTTTCTGCTCCCTCCTCCACATGTTCCTATCTTTTCCCGCGGACCCAGAGCTACACACACACACAAACAAATATATCCATCCTCACATCAGAATTAATATTATAACTTCGAACAGAATAGAACGATTAATTGAAGCATGCATGCACGTACGTACCTTCAGATGGTGCAGCAGCAGAGTAGAGGAGGAAGTTATTGGGATCGGAGCCAAGAGACGGAAGGCGGCCCTCGCGGGCGTAGGATTTGAGAGCCGCTTCGATGACCGAAGAAACGGCGTCGTCCAGGTTGACAAGGAAGCGCAGCGCTCCGGCACTCCCCACCACGTTGACGCTCACCAAGAACCGATATGGCTTACTGCTTCTTTCATCCTTGTTCCCTTTCTTCACTCGTCTTTCCTTCTCATCAACGCCGTTTGAATTTCCCGTCATCATCAGCCGCTTCTTCATCCGCCACCGATATCTGATCAATTACATCTATATATGTATTTTTACTTGTGGGAAGATGGCTAGCGAGCTACAAATTAGCGTACGTTGAAGGTTGTATATATGAGGAATACAACTAATAAGTAACGACTGAAGTAGTAGAGAAGACAGGGCAGAGGGGAACAGAATATTTAAATCAAGGCCAAAAGCTAGTGAATATTGTTGATGTGTGAGGACTATATTAGCTTCAGGTAGCGTATGCGCAAGTGTACGTAGTGCCGAAAAGTACTTGAAATCTGAGTACCAGCAAACTCAAAGGAATATATATTGGGGTTTGGTTTTATTAGTTTAGTAAGTTATCCTGGGGGTCACAAGTGGTGACAAGTTGTATTAGAATAAGGCATGCAGAAAAAGGAAGCCAGAAGTTATATTCAGGAGCACTAGGAAGCGCAGGGAGAGGTCCGAGCCTTGCCTTTCAGTTCCCCATTTCGGATGTTTTTATTTATATACTCTCCCTCCCAATATCTCTCTGTCTTATTCTCCTGACATAAGTGTAACTTGAATTTATTTAAATTTTATTTGATAATTCCTTTAAAAAATTATATTTAAGACCTATAATCCTTTGTTTGGATTCAACTAATACGAGAAGAGGGGGGCGGGGATGTAAGAGAGAAGGAGGAATATGTCCCCCCTAGTTTCACTACAAAAAAACATGGATTTCCAACTGTTAAATATCCAACGGCCAAGTCGTTGGAAATTTCCAATGCTATAAGCTATTAGAAAACGTGAGTTGAATTTCCAATGGCCTAGTTGTTGAAAATTTTTAAGATCATATTTCCCAACAGCCTAACTATTTAAAATTTTCAACACTTTGAACCGTTGGAAACATGGCTATTGGAAATTTCAAAATTTTAATTTCCAACGCGAAGGCCATTTGAAAAGAGTGATTTGAACCAATAAATTTTACAATTTTAGAAAATAAAGTAATATTTCAGAAATATTTTGTTATAAATAATAATAATAATAATAATAATATACTTATATACATTTTTTATTAGAAGTAATAATAATAATAATAATAATAAGTGGCTATTTAAGTTATGTTGATATTTATATTTCTATAGATTCAAATTAATAAATTTAAATATATTTCTATAATGTATATATATATTTATATTTTTATAATCATGTGTGTGTGTGTATCATGTTTATATATATATATATTATATAATATATATATATATATATAGATATATATAGATATATCTCTCACACACACACACACATTATAAATAAATATTTATATATTATATATATCATATAATAAAGTACCAACCCATAAAACCTGGATTCAACTAATACGAGAAGACGAGGACGGGGATGTATTCCCGAATAGGAGGAATACCCCCCCAGTTTCACTACCAAAAAACATGGATTTTGAACACTATTGAGAAACGTGCATTTTCCAACAGCCTTTCCCAACGCGAAAGTCATAAGAAATAGGCCTGCTAGCAAAACATGCATTGGAAAAAAAATTTCCAACGGCTCAATTTTTGGTAGTTAGTACTTCCAACAGCCAGCAATTGGAAAATGAACCATTAGAAATTTTCAATTGCCAAACGTCACATAGTAATTTGGCCTGTATAAGACGTTTTCCAACGGCCAAGTTACAACAACCCCAGCCGTTGGAAAATATGCCAACCACTCAAGCAGATGGAAATTTCCAACAGTTAGGCCAATGGAAACTTTTTATAAAAATGAAATAATATATATATATATATGATATTTTTTATATATTACTAACTTATATTTTATATTTTATAATGTATGAAAAAAAATATTTGAAAAATTATCTCTTATATTTACAAAACAAAATTCAAAAGTAGAAGGAAAAAAAACCCACATAATAACAGAAATAATAAAATCACAAAAATTAAATTATGAAAAATCAGAAAACTCATACTAAAAACAGATCTCCAAAAATATAACATAAAACACAAAAAATACAACAAAACCACAAAATAAAACTAGATTTGCAAAATTTAAAAACATATGTTACAAAATTTCAAAACTCAGATCTATAAATGCTAGCTAGCGGAGGAGCCTGGTGAAGCAAGGAGCCAAGGGGAACAAGTTGTCGGCGATGAGTGGTGAACAGAGAAGCTAAATTGTGGCAGCAAGGAGTAGCGAAGCGGCAATTGGCGATTGAACATGAAAAGTGGAAGCATTAAACGGGCGGTCGGCAAGTGAAAAAAGCGGAGCAAGAGTGGTCAACTAGCCGAGAAGCCGAGCACGGGCAATGAATGGCTAGTGGAGCACAATGAGGACAGAGGAGGGGGGAGAGCGGAGGGTGAGGCGAAGAGGGGAAGAGGGCGGAGGGTGAGGCGAAAAGGGAGAGAGAGAAAAAGGCAAGGTGAAGCAGAGGGGAGAGAGTAGAGGGTAAAAGATGAGAGTGGGAAGAGATAATATACAAGTATATATAGCTAGAGTTAGATTTGGTTTGGGTTAGTTTTGGGCTAATTAGTTGGGCTTAATAAGTTGGGTTAGTTTGACAATTTTATATAAGTTTCATATATGATATAGATTGTTATTAGTTGACATATATTAAATATATTATTATACATTATGATATATGATATATAAAAAAATATTAAATATCAATATAAATATATAAACTACTACCATTACTATTATTATCATTTATAATAAAATATATTTAAAAGTAATTTTTTACTTTCTAAAATTGTAAAATTCTATGGGCAAGGCTTTTATGGGCTTATATATTATTTATATGGGTTAGGGTTAGGTTTATGTTCGGTTTGGGGCTTTTTATATTGGTTTCCCAATGGATATTTTATTATGTACTAGAACCAAAATGGACAAAAAGAAATTTGCATAAGCTAACAAATGGGTTAAACCATCACTTAGGGAAAAGTAAAAAAAAAAAAAAAAAAAAAAGAGGTCATTGTTTATTACTTATAATAAAATATTTTTGAAATACCACTTTACTTTATAAAATCCTAAAATTTATTCATTTTCAACGGCCTTTGCGTTGGAAAACTCAACCTTCACATTGGCAATTTTCCAATGGTCTTTGCATTGAAAATGTGGCGTTGAAAATTTCCAATGGCCTTCGTGTTGGAAATTTCCAATAATAACTGGTTCCACATTAGAAATTTTCCAACGTCCTTTGCGTTAAAAATTTTCCCAACGGCCAGGCCGTTGGAAATTAATGTCTTCAAAATTTTCAAGGCGAAGGCTGTTGGAAAATGACTCTTCATATTGGAAATTTCCAACGGTTTGACAATTAGAAATTCAATAATTGGAAAAATGAGTATTTTTAGTAATGTGACAGTTAAATTCCCAATGACCAAGCCCCTGGAAATTTCCAACACAATGAGTCATTGGAAAAGG
>SMDT01002618.1:0-424083 GCA_005392925.1 Aquilaria sinensis | reverse complement strand
ACTCTTGAGGTTTAGACAAAGCCGCTTGTTAAGTTTGTAATTTACTTAGATTTTCACTATCATTCACGCTCAAATTGGATCCATTTTGCTAGCTCCTATTACATGTATTTACACTTTTGTAGGTATTTCGTGCATTTGGGGGTAAAAAAGGATGAAAATACAAGATTGGAGGACCTATTTGGCAATGGGGAAAACATTGGAAGACATGAAGAGAAGAGATGAAAAATATCATGGAAGTCAGTCGTGATGCGAATGCACTTCCAATTTTGTGCGTACGCATCACGCCAAAGAAGAATAAAACAACTAACAATGCGAATGCACCGCACAGACTGTGCATTTCCACCAATTCCAGTGTTAATAGAACATTCATGATGTGAACACACCATTTTGGCTGTGCGTATGCACCACCTAGGCAAGAATATGGGACCATTTGGCAAGATTTGGAGCCAGAATTTAAGTTTGCCTTCCAGTGAGGACCAATTTTCACCTAATCCCTACCTCATTGGTGGGCCTAACAGATAGAACCCCTGGAGATAGTGACAAAAAGGGAAAACTTCCTAAAGAATGAAGATTTTTTTTTAAGCATGGGAAAACATACCTTATTCTAGGTTTTGAAGAGAGGCAGGGACTTTTCTAAGGATTCACCATTGAAGACTTTTGGAGAGCTTTCTTAAAGATACTGAGGAGAAGCTTGGAGGCTAAGGAGACTTAAGCTTCTACGGGTTTCTTTTGGTCATTTCTTCCATTTTCCTTTTTGTATTTCTTCATGGTTTCCTTAAATTCTAGTATGATGTTTGTTTCTAGTTTGGACAAGGAGTAGACTCCATTTATCTTCTTCGGATGAAACTCTTGTTACTAGTTATTTAATGTTTATTTGAGGTTTTTCATGGGTATTGACTAGCTTGTGTTGCCTATTCTTATGCCTAATGCTTGTGTGTTGAATGGTTACTTCACACAAATCACAATCCCACTTTATTCTTGAGAAAGAAAGAAGGGGGTGGAAATGAAGAATAGAGTATGCTAGGTTTTTTTGTGGATTATAGGTAATCTATGACCTCATTAGGTGTTTGGAAAGGGGTTAGAGCTTAATCCATCTTTGGTTGATTTATGAGCTTGAGAAATAATCCATCTTTGGTTTATTTATGAGCTTGAGAAATGTCATATTTAATCTTAGATGAGCAAAAACGTAATCTAAAGAAAGAGGGTTTTTGAACATTAAGCCCTTACACCACAAATGAGGATAGTACCTTTAAAGCCTCATTTAACTTAGGTAGCAAGTAAGAGAGTGGAATCCTAGAAAGATAGTCTTTTTAACCAAGTCACCTTATTTGTAGTTAGTTTACTAATTCTAGATAGTCTTCTCATTTAGTTGCACCTTAGTTTTCACTAGTAACCTTTGTATTCATTTAACATAACATTTTAGATTTTATTTGGTAGTAAGTAGCTTTATTCACTTTAGTTCATTTCTTTTTTTTTCACACATTCATTTAACCAACCTTAGTCTTATTTATTTTAATTGCTTTCTTTCTCATTGTAATTTTAGTGGTTTGGGGTAGCTAGAACTTGACTCTAGGTAGAATCTTTCTTATCTCTTGGGACGACACCCATTTTTTCCATTTGCACACAACTACGCTGTACACTTATGGGTGAATAGTGGTTATAAATTTAAAAATCTTGTGCTCACAACAAAATTTTTGCCATCATTGCCGGGGATAGTAATTTGATTTTTACTTTGGATATCAAGTTGTTGGTTACTCTTGTTTACTTGTTCCTTTTCCTTGTATTTAGTGTGCTTTTCTTTTTCATTAGAGGTTCTTCTAGTGCATGACCTGGAGCTCTTGCTCTCACTTAATGCTTTTTGATCTAAAAATTGAGAAGAACTTAAAGGAGATTTGTTTGAGAACTAAGGTTATTATTGAAGGAAAAGGCTTTAGTACTTCATATTCCATTAACATGGAGGAAAATCTAGGAGACAACATGAGAAATTTAGGAAGAGAAAGAAATGCAAATCCTGTTGACCTCAATGGTAATGATGAGGTTATGGACAATGGACATGGATGAGCTAATGGCAATGGTGCAAGAAGAAGGGGTAGATCGGTACTTGACAACTTTCATCCTCAAAGGGTGGAGGATCAAGACAATATGATTAGGTCGGTGCAGCTTCAAGGTCGGGCATTCATGATCCCTAGCCATGTTCTCCAACTAGTTGAGGCATATCCATTTGGAGGAGAAATTGATGAAGACCCAAACAACCACATTAACAAGTTTGTTCAGTTGTGCGACGTAGTTGACTTGGAGGGTGTGAGTGAGGATGCAAAAAGAATGAGGCTTGTCCTCTTTTCTCTCGTAAACAAAACTGTGGAGTGGTTTAAGAATTTGGAAGCTACTTCAATCCGCACATGGCAAGACTTATATAATGCTTTCATTCTGAGGTTCTTCCCTTCTCAAAAGCCTTTGAGCTTAAGAATGAGTTATTGGCTTTTAGGAAAATGAATGGGAGTCACTAGTAAAGGCATGAGTGCATTTTAAAAAGATGTTGAAGAGGGTTCTAACACAAGATGTTGATTAAGCTTATAAACTCTACCTCTTTTACAATAGGTTGAGCCTTAACACTCAGTTACAAGTTGATGCTGCCGCTAGTGGTTTCCTACTATTGAAGGATGTAGAGGAGTCCTTTGAATTGTTAAACAATATGGCTAGGAGCCTTGAGCTTAGTGGAAAAAATGGCTCCAAGAAAAGAGAGTGGTTTGTATGAGGTTGACAAGGACACCTCCCAACAAGTACAACTTTCAGCACTCACAAGTATGGTATCCAAATTGGCCAAGAATCAAGATAGGATAAAGATACAACAAGCCATGGCAAGTGAGGATTTGGAAGACTTGGAAGATGTTAATTTCGTGGGTTATCAGAATCCTTATCCACTAAAGCAAGGAGGGGGCAACTTCTTCCTAAGGAACGACCAACATGAAGGGTTTAATTATTCAAATTCAAAGGGTGCCATGCAACCACAATGAGAGACCTCACATGAATTGAAAGCTTCATTGAAAGACTTTATGAAAGGAATGATGGGAGACTTAATGCATGAAGTAAGGGAGATGGCTAGTGGACAAAATAAAAATATTAACGCATTGGAAGAGGAGACGGAGACAATGTAAGCTAATACCCAAGCTTAATAAAAAATTTAGAGACACAAATGGGCTGATTAGCTACTTCCATGAAACAACTCCAAAAGGGCAAGTTTATACCAAGTTATACGGATGTTAATCCAATAGAGTCTTGTCAAGCTATAACTCTAAGCGGAAGGAATGTGGTGACACAACCCAAGGAGCCACCTACTCAATAAGACTATTTGCCTCAAGGACCTACCCTCCTGGAAAATGTTAAAGATATTCAACTGTTGCCACCAAGTAACAAGGAAGCTTATTCAGAAGATGAGGGAAGAAATGTGCCCACTTAAGAGAAAGCATTGAAGCACACTTCAACTCTCCCATATCCTCAAAGGTTCAAGCCCAAAAAGAAAGATACTAAATTCATTAAGTTTCTCGAAATAATAAAAAAGTTAGAGATTAATATTCTTTTCTTGGAAACAATAAATCAAATGCCTTCATATGCCAAGTTCGTCAAGGAGTTAATCAATAAAAAAAAAAGAAGTTCCTTAATAATGAGCTCATTTTGGTGAAAGAATAAGCAAGCACCATCATTCAACAAAAAATTCCTTAAAAACTCAAAGACCCGGGGAGTTTCACTATTCCTTTGGATATTGGGTCTTTTCATTGTGGTAAGGCATTATGTGATCTTGGAGCTAGTATTAACTTGATGTTATTGTCTATTTGTAGGAGCCTTGAGCTTGGAGAGGTGAAGCCTTCATCGATTTATCTCCAATTGATGGATAGATCCCCTACCTTTCCAAAAGGTGTTTTAGAGGATGTGTTGGTCAAAGTTGGCAAATTTATATTTTCGGTAGGTTTTGTGGTTGGATATAAAAGAAGATCGAAACATGTCAATCATACTTGGGAGACCATTTCTTGCTACCAAGAAGGTCGTTATAGATGTGGAGAAAGGTAATCTCACTTTGAGGGCTAATGATGAGGAGATTACTTTCAATCTTACTCAAGTCATGAAATCTATTGATGATGATATACCTAAGTGTTTTATGGTGGATGCTATTGATTCTTGCATTGAAAAGATAAGAGATTCTTTACTCATTGAGGATTCACTTAGGAAAGTGTTTTTTTGTGAGAATCAACTTGGTAAGGAGGTTCATGAAATGATAAGTGCTTTGGAGGTCATTGATGCTTGGGGGAAGTTGCAAGCTCAAAAAAAAGGTTTATAGCAACTTCTATCTTGTGCGACCAAAGAAGAGCCTAAGCTAGAGTTGAAACTATTACTTAAAAATCTTAAGTATGTCTACCTTAGGCATGGGGAATCTTTCCCAGTGATTATTTCTTCTTCATTAAATACCTTGGAGGAGAATAACGAGAGCAATGAATGGATTTCTACAGGATTGGTGACCAAGTGGAGAGTTTGCTTTGATTACCGAAAGCTCAACAAAGCCACCAAGAATGATCACTTCCCTTTTCCATTCATTGGTCAAATCTTGGATTGGTCGGTGGACCATTCCTTTTATTACTTCTTGGATGGATATTCTAGGTACAACCAAATTGTAATTGCATTAGAGGATCAAGAGAAGACAACTTTTACTAGTCCATGGGGTACATATGCCTTCCGAAGAATGCCATTTGGTCTTTGTAATGCACTGGCAACCTTTCAACAATGTATGATGGCCATCTTTTCGGACATAGTGGAAAAATACATAGAGGTATTTATGGATGACTTCTTAGTTTTTAGGGATTCCTCTGATACATGTTTGGATAATCTAGCTATTGTCTTGAAAAAATGTCAAAAAATCAACTTGGCTTTGAATTGGGAAAAATGTCATTTCATGGTTAGCTCTGGCATAGTGCTTGGTCACAGAAATTCTTGTGAAGGCATAGAAATGAATAGAGCCAAAATTGTTGCTATTGAAAAATTGCGACCACCCACCAATGTGAAGCAGGTTAGAAGTTTCTTAGGCCATGCCAAGTTCTATCGGAGCTTTATCAAAGATTTTTCTAAAATTACCAAGCCACTTTGTAATTTGCTTGAAAAAGATGCTCCATTTGTCTTTGATGAACATTGTATTAAAGATCTTGAAATCTTTAAGGAGAAATTGGTAAAGGCTCTTGTAATAGTAACACCAAATTGGGATAAGCACTTTAAAATAATGTGTGATGTTAGTGACTATGTTGTTAGGGCCGTGTTGAGACAAAGAAGGGAGAAAATTTTCCAAGTGATATATTATGCTAGCAAGACATTGGATGGAGCTCAACAAAATTATAACATTACGGAGAAGGAGTTGCTAGCGGTGGTGTTCTCGGTGGATAAGTTTTACCCTTATATTGTAGGATTTAAGGTGGTAGTGTACACCGATCATATGGCCATCAAGTACCTCTTTACTAAAAAGGATGCCAACCCAAGATTAATATGGTGGATTCTCCTCCTTCAAGAGTTTGATCTTGACATTAAGGACAAGAAGGGTAGTGAAAATTTGGTGGCAGATCACTTATCTCTACTTGAAGTTCATGTGCCATCTATGGGGAACCAAATCCAAGAACAATTCCCGAATGAAAGCTTATTCAAGGTGGAGGATAAATTGCCATGGTATGCAAACTATGTCAATTATTTATCTTGTGGTGTTAATGCTCCCAACCTTTCAACTCAATAAAGGAAGAAATTTCTTACTGATGTCAAGCATTATATTTGGGATGAACCAGTTTTCTTTCACCAATGTGCCAATCAAATTATAAGGAAATGCATTTCTCATGAGAAGGCTAAGGATGTTCTCCACCATTGCCATTCTTCACCATATGGTGGACACTTTGGAGCTTTCAAGACGGCAAGTAAGGTATTGCAAACCGGTTATTATTGGCCATCTTTATTTAAGGATGTGCATATCTTTGTGTTAACATGTGATAGGTGCCAAAGGTCTGGGAACATTTCTAAGAGAAATGAAATGTCTTTGCAAAATATTCTTGAAGTAGAAGTGTTTGATTTATGGGGCATAGATTTTTTAGGTCATTTCCCTCCTTCATTTGGCAATCATTATATCTTGCTTGTGCTTGATTATTTTTCTAATTTGGTGGAGGCCAATACCACCCATTCTTGTTATGCTAATGTGGTTGTCAAGTTCCTTCAAAGGAATATTTTTGCAAGATTTGGAGTGCCTCGGGCTATTATCCCCGGTAAAGGATCACACTTCATCAACAAGACTTTGGCTCATGTTTTGACGACATATAGTGTACAGCACAAGGTGGCTTTCCCTTATCACCCACAAACAAATGGGTAAGCCAAAATTTCAAACTGGGAAATCAAGAGAATCTTGGAGAAAATGTTGAGGATCAATAGAAAAGATTGGTCACAAAAGTTGAGTGATGCTTTTTGGGCTTATCACACGGCATTTAAGACACCAATCGGGATGTCACCTTATAGACTTGTGTTTGGGGAGGTTTGCCATTTATCGGTGGAATTGGAGCATAAGTCATTTTGGGCGGTGAAGAAGATGAACTTTGATTTGGAAAGTGCCAAGAAAAGAAAGCCTTACAATTGGACAAGTTGGATGAAATTCACCTTAATGCTTATGAAAATGCGAGGATTTATAAGGAAAGATCAAAACTTTGGCATGACAAGTTAATTATAAGGAGGGATTTCCAACCGGGTCAACAAGTATTGCCTTTTATTTCAAGGTTGAAGCTTTTTCTAGGAAAATTGAATTCAAAGTGGTCCAGGGCCTTCGAAATTGTTAAGGTGATGCCCTATGGAGTAGTGGAGCTCAAAGGTCAAGATGGTTCAACATTCCAAGTCAATGAGCATCAAGTGAAGGCTTATTATGGAGATGACCTCTGTCACATTGGCCAATTAAATTTGGCTGATCCTTCTCTTTGAAGTTGTGGTTAAAGGTGCCTAGATAGCAGCGTTAAATCTAGTGCTTGTTGGGAGGCAACCCGATTTCCCATCTTTGTGTTTGGCATTTAGTTCTTAGTTTTAGTTAGTTAGTTAGTTTGATTTTTCTTGCATCTATGAGATGTTTGTTTATTTCGTGCTATGTGAAATGGATGAGGGAACGACATTCTTGGAGCATTCTTGAGTTTAAATACAAGGTGGAAAATTAGTTGTGCATGAAGTATCAAAGGTAAAGATAAAAATTTGGGGTAGTGTGAAAACCCAGGTGATGCAAACACACCATAGGATTGGTGTGTTAGCACAAAATCCAGAAGTTAAGATTGCTTCATGATGTGAATCCACCAAAATGGGATGTGTACGCATCTAAAAAATGATTAGTCATTATTATTATTATTGTTGTTATTATATTGTATTTTATTATACTTGATTTATTTTATTTTATTTTTTATATTTTGCTTAAAACAAAAAAAAAAGTACCAACAACGAATAAAAGCAAAACATGGCCGCACTTATAGTTGTGCAATCACATCTTTTAAAATATTAGTTTTATTTTGCATTATGATAGTTTTGTCTTTTAGTGTTAGGCAAAAACAAAATTACTTAACTATTAAATAAGGGGGATGCGTGCGCACATGGCAGAACTATGTGCACATCAATTCCAGGAGGCTTTTACTGCCCCGCCCCCCACCCACACTTGCACACACGATGCGGACGCACCCCCCTGTGCATTCGCATCCTACCTTCATTTTTTTAAAAAAAAAACCCTATTCAAGTCCATCCCTACCACATTTTCTCCACATTTGCAATTATTCTTCTTCAAACTTACGGGTGATCACTATTTAGTTAAAACCGAAAAAATGAAAAAATTTGAAAATTCAGTTTGGTTAATTCAGGTTTTCGGTTCGGTTTCGGTCAAAACTGAATAGAAAAATATCGATTTCGGTTCGATTTCAGTTAAAAGTGTCGGTTATTTCAGTAACCGAAAAAATTAAAATTTTTTCAAGTCATATTTGAAGGTTTTGAAGGGCTAGTTGATAGGTTTAAGAGAATTAGGGGTTGAGTGGAAGGTAGATAAAATAATGATGGCTTATTTTGGGGTTTGACCCATCACATCTCCTCTGCCCGTGACTCCGTCCCACCCTTCCCCCTCCCCCCAAACAATTCCTCGCTGACGACAATCCCTTCACCTCTAGACAAAATACAAGCTAACCTTCCACGCTCCTCAAACCGAGTTAACGCACCTCCTTGTACGCCGTCCCACCCTCCCCCTAAAAATTTTACTCGCCTCTACTCCTTCCCGTCCATCGCATCGCCATGTTTGGCCGTCCGTGACCAGTTCCCATCCCCGAGATCCCCCATCCCCCTCGCCCCCTCCCCCCCCCCCTCTCCTTAGAGCTGTAATCACCCTCACCGTCTCTTCCGTCGCCGGCCTCACCCTCCACGTCCTCCTCCACAAACCTCCCGTCCCTCCTCTCGCCGTCTACCCTTGCCCTCACCCAGCTGTCTGCCCTCCCTCTTCTACTCGCCTCCACCTTCCACTCGCCCATCCGGTAAGCGCTTGCCCTCTCTGTGACTTTCATCCCAGACGCGACCCAACTAGCCTGACCCCCCCCCCCCCCCCCCCTTCTCCCATCGCGCCACTCTAATCCCCCCTCCCCGCACACCCTGTCCGATATCCCCTCACCCCGTGGTCCTCGCCCCAACCCTCCACGCTCCTCCGCCGTCTACCTTTGCCTTCGCCCCACCATCTGCCCTCCCTCTCCACTTGCCTCCACTCTCACGGTAAGATACATACAAACCCCAGAATGGCCCACAATTTCTTGCTATTTAGTTGTTTAAGCCACTATTTTTTCTCTATGTTACAAGTGCATTACTATGTTAATATGTCACTTTTTTTAGTTATTTCGGTTTTAAACCGAACCGAACCAAATATTTTGATTCGGTTTTACTTCGGTCTAGAGGCTTAATTCGGTTAATTCGGTTTCTAATCATAATAAACCGAAAAACCGAAATATTCGGTTTGGTTTGAATCGAATAAACCAAATGATCAGCCCTATTCAAACCTCCCAAATCCTAACCCTACCTCTCTTTCTTATGGTTCACGGATCAAATTTCTCTTCGATAGATTGTTAAAGCAAGTGTTTTCTTCTACTCTCCTTGCAAGATTTTTCTTGAAACTTTTGAAATTTCTTGTTCTTTCTTGGATTCAAGTGGCTATGGAAGTGTGTGGATTTTGCTTATTTGTTGTGATTCTTGCTTGCCATTGGTTTATATGTTGTTGTGGGATGAATTTCTTGCTAGGATAACTAAATGTCAGTCCTAGAACATGCATTTTTCAAGCTTAAGAAGGGGGTGGAAAATTTTTCATGGTGATTTGCATATAAAGTGAGTTTGGTGTGTTTTGTTTGTTCAGAACTCACGTATCTAGCTCTAATTTAATGGGTAAAACAAGACTTTGTCCATTCATGAGCCACATTGCATAAATTGGAGTCTTGAAGTTTTTTGGAAAACTTAGAACACTTAGTTAACAATTTTTTACATAGGGGGTTTGTGAAGGTTCTATGAGCTTGAATGTGGATCATTTTACTTAGTTATTTGATTGTCTAGCTTCTAGGTGTGCAACACTACAAGAATGCATCTTTCTTTTACACACAGATGCAACTTTTCTTTGTTTAAAATCATGGAACTTTCCCTTAGTTATCACACTTAAGACTTTGACACTTATGGCTTTGAACTTGCTTCCTTTGAGTTGGAGTTTCTTTCTCGAGCTTGCTTTAACTAAGTTTTCATTATAGGAGTTATCTTGCATTCATGTTGCTCAAACTCACTTGTTAAACGGTTAAGTCTAAGTTCATGCACATGCACAAACTTCATGTATTACCCACCTTGTGACATATTTTACACCACCATGCTTAGTTTCCTTATCACCCCCACCATTTTATTCTTTGCTCAAATTGTTGCTTGAAAGATACATTTTTTTAAGAACTCTCTTTTCTTGCTTTCTTATAGGACAATGCCTTGAACAAAAACAATTGTCATCGGGACAAGCAAAGATAAGAAACGAAGGGAGCCAAAAACAAAAGATAAGAAGCGAAAGCAGCCGGCACCTAGTATTCCTCCACCACGAAAGGATCGCTTTAACTCACCAACTGCCCAAAATTTTTTTTTGGAGAATGCAACTAGGAGTGTCAACTTTCAATGAGGTTTCGACTTCACGGACACTTACAATAAAGATATCTTGGTAAGAATCCAATGACGTATGTAGGAAAATTGGTGTGCACATCTTGAGGTAGCATCCATGACCTTGGTCTAAGAATTCTATGCCAACTTATTTGTAGCATTGTAAACCAATAGATTTGAGACCACGATGATGATAAAGGGCAAAGAAATGGAGTTCAATGGTAAAGTCTTGACTGAAATTTTAGGCACCGAGTACGTTGAAAGCTTGGATGTTCCATTGGAAGCCACATTGAATCAAATGGCCTTCACACTTTGTGGCAAGGAAGTGGAGTGGAACATTGTCAAGGGAACGCATATGTCCATTCCTTATGGTGAGCTTTCGAGGGAGGCGAAGGCATGGCACAACTTCATTACTAATAACTTGCTTTCATCCAAGCACAACACTTTAGTCAACTTTGAGCATGTTGAGATCTTGTTCAAGATCATGCTTGATTGCCCCCTTAATGTTGGTGACCTAATATGCTACAACATCTCTAGAATAGTGAGGGGGCTGGGAAATAGCATGGTATTTTCGTAGCTCCTTACCATTCTCATGGAGCTTCGAGGTGTGTTACGCATTGATGATCCTTTGCACATCTGAAACTCGGAACCAAAAATTTCAGTTTCTTCTTTGATCCAACATGAGGTAGCCGAGTTCAGACGACTAGAAAAAGCATGAAAAATGGTAGAAAGAAGAGAGCAACAATCGGCACCTCAGGAGAGTGTGGAAAATTATTGTGACCAAGAATATTTGATAGACCCCCATCATCCCTCCCCACAAGATATTCCTCAAGACCTAAATAATTTGTTTGTTGAGATTCGCGGGATAAAGGGTCACATGATGGAGATGCATGGGATCTCTATGGATTGTCTTAATAACTTAACAGACCGGGTGAATGAGCTATATTTAAACAACACCAAAGGGTTTTCATATACAGCTGGTAGTGCCCGAGCAAACTACGTGTCAATAAGGTGGGTTGCCCAGCAACAGCACCCGAACCTACCAAGTGACTACGCAGTTTTCCCGCCTATGCCTCCGAGATACTCTGGCCACCCTCACTCATCGTGTCCTCACAGTTCATTCCCTATGACTTTGGTGCCAATGCCCCATCCATTTTGTGGTCGTGGAGAGTCATCATTCGACCATGCCACGCAACCACCCTCATCGCAAGATCTTCTTGGCCCATGCTCCAAGGCTTCCGCTAGCCCCATGCCATGCATGAGGATTGAGGGAGATGAATTGGTATCATTATTTGAACATTCTCTTTCTTTCATTAAGGAAAATGATTATTTCAAGTTCGGGGGGAGTTTTGTTTGAAGATGATTGCCTGTTTACTCTTATATGTTGTTTTTACATTCTAGGTTTGGACGTGCATGTAGGAAATCTTAACTATAGCATGACATAAATCATGGATCAACACATTTTTTTATTATTTCCTTGTAATCATCATTATGATCATGTAGTTGGCATTTAGGTGCATATAGCTTGCATTTAGGTTGCTGATTTGCATTTAAGAACCCAACTTGTGTCAACACCATCATTGATTGTGTACTTTGCAAACTTGAAATGGTTATTAATTTTTGAAAGTAGCTAAAGTATGTTGCTTGCTACCTTAGGTATACAATTAACCTGGTGACCATTTTGAGCCCCTAATGTTTAATAAGTCATGAGAACTTCTTTCTTGAGAATGGTTACCTTTTGTTTTAAGCTAGACCTTACTTGGATATAGTTACCTTAAGAACCCATGCAACCTCGCTCATTGTGTGTGAATGTAAGGAAGAAAATGACATTTTAGGGCTAACCACTTACCAAATGGCTAACCTTATACATTATCCCTTAGTGAGCCTCGTTAAGCCTATAAGTAGGTAGGGGTTTAAAAAATAAATATCTACTCCACTGTTTCATAGTATTGAAGTAGGTAGGGGTTTTCTCCTAAGATAAGAGTCGATCACTACTCGAAAAGATGCTTGAAACATGCGTATGATTGAAGATCACCTTGGATTGTGTTGAGTCGGTAGCTTGGGTATAGACAGAGTCCCTGTTGGTACACTTGCTAAAAGGCAAAATACAAGAAAAGGATTTAAAAAAATTAAAAAAAAAAAGAACATGTTTACAATATGTTAATAAATTCCAAACCAGGCCATTTATTTTTCTTTAAGCCCATGTTTAGGGTTGGGAATTTGGTCATGGAAATTGATGGTTGTTTTGGGAATTAGTGCTGAATTTGGAATTCTTGGTGTTTTGATTTGCCTCTAAATGTTCATGTTCATGTGTAGATGCATTACTAGTTTCATTAGCTCCACAACAAAAAGCCTTCATCCAATTCCAACTTCCACCAAGCTTGGCCCTATTACAACCATGTGTAAAGACCATTGGACTTGCATTTACATGCAAACTTTTCGGGGAATTTAGTAGGGCTGAGGTTAGGTTCCCTTGTAAGCTCTAGATTGAAAAACACAAAGCAAAGCTATTATAACAATACCACCTTAAATTGAGTTCAAACACTTAGGGAGTACTAGTTACCTTTAGTAACAAGGACTTGACTTTTTCTCCTTTCATTAATTTCTTTCAATTCAAGTTTGCAAAAGTGATACTTTCATAGTGTGGTGTGCCATAAGTTGTTAGTTTGTGTGTTTTGTTTGTTTTCCTTAGTTTTTATGGGTTGTATTTGCTAAGGACTAGCAAATATTTAAGTTTGGGGGTGTGTTAAGTATGACATTTACTTGGATTTTCACTATCATTCATGCTCAAGTTGGTTCCATTTTGCTAGCTCATAGTACATGTATTTGCATTTTTGTAGGTATTCCATGCATTTGGGGGTCAAAAAGGATGAAAACACAAGATTGGAGGACTTATTTTGCAAAAAGTAAAACAATGGAGGACATGAGGAAAAGAGACGAAAAATATCATAGAAGTCAGTTGTGATGCGAATGCACTTCTCATTTTGTGCGTACGCAACATGCCTAAGAGGAACGGAACAGCTTGCAATGTGAACGCACCACATAGATTGTGCGTTTGCACCAATTCTAGTGTTGACAGAACATTTGTGGTGTGACCGCACCACTTTGGCTGTGTGTACGCACCACTTGGGTGAGAATGGAGGACCATTTAGTGAGATTTGGAGCGAGAATTTGAGTTTGTCTTCAAGTGGGGACCAATTTTCACTTAACCCCTACTTCATTGGTGGTACCTAATAGATAGAAACCCTGAAGATAGTGACAAAAATAGAGAACTTCCTAAGGAAGGAAGGTTTTTTTTTTTTTAAGCATGGGAGAATATACCTTATTCTAGCTTTTGAAGAGAGGCAGGGACCTTTCTAAGGAGCCATTATTGAAGACTTTTGGAGAGCTTGCTTGAAGATATCGAGGAAAAGCTTGGAGGCTAAGGAGACTTAAGCTTTTAAGGGTTTCTTTTGGTCAGTTTTTCCCTTTTCTCTATTGTATTTCTTCATGGTTTCCTTGAATTTTGGTATGATGTTTGTTTCTAGTTTGGACATGGAGTTGACTTCACTTATCTCCTTAGGATGAAACTCTTATTACTAGTTATCTAATATTTGTTTGAGGTTTTTCATGGGTATTGACTATCTTGTGTTGCCTATTTTTATGTCTAATGCTTGTGTGTTGAATGATCACTTCACATAAATCACAATCCCACTTTATACTTGAGAAAGAAAGAAGGGGTGGAAATGAAGAACAAAGTATGATGGGTTTTTGTGGATTAGAGATAATCTATAAACTCATTAGGTGTTTGGAAAGGGGTTAGGGCTTAATCCATCTTTCGTTAATTTATGAGCTTAAGAAATGCTATATTTAATCTTAGGTAAGCAAAAACTTAATCTTAAGAAAAAGGGTTTTTGAACATTAAGCTTTTACACCACAAAGGAGGTTAGTACCCTTAAAGCCTCATTTAACTTAGGTAGCAAGTAAGAAAGTGAAATCCTAAGGAGATAGTCTTTTTAACCAAGTCACCTAATTTGTAGTTAGTTTAGTTAATTTTAGATAGTCTTCTCATTTAGTTGTACCTTAGTTTTCACTAGTAACCTTTGTATTCACTCAACATAACATTTTAGATTTTATTTGGTAGTGAGTAGCTTCATTCACTCTAGTTCATTTCTTTTTATTCACACATTCATTTAACCAACTTTAATCTTACTCATTTCAATTGTTTTCTTTCTCATTGTAGTTTAGGTGGTTTGGGGTAGCTAGAACTTGACTCTAGGTAGAATCTTTCCTATCTTTTGGGATGACATCCATATTTGTCATTCGCACACAACTATGCCATACACTTGTGGGTGAATAGGAGTCATAAATTTAAAACTTTTGTGCCCATAACACTGCTTTTGCACAAGATTAATCTTATTATTAAACACGAAGCTTCCATTTTTTTTTGAATGAAAGCTTTTTGTATTTTCTTATAAAAAAAGTCCCTCGGTGCCCTTTTTCTATTATTGTCCTACACTGTGTTAATAATTGAAGTAAAATTTGTGTTTATTTAAAATTGTGTTGTATGCTACATATATATTACATACTGCTTAAATTTTTACTTGCTCAACCTCCAAAAAAGTGTGACGTCAAAAGTTTGTGAAAGACTTGTGATTCTAGAAGTTTGGCAGGTGGATGACTTTTATTGGACCCAACCCACATGAATATGTGTAAGATATAGATGTTAAAATTTTCCACCTAATGAATGATGAGTATGATACAGGTGGAATATTCAATATAGTGGGTTAAATGTACGAATACCATCATGTTCAATATAGTGGGTTAGATGTAGGAATACCATCACCCTATTTAAATTCTTACCACGGACATACCTAATGGTAGGCAAAGAAATATGTACTTTTAGGAGAAAAGGACAAAAGGAAGTTCAAAGGCAAAATTGGGGATAATTGGAAAAGAAGAGAGTGCCTTAAACTTCATATACAAAAAAAGGAAAAAAAATGGGGATAGAGAAAGTACATTGTAATGTCGTTGGCTTACAACAAATCCGCAAATCTTGACATAAAAATGAAAGAAAAGAAAAGGAGAAACAAACTTGTGCTCAACATTTAACAACAAAATGTTTGAGTGGTTGACAAATACTTAGAGGCTTGTTTGCAAAAACTTCCCAGAACTGCCAAAAGCTCCATTCATCAGCTTTGCCCTATGCCTATAAATGTTTGAGTGGTTAACAAATTCAAGTGCACCAGGTTGTGCATAGTTGGTACTTGTCTACTGCCATAGAAAAATATCAAATAAAGGCAATTTTGAGATGGAAATGGAGCAAAGAGCTAGAGGTGTAGCCAAGCCAAGCAAATCTCGAATACCCTTACTCAAGCTCTGCTCAGTAAGGATTTAGGTATGCTCAATTTGAGCTCGAGCTTTGTGAGGCCTTAAAATATGAGGCTTAAGCTTGGCTCGATTAAAGCTCAGTCTCAGTTGGATAGGTTTCACAAGCTAAATAGTATAAGAGGTGAACTAGTATAATTTTTAAAACATTGGAGTGAAATGTAACTATGGCCTAATTTTTTAGGGCTAAATTTAAGTATTGAAACTATAAGGGTAAGTGTAATTATGACCTAATTTTAGAGGAATAGGTCTAATTAGCCCTATTTATTACACTTGTTAAAGGCTAGATTGGTGCGACTGTAGTGAGGTTTCCAACCCTAATCCGCAAGCACACGGGACGTGTGTAGATAAGGTGAATGAGTATCGATCCCACAAGGATTGATTTATATTTTTTGCTAATTACCACTACCTTGAGACTCACTTTAGCTAAACAAGCAACTATTGATGATTTACTCATTATGAAAATAACTAAGTTTGCAACTCTACTTAAATTACTACTAAACAAGAACAACAAACACAATGCAAATTAGAGGTTGTCTAATGAATTAACAAACACACTTCCTATGGTTTTCACTATTTGACTTGGTTAGCTAGTGAATTAAGGCTAATAGTTTGATTTTTCTACTTGTTGGTGAAGTTAACTAATTGGGCCCTTACTCTCCCAAGTGAAAAAGTCACTCTCCCAAGCTTATACTAGAATGGACTCCCATCCAAATTGCTAGTTCAAGAGGGGCATTACAAGTTCAATTTACCTTCACCTAGTGTCCTAGACTAGTCTCCCAACAAGCCCATGGCCACTACACTCTTCTCCTAATTCTAATTCCTTTTAATCTTTTCCAAGAGTTTAAAAGAAATTTAAGGTGCAATTGACTAGAGCCCTTAATTAATCAATACAATAATAAGCTCAAGGAGAAAAGTAAATAAGCAATAGAGGAAAACCAAAGTCAAATAACCATTAATCCAACCAACATAACCAATTCAAGTAGCTACAACCATAGAAAGTGTAGAGAAGACTACTCCATAATCAAACTAAACATAAACATGAAAATACATAAAAGAGCATCCATGTCTACATACAAGATAAAAGAAGGAAAGAAGGAACCCAATGGACTCTAGATGCTTGATTCCTCAAGGCTCCTACAAGTCTTCAAGTCCTCCAAACCTTCTCTAAGCAAGAATCCACAAGTGCTCCCAAAGAAGATAAAGAAATGCAAAAATTGGTAATAAAAATCCTAAGTCTAAGATGAGAAGATGAAGATGAAGCTCCTTTCTTTTGCTTAGTTCTAGATCCTTCTACCTTTTGGAGGTGTCCTTTTCACCCACCAAACCAATTGGATAGAAATCCTTGGCCAATACCAAGCTTGAGTTCAAATTTGAGGTAGGGATCACTTTTCCTGGTGACTGGCGCCTAGGCCACAGGAAGGGGTGCCTGGGCGCCTAGGCCTCCAGGCTCAAGGGTGCTCTGGCGCCTAGGCCCCAGGAGGGGGTGCCTGGGGCACTTAGGCCTCCAAGGTGCATTTTTTAGGCAGAGAACTTTTGTACTGTGGCGCCTAAGCCTCACAGTTATAATTTTTGTTGACTTTTTCGTTCCCGTTTTTCGTTCCGCTCATCCCGGTGCCATCCCAATGCTATGGTCCGCTTCTCCAACCTACAAAATGAAGGATCAAAGCAAGAATCAGCCAAAAATATTGGGTGGTAAGGTAGAAAATTGTTGTCAAAGTTGACAAAAAGTCAACATATTTGACTACAAAATTAACATTTATCAAACTCCCTCAAACTTAGAAAAATGCTAGTTCCTAGCATTTATTAACCTAAAAACATAAAACCATCAAAACATAGAAGCTAACAACATATACTCAATATTAAATCATAAAGTCATTCAAAGTACAAGCTCAACTCAAGAGAAATTAAGGTAAGTAATGAAAGAAGAACTTTGTCATTAACGATAGGTAATTGCTGCTAAGTGTTTCACTCCCTAATCTATGGTTGCCTAGTGTATCTAAGGCTTATAATGCCACTTCATCCACAAATTTGCAAAATGACCCAAACTACCCATGAATTGTCCCTAAGGAGTATGCATGCAAATTTAAGTCCAATGACATGTATATAAGGTTGTACCGTGGCCGGGTTTGGTATGGACGGGAATCGGATGGAGGCCTTTTGAGGTGGGGCTAAAGAAGTAAGTTAAGCATAAACACCATGGGCAATCCAAATAATCAAATCTAAAGTTCCACCCAAGGTATTTTGATTTAAAAATGCTTTTCTTGACTTCCAAGCAACAATTCAAGTAACCCCCATATGCACAATTTTGACAAAACACATGAGTGAACTCCTTTCAAATTAATGAAGTACTTCTACCTTTCCCCCTCTTTATTTATTCTTTTTTTTAACGAGGGCTTTTTCATGTTGACTCGTTTTGCCTTTTTATTAAGGGAAAGATAGTTTTTTTTTAGTAACTAGAAATTCACCCAATCTTTAAAGTTCAAACAAATGTGCATGATTTATCCAAAGTATATTCAAACCATAGCTACATAAACTCAACAATAAGTTCATAACCCAACATTTTTTCCCCAAACTTATTTATTGCTCACTCACACAACTCACAAATTTTTACCCTACCCAAGCCCATATATGCAATACTCAACTTACTTTAAGGACAAGAGAGGATAAATAACAATGGATATGGCTCAATTATGTGGGTTAAACAACAAAAATGGTTTAAAGGCTCAAAGGGGTCAACTAAGGATTATAATGAAGGGTTAGCCATTTAGGTATGTAGTTAGCCCTAAGTTGTCATTTTCATCATTTATTTGCATGCATCAATTCAGATATGAAGAGGTCCAAAAGTAAATCAAGGAATCTATAAGCAAAACAAGCACCACTCCAATGAATGAAATAATTTATAATGCAAGTGTGCCACACAAGGTCCAAACACTCACTGGGTATGGTTTCTACCGTTAATGACAAGTGAAAACCTTTCTTTACTTAACAAAATTTACAATCAAGTTGAACTTGTAAATGAATTTCTCTAATCATAATAAAGAGTATGCATTGGGTCCCTAAATGCACACAACCTAAATGCAACTACATGTTTCTACATTTATCCACTATATGTCATAATAAGGAAAAGAAATATGATATGCATGTAATGTCATAAGAAAAGAAAAAAATCACCAAAAACTAGTCTAAAAGAAAGAACAACAATTAGATGTCAAGTCTTAGAAAAACTCTAAAACAAGTATCATCCACAAACACATTTATTCCCCAAACTTAAAACCAACATTGTCCACAATGTTGACAAAAAAAGCTAGAAAGGAGATTGTGATTCAAGAATCATACCTGGGAGGAGGATGTTCCCGCCTCCAATTACTCCCACTCAAACTTTTAGTGATGGTGATACTTCATCTTTTCATGTTTACTCTTGATCTTTCCATCATGCACCTACAATAACACAAAGAGTAATTAAGAGACACTTTCCCTAAAACTCAACTTATTGAAAAGACAATTAAAAACACAAAGGAGAGACGAAATGTTGGGGTGCCTCCCAACAAGCACTTGATTTATTGTCTCTAGCTAGACACCAACTCTTTTGTTTTAGGCATTAGGGTGGGTGATGTGGTTCCACACTCTCTCCTTTGTGAGAATGCTTCCAATGCTTGGAAAGTCCAATATGTATCCAACAAGATGTGCTCTTCTCCATGCTTGAGTTCTCATTTCTTTCCTCTTTAATCATTTTGGGATTCTTTACATTTCCATTCCTTGTTGCTACCCATTCCTTCTTCATTGTTTTCTTCTTATTTTCTTCCATCAAAGAGTGTGTTGCCTCATCTTTTACTTTTTCCTTGAGATTTGGGGGCTCAAATTCATTGACTTCTTTTTTGTCACCACCTATAACAAAAGTAGGAGAATTCCCTTGGTTGGATTCTATGACTACATCAACCATGTATACTCCCATCTTAGGAGGCAGAGTACTAGAATCAAACATGTTGAACTCAACTTTTTTATCCTCAACATTGAATATGAGATTGTCTTCCTTCACATCTATAGTTGCTCCGGCGGTGGCCAAGAATGTCTTCCAAAGATAAGGGGGACTTGGTTATCTTCTTCCATGTCAAGAATCACAAAATCCATGGCGAAGACAAATTTGTCAACTTTCACCAAAACATCTTCTATTACTCCCCATGGATATTTGATAGATCTATCCGCCATTTGTAATTGTATTGTGGAAGGCTTTACTTCTAGCCTCAATTTATTGGCAATAGACAATGGCATTAAGTTGACACTTGCACCAAGGTCACATAATACCTTTTTGAACTCAACTTCTCCAATTGTGCATGAAATAGTGAAGCTTCCGGGATCCTTCAATTTTGGTGGAAGCTTTTGTTAAACAATTGCACTATATTCTTTCGTGAGGCATATGGTCTCAAACTCTTCAAATTTTCTTTTCTTTGCAATGACTTCCTTCAAGAATTTACCCCAATTTGGCATTTGAGTTAAGGCCTCCAAGAATAGGATGTTGATGTGAAGCTTCTTAAAAATATCCAAGAACTTGCCATATTGATCATCAAGCTTCTTCTTTTGGAGCCTTTGTGGAAAAGGTAATGGTGGGTTTGCTGGGAGTTTTTGCACTCTTTAGGGTTGTTTTTTTAGTAACTCCGCCACTTCCTCTTCTTCTTGAACTTGCACTTCATCTTCCAAGATTGGTTTTCCTTGAGTGGGTGTCCTTATGTAAGGATCTTCAAGCTTCTTTCCTCCCCTAAGTGTAATTGCATGACATTGCTCCCTTGGGTTTAACTCGGTGTCACTAGGGAATTTGCCTTTTTGAGATGTCTTCACTGCCAAAGCCAATTGCCCAATTTGATTTTCCGTGTTCTTGATGCTTGCACTCACATTTGCCTCCATACTAGCAAAGTTAGCACTTAAGCTAGCCATCTTGGCTTCATTGTTCTCCATTCTATCTCTTGTCTCCCTCATAAATTGCAACATAATTTCTTCCATAGAGGGCGTCTTCTCCATTGAGACTTGGTTGAAGCCGGAAGGTAATGGTGGTTGTTGCACATTATGTGTATTGCCATAGGAGAAATTTTCATGGTTTCTCCAACTTGGGTTATATTGATTTCCCATTTGGTTGCCTCTAAACCCAAAATTCTGGTTGCCCATAAAATTTGCTTCTTCAAGCTCCATATCCATATGTCCACCATATGTGTTGGAAGTAGAGGCGGTGGCTTGCTAATAGTTAGCTCCTTTTTGTTGGTCAACTTGGACACTTGATTCATGAGAGAAGCCATTTGTGCCGACAAGGCGGTCAATTGATCAACCTCAAGTACCCCTCTTCTTGGTTGAGCTCTTTCTCCCGGTCTTTGCTCTTCATTTAGTGCCAATTGCTCTAGAATTTGGAAAGCATCACCGGCTGTCTTTGACATCAAGGATCCACAAGCCGAAGCATCAATCATAAATCTTAAAGTGGGTACTAAGCCTTCATAGAAAAGTTGGATTTGTTGCCAATCCAAGAATCCATGTTGTGGGAACTTCCTAAACAATTCCTTGAATCTCTCCCAAGCCTCCGAAATGGACTCCATCTCATGTTGCTTGAATGTCACAATTGAAGCTCTCAAATGGGCGGCCTTGGATGGAGGAAAAAACTTGCTCAAGAATTTTTCGGTCATTTCATTCCATATAGCAATGCTCCCTGGTTGAAGTGATTGATACTACCCTTTAGCTTTGTCTCGCAGTGAGAAAGGAAACAATCGGAGTCTAATAGCATCGGTGGAGACTCCATTAGCCTTGAATGTGTCACAAGCTTCCAAGAAATCCGCTATGTGAGTGTTGGGATCCTCCAAAGCCAAGCCTCCAAATTGGCTTTGTTGGATGAAAGAAATCAAGGCCGGCTTCAATTTAAAGTTGTTGGCTTGAACCGGTGGCCTCACAATACCCGAATAATTCTCCGTCACTAAGGGTCGGATGTACTCCCTAATAGGCCTTTGTGGATTCCTTGGATAGACTCCATCTTGATGATCCATCTTTCCATTTCCTCCATTGCCACCATTATATCCATTGCCACCATTATATCCATTACCATTGAGATTATCACCCCCACCTTCTATGGATGTAAAGGTGGAACTTGATTCTCCTAAGTGTGATGTTGCTCTAAGCTCTCTAAGATGTCTTTCAATCTCCGGAATGAATGGCAACAAAGTAGAGTGTTGGGAACGGGTCATACACCAATGGTACCTATCAAAGAAATATCCAAGCACAAAGGCAACAAATAAGTAAAGAAATAAAGGTTTAGTCTAGAGTCAATCTTCTAGCAATGATATTGAACAAATCAATACAATCAATTCCTGGCAACGGTGCCAAAAACTTGTAGTGAGTTTTCCAACCCTAATCCGCAAGCGCACGGGACGTGTGTAAATAGGGTGAATGAATATCGATCCCACGATGATTGATTTATATTATTTGCTAATTACCACTACCTTGAGACTCACTTTAGCTAAACAAGCAACTATTGATGATTTACTCACTATGAAAATAACTAAGTTTGTAACTCTACTTAAATTACTACTAAACAAGAACAATAAACACAATGCAAATTAGAGGTTGTCTGGTGAATTAACAAAACACACTTCCTATGGTTTTCATTATTTGACTTGGTTAGCTAGTGAATTAAGGCTAATAGTTTGATTTTTCTACTTGTTGGTGAAGTTAACTAATTGGGCCCTTACTCTCCCAAGTGAAAGAGTCAGTGACCAAGCTCAAGCTTGAACATTCCAAGCTAAATGCTTGACTTAATAAAATAACGAATGTCCTTTTATACTTAAGCTCTTGATAAAGCTCAATTCGATAAAGCTTGAATTGAGTTTGAGCTCAAGCTACTTGTTAAATGCTCAGTTTGGTTACACTTATATATGGACTTCCATACATGCCTTTAATAAATATCTTTAGCATTGATACCAATATTTTGGAGCCTGATCTTGACTTAACTAAGGTGAAAAAGACAAGAGAAGTAAAATAATTATATGATTTCGTTGTGTATCTGAATTAGGGGTGTGTAAAATAATCCAAAACTCAAAAAATCGACTCGATTCACCCCACCCTGAAAGCCTAGGATATAGTCAAGTTGGAACTGGATATCAAATATAAAACTTGCAAGTACCCTAACCAACCAAGATTACATATACTGTCTTTGTCCCACAAAGATTGAATCATTTGACTAGCCATGAAGTTTAAAGTGTGTGTACAATATGTTATTCTTTTCATTTTTACATATGAAATTAATATTAAAAAAGAAAAAAAATTCCTTTTTTGGCTTTTCTATAATAAGAGTTTAAATAAGAATAATATGATAAATTAAATGTTAAAAATCTTTTGAAAAGGGATATGACTCAACTTTTTTGGAACAATCCAAAAAAGAATATGGTTCACACTTTTTGAGATGGAAGGAATATTATATTATTTTAATGTAGTAAACTGGAATATAAGTGTGCAACTTGTTATAATTGATCCTATTGATAAGTAGAAAAGAGATCCATGATTTTGATAGAGATAGTTTTACCTATTTAAATATTCATTTTAGTATATGGAGCATAGAATATATAAAATAGATCGCAAAGTGTTTGAAGTATGATTCAGTTCTTAATATTCAAATCTTACAGCCCCACTAAAAATACTTGAAAAAGATTTCTGTTCTAAATAGAAAGTCTTTTTCTTCTTTCAAACTTTCATTTCTTTATTTTATTTATTTACAACAAACCTTTCTTTCTACTGTCTACTCCTTAAATATTTTAGATTGCTAGTAAGATGTTACGTGGAAAATTTGTATGTGTTTCCTCTTTACAAGTGCATCTTAACAACGAGTTGGAATCACATGCAAATATATGGTTTGTGGTGATGGAACAGTAGAAGCTTCAAATATACTACTTCTTCCGTTCTATATTTTTTTTTTGGCAACTATAGGATTAAGTCAAGTGGAAAAAGTATATGTATTATTTCACTTTTACTATTCATTGTTTACACGTAAATAAAAAAAATAAAAAATAAATATTAAATGATAATTTGAAAAATAATATGATAAATTAATTACTAAATAAGAAAATATTATAAAAATTTGAGATAATCTATAGTAGAATTGGTACAAAAAAGTGGGTCAGACATAGTATAAAACTAGCTAAATTGAATGATCATAAAGATTTGTGGTAGATCATATATGTCCCAATTTCTTGTAATTCAAAGTTTACTTGGCATTATTGGAATTGACAACATTAGGTGGAACAGAGGCGGCATATACTATCTTTTGTTTCTTTTGATGGTATAATTGGTTATTTTCTTTTTGTAATTAGAATTGTAGAGTAAGAAGAAATACTATTAAGGGAAATGAGAAGCAGCATAATCATGTGCTAGAGAGGCATATTCTCAAGGAACAACAATCACTGAGCAACTAATAAATTTCTCTAACTAAAAAAGAGATTGTTGAACAATGCTTGCCATAGAACTTAGGAGCAGAATAACTCAAAGAGTAGTAAGTAACTGTGAACAATTAGTTAGAAAAGTTATGACTTGAATGCTAAGATAATGAGTCGCTTGAATAACTCGTGTAAGTGCATTGAGTTCTACTTGAAATGGAGAAGAGCAATAGGGGAGTACATGTTTGTCCTTTAATCATAGTAAGGCATTGATGCCCATCTAAATCTAGGTAACAACTCCTAACCTAGAAGAATTATGTCATGCTCCATCAACAATGAAAATATCTGGAGTTTAGGAAATTGTTAATAAGTTTTTAGTAACCTAGGAATGACAAAGTGGACTTGGAGTGTTTGAATGAAAGAGCAGAATAAAATAGCATGTGGTCTCTTTTAGTGATAATTTATTGTCTGAAAACATTTCCCATTACTATAATGAACTAAGTGTAGAAGCGAGTATTGTGAAAGACACTTATTCTAACCCAATCTTATAGTGTGAAGAGAATCAACTAAACATGCTAGCTACTCAAATTGTTACTTTAGTTGAGAGGCCAATGATCATTGCAAGCCAAGCATCATATGATGGAAATTGGTGTAATTGGTTAAATTCAGCACACCAGTGGTTACTTGATCCAATGGTTTGACAAATTCTTTTGGTGCATGTGGCCATAACTTTAGTTGTATGGTCTGCATGTCCAAATTCACTGACTTTAATGGCTAATAGAGCTTTTTTCGACCTTTTTCACCAGCTCATACGTTTTCATCTGCTCACATGTCGACTCATTCAGATCGCCGAAGAGCAAGCAAAACAGAGTCTCGTCCTTGAGATCTAAGAAACCCGAAACCCAAAACCCCTGTTTCTGTTGGATGATGCAGAAAATCGGCGGCTTGAATTTTCCCTAGCATTTCGAGCTCACTGACGAGATAAAGATCTTCTCTCAGGAATTCTACAGATCTGGTATTCAACTCTTTCGGGTTCTAATTTATTTTATTTAGTTTTTGTTCGTTTTTCGGGGATTAATTGCTGGCGCATGAGTTTGCCTTGCCTCTTTGGGAGTTTGTATGCGCTAATGTGCTGTGTTTCTGTCTGTCCTGTTGGAAACGCCAACCTCTGTTTCTTATAAGTAGGTGTTCGGATCTGTAAAATGCAATGTGTGAAGAATGATATTTGGCGATTTCAATTCAGGCCATTGTCGCTAATAATGAAGCTGTTAAAATGCCAATGGTTATTTGCTTTCGGGTTCTATTTGGGTTCTGGATCGTGGATATGGGTGCTTATGATATAATAAATTGGTATTTAAGTATATATGTTCATATATGCGGAATTTGGTGTCAGTGTAGCAGTGATTTGTCCCTATCACAATATTGAGTACACAGCTTCACCATATTTTAATCCAACATGGAGTTAATGATGTATGTTTAGGGAGATCGCTGAGAAGATGCTGGCGGGATGATGAGTCTCAACTGGGAATCAGAGTGTTTTCTTGAAGCTGTAGGCTTGACTCAATGAATAGTCTAAGGCATTTGTTGGCTGTTTGTCTTTTTATTTTATTTTACTTTATTTTAATTTTTTAGTTTAAATTTTTATTTTTTTAAATTTTGGTGGGAGGATGGGATTGTCTGCCTGGGGTTGTTCTTCTGATCTGTTGTTACTTGGTATCCCCTTGGTAACTTTGTTCTTGGACTAGTTTCTCATAAGAAACTTTGTAAGTATCATATGGCACCTTACCGTTACTAGATATCAATTTTATAACTGTCAAGAGTGATATTTACTAAAGGATACTGAAAAATGTTCGCCTGGGTTGCTCTTCCAGATGCATTAGGGCTGCCTAATGAGAGGAACTTCCAAAAGTGTCATTGTTTCATATTGTTTTTGTTGATTTCTTCACTTGCATGAAGATGTCCTTTGAAAACCAATAACTAGGTAGTTTTCCACTTAAAAAATTGGTGTTGCCAAATAACTGGTATGACTTGACCATCTGACACTAAACCTTTGTGAATCATAGCTCCTTAAAGTTGCATTATGTACCTTGTGCTTGCTCCCCGATTTCTTATGTGTTACGCACGTAGCTTAAGAGTTGTAATATCATTTAACCAGCTCATTTTGGCTTTTGGGAAAATTTATAACACTTGATAGCTTGAGTTGATTTGCCCTTATGTCATAGATGAAATAATGCACGGGCCCTTGTACTCATGGAAAAGAGTGCCTTTGTTGGAGCAGATTGCTTAAATAATTTAATGCACATTTTCCTCCAAACCCTCCTTCCTGCATTCGTGACATTAAATCATTGAAGTAGTTTGAAAATTTGATCACCTTGAATTTTTTTAAAAATTAATTTTTGGAATCAAATGGTTTAGAAACTGCCACATATGCTAGGAAGCAGATCCATCACCCCCCCTCCCCCCCCTCCACCCCCCTAAAAAAAAAAATCTGGTGGAAAATATTTTCCAATAATTTGTACCAGATGAATTTGGAGCAGGCAGTGAAGCCTCAATATTGAGCAGGGATGGGAGATGTGGTACATAGGCCCTGCCAATGCCAAAGTTATAGTAAGTTTTATGGTATTAGCATGAGGTGTCCCAGCCCTATGAGCCAGACTGATACGTGCTTCCATTTCATGACTGCAATTGGCCCGGGAGTATTTTTATGCTAGGATGCTGTAGGAGACTTTGTACCCTTGACCTTGCACATTCCAATGCCTTAGTCAGTTGAGCTACCCCTTCAGGATTCAAAGTTACAGTTAGTAGGTCTGAATAATAACTTCACTACAGCTTGGTTGATTGAGACTAGTTTTGATTACTTTCCTGTCTGATATTTAAGTTCAGAATGGTTCTAGATTCAGTGAAATACAAAACCTTTATCTTTTTTATAGGTAGCTGCTGTTTCATTTGGAGGCATTTCATACCATCCTTTCAGTAGCTACTTTCTTGTTGATTAAATCCTACAAGGCCAAAATGGTATGTTCTCTGCTTTTTGTGCTATTTTCTAATCTCTTTAGTATTTTATGTTGTAGAGATAGAGTTTATTCCAAAGAAACTGCAGTCCATGTGGAGTTAGGTGTGCATGTTCTCATATCAGCTAGTCATTTAGATGTTTGGAAAGCCATTGTGTTCTTTTCCCAAAATTAAGGAACTAATGACTTGCAAATGCTTGTCTCCCTGTCAAACTTGTAAGTTGAGCAAGGAATCAGCAAACATGTCTAAGCTATTTGTTTGTTGTTCTCTATTTATCTTGCTTTTCTCATTTATTTGCGTATGTTGGTTTAGGTTGTTCTTGCTGTATCCATCATGACGAAGTCTGGGAAAGGTGAATTTTTGTGCATCTTTATTTGCATCTTTTTGCGAAGGATCAATTGAAGAGGATAGCTATCTGAAAAATTGTAAATGATATGCTATTGTCATCTTCTTTTGATGTGACATGAGCCTAGTGGATGTGTCCTTTGCTATTGTTTTGAGTTATGTCAGGCCCACACTTTGTATTCTTGAGGATAATTTTGGTTATTTTTTAAGTTATATTGCTATAGTAGAATAGATTTACTGAAAATCTGCTTCTTGTTGCTGATATTGTGGACTGCTGACTTCATCTTCTAGTTTCTGGATTGCCTTACATGTTATTCTTATACGTACTAAGCAACTTGTTGAAACGTTTGGCTTTGATCTGGGGTTCACTATTACAGCAACTTGTATTTACATGGATTTCCCACTCAATATATCAATTCAAATTCTGAGTTCTTAATTTTGAATCTCGTCTAACAAAGATTGGCTCAATTGAAAGTTAAAGTTCAGATAGATTTTCTTTTTGTTTTAGAAATTCTGTAGTACAATATAGTTGATGAAAACTTGCATCGTGGATTTTAAGATGCCATGAGACTTGCAAGAGGTTTGTTCCAGAGCAAAGTGACAGGTTTTTCTGATAATGTATGTTTACATAAACCTATTTGATGGTCGTTGTATGACTCTGTTACCTTTTTTTTTTTGCCTTGAAGCTCTCTTTGAAGATTTACCATGTGTATGGTGCGGTATTTTCAGTTGGGCTGACATCCTTTTTCTCTTCACTGCAGTGCTTGTCTCTAGGCAGTTTGTTGATATGTCTCGTATAAGAGTTGAAGGTCTTCTTGCAGCTTTTCCTAAGCTGGTTGGCTCAGGAAAGCAGCACACATATATTGAGACTGAAAATGTGCGCTATGTTTACCAGCCAATAGAACTACTTTATTTGCTTGTCATAACCAACAGACAGAGCAACATCCTAGAAGATTTGGAGACTCTGAGGCTTCTTTCTAAGCTTGTATCCTTGTCAATTAATTCATTCCTTGTTTCTTTTTGTGCTATCTTTTTTAGAGTACGGATCCACTTACCCATGTGTTAGATTTCTCTTTTCTTACACAAGTCAATGACTGTCTTAAGATCAAGTGGTTATAAGTGCAAGGTGGAAGCTTAATTTCTCTGTTGCCAACATTAGCATTTAACTAAATAAGAAGGATGATGACATAGAAATTAGATATTCTGCTTACATTGAATTTCAAACTTAAAATTTATGGTCAAGTCTGGACCTGGATTTATGAATTCTCCCCGTGTTCATGTTGGCAATAACCCTAGACCTGGCAGGCTTTGAATAGGGGAGCAAAATCCTAAAAGATAAAACACTAGTTTATACTTCTACCCTACAATCTTTCTTTCTGTGGAATAGAAGGTGGAAGCAAAGTCCTAATAGCACACTATACTGCTCTATTGTGCAACTTTTCCTCTGCGGCATATTCTTTTTTCATTCTCATTTTCATTCTTTAGTGTTTTGTGTTCTTGCGGCATATCATTCTGTGTTCTGTCTTCAGCTAGTTGGCGCCTTAAAAATTTTCTAGGTACCAGAATATTCTTCATCCTTAGATGAAGATGGCATTTGTGAAACAGCTTTTGAGCTACTATTTGCTTTTGATGAAGTCATTACCCTTGGCCACAAGGAAAATGTGACTGTTGGCCAGGTTAAGCAGTACTGTGAAATGGATAGTCAAGAAGAGAAGGTGTACAAGTCAATGATGCAGGATAAAATCAACCAGACTAAAGATAACATGAAGCGCATAGCTGATGATATTGACAAGAAGAAGGTACTGCTTTCCTTCTTTATCAACTTTTTGTTTCTTTTTGCTTTTTGGTTTTAAAATCCCATTGATCATTTTGGAGCTTCTGGAGGATTCTTCTGATTTGCTTGCAGAATGACAAAAGGGACAGAGGATTCATGTCCATATCATCAATTGACTCTGGAAGAATGGAAATTGGCTTTAATGATCTGAGCGTTTCTGGCAGTGGAGGTGGTTTTGGAAGTGGTGGAGGTTTTGGACCTGGCATTGATGTTGAGAGCTTCCCAACCAAGTCTCAAGGTTTGTTACTTTTACACTTTTATGAGAAGGGTTCTTGAAGTCCAGTCAGACATATTATAGCATATCATAAATAAGGGTTTCCAAATTTATTTAGGAAAGTATCTTGATTGAAATTGCAATGGTAGTAAAATCCATTTCAGCCTTGTATTTTGCTCAAAACTTCTGAAATACTGGAAGATTGACCATATGAAATTCCTTACCTTTCTCAACCTATTTTATCTTCTAAATCTGTTATTTGGCATTTGTGCTGCTTTATTTTTTAACAGTAAAAATGTTACTTATATATCAGTCCGTCAGCCTCCAAATGCAACTGGTCCTCCAAAAGGTGGCATGCAACTTGGTAAATCTAAGAAGACAAACCAGTTCTTGGAATCTCTGAAAGCAGAAGGTGAGCTGATTGTTGAAGATGTGCAACCAAAAATGAGCCAGTCTAGAGCAGCTGTTCCACCTCCTACTGATCCCATCACTTTGACTGTTGAGGAGAAACTTGATGTCACACTAAAGAGAGATGGTGGAGTTGGTAACTTTGATGTTCAGGGGACTCTGTCCCTTCAAATTCTTAACCAAGAGGATTCGCTAATCAGTGTTCAGGTATTGATTTCGTTCGCCTTATCTGAGAAAAGAAACATCAAGCCTCTACTGGAACATTCTATTTCAGCTTGTTGACTTAATTCTGGAGTTAAGACATTCAAACTAGGTATTTGACCCAGGGCAATCACCTTTTCCCAGGCATATATAGTTGGTTTGAGTTATGATCCAATGCAAATATTGTTATCAGCTGAGTAAGTTTGAAAGTTGTTCTCCAACCAAATTTTGATTAGATTGTATCATGGTGGAAAATCCAAAATCTGACCATCATGTGTCGACATGATATCGCTTTCTCAAGTGAATTTGGACTGCACCATTACCAAGTGTACTGGTCTTTGCGAGTTATTTGTTTGTTGTTCAAGGTAGTGTTCAACAAAGAAACAATCTCATAATTATACACCTATCACCTAAAAGGCTAATCATCTTTTTAGTATGTGTGTGCCATTAAGATCAATCAATTATTGCATTGGCGAGTAGGATTCTTCCGTTGTCCTTTTTCTTTCTGAACTTTAATTCGTTCAAACTGTTCAAGTATCTCATTTTTTTCCTCAGATTGAGACGGGGGGTAATCCAAGTATCCTGTTCAAGACACATCCCAACATGGACAAAGAACTATTTTCCACCGAAAGTATTTTGGGCTTGAAGGATCTGAGTAGGCCTTTTCCCACTGGTCCAGTTGGTGATGCTGCAGGCGCTGTTCTCTTAAAGTGGAGAATGCAGACTGCAGATGAATCAATGGTGCCATTGACTGGTAGGATTGAAACTAGAGTGCATATGTTTCATCTGATCACTGTTTATGTGAAGATATTTATATTGATTTTGCTGTACTGCAGTCAATTGCTGGCCTTCTGTTTCTGGAAATGAAACATTCGTTAGTATTGAATATGAAGCTTCATCAATGTTTGATCTGCGCAATGTTTTGATCTCCATACCTCTTCCTGCTCTTAGGGAGGCACCAAGCATTAGGCAGATTGATGGTGAATGGAGGTGATGCAATTTCAAAATATTTTTTTCAAACTCACGATGAGATTAATCAGTCAAGTTGTGACCTGATGTTGATGTTGATGGTTTGGTCTTCCTGGATGAAATCTCGTTCAATTCATAAACTACTTGGTTTCTTATGATTGTACTAGAATCTGCAAAAGATTGGTTAATGTGTATAGATGTCTTGATCCAAAAAATGAGCTTTCAGGATTGTTTACTGAGCAAACTATTGCAGATTACTAACAGATGTTTACAAGTTCTTAATGAAAATGAGACAGCAATTGTTATTATTTATCTCACAATTTGAAGTTATTCTTCATTGAATTTATAGGTTTCCTTTTGGCTTTCAGATATGACCCAAGAAATTCTGTCCTGGAGTGGTCTGTACTTCTAATCGACAATTCTAACCGCAGGTTAGTAAAGGCTACTAGATGTATGACTTTCATATAAACACCTTTCTTTGTGGACTAGGGATTCTTGATACCACATCATGTTACTCACTATTTTGCAGTGGATCAATGGAATTTGTTGTTCCTTCGTTGGATTCATCTGTTTTCTTCCCTATCTCCGTACGTTTCTCAGCCACCAGCACATTCAGTGGCCTGAAGGTTGGTTTTCTAAATGTATTTCAACTTGCACCAATTGATCTTAGAAGGAAATCAACTGGTCTCCAATTCCCACTGACCAATTCCCACTGAAGGACATCTGCAAGATAATGCTCTAAATCTAGCCGGGTGTTCTAATTGGAACAGCGCACACACATATGCACGTGTGCATTTACACAGACCTTTGGCAGAGCAAAGGTCATTTTGTTCAGTCATTTTTTCATACCAGGAAGTTACTTATGATGCAAGAAAGGCTCTTTTTTACTGGGCATGATAAATTAACTGTAGGGCATTTGTGATCATGATGGTATAAGACTAATGAATCTTGGATTTTCTTCTGTGAAGGTTACAAACATCATTCCTTTGAGAGGTGGGGGCGCTCCCAGATTCTCCCAGAGGACGCAGCTGATCACAGAGAATTACCAAGTGGTATGAACTCTTAACAATGCTGCGTTCAACCGGGATCAGTCACGTAATCTTTTTGGCTCTTGCGAGCAAGTTCTCGTGGTTCTTTTCTGCCCTTTTCTCCCTGGTTCCGAAGAATGGAGAACGATGAGACAGAATTTTCACATTTTGAAGACTCAAAATTGGACGCACACGAAGTTTGATTTGGATTCTTTGTCAGCAGAGGGTACTATACTTTGTACCAAGAAACCTCAGCAATTATGCCATGATTCATAGACATTCTTCGTCTTTTTCTCTCCGGGAAAATGGAAAAGGAAAAAAAAAAAAAGAAACAAAATTGAGGTTGTTTTGTTCACGAGTCTCAGAAGAGATTATTTTGTTCACGAGTCTCAGAATGTCACCATCATCAACGTTAGGACACCTGCAGAAGAAAGTAGCATCAAATAAAACCTGGATAAACAGCTGCAAGTCTTTGACGAGGAATTTTTTTTTTTAATAATATTATGGGCAGATTTGGTCAAATCTAAAGACTTTAAAACATTGTATAGCACGTGCACTGGAAAAAGGAACATGGGAAATTCAAAAGAGTAACCATTTATCATTGCAGAGGAATTCGTCTCTACCAAATGTAGTAGGTAAATGTAAATCCTGCACTCGGTACCTACCATGGATCTGCATTTGAACCTCTGAAGTTGAGATCAACTGTTCACATGAGATAGGAAAAGTTAGATATTGGGCACGGTGTCCAAAGAAAAGCTGTTTTATAGGGTTGTTTTACAGGGACGTATGTTTGTGGGTAGAAATAAGGCCGAAATGCGTGATTGGCCCTCCAACTTGGCAAACTCGCACGAGTTAGTCATTTATCTTTGACTCAATGAGAGTTTGTCCCCTAACTTAGAAAATTAATGATTTTGGTCCCCCAACTTTGCTAAATTAGGTGAATTAGTCCTATGTTGGATGGAAAGCGTCCATGTAAGATAAACGGAGTATGTGCCGGCTATAAGGTAATCCTTGATGGCTGATTCCACCGCAGGTTGTCAATTTCCAAATGGGTAATCACCAAAACAGTTCAGGCGGCGTCGGGAAGAGAGGATGTCAGATCGTTGTGAGGATACGAGATCATATGTGCATTTCGGCTGTTCGTCGAGTGAATGGAAGTCTCGATGGAATGCAGCAAAGGAAGGAGGTTGGTGCGAGGGGGTGAGCGACGTTGTTGATGTCTCTAGGTGCAGCGGCGAGGTTTGGGAGACAAGACAAATCTGGTATCAGCGAGGCCTGTTCATTTCGAATCTGGTGACAATTGGCGAGAGGCTGAAGGTGGGGGCGAGGAGGAGGAGGCCGATGAAAAGGAAGTGGCCAAAGGTGTGGGCTTTGTGGAGGAGTAGGCGGCCGAAGGTGTGGGCTTTGCGGAGGAGGAGGCCGACGATGTCGGATTCGATGAAGGAGAGACCGACAGCCAAGGGTGAGGCTGGATTTGATGTAGAAGCGGTCGACAGTGAGGGGTGTGGCTAGAATCGGCGGAGAAGATGGTGGCAAGTGGTGGCGAGGGGAAGAGCGAGTAATGCCATTTGTCATTCCGTACAATAAGGGACTAACTCGCTCAATTTTTCAAAGTTAAGAAACTAACATGCACTGAGTCAAAGATAAAGGACTAACTCGTTAGAGTTAGCCAAGTTAAGGGACCAAATGCGTATTTTGGCTGTAAAAATAATGCCGAATTTGTAAGTCACTTGTGAGAACCATCTTATCATACTACTGAATAGGATTTAAGTCCTGAAGTATGTAAAAAAGCTTTTTTTTTTTTTTTTTTTTCTTTTCGTAGATAATGAGAGGGTTTAGACAGGGTAAAGTGTGACAGTCTAGATAGGCTATGCATTAATTAAAAAAAAAAAAGTAAGTCTCCATAGAAAAGGCTGTTTTTTTTTTTTCCAATCTTCAATATTTTGACTTCCTCATGGTCCTCTGATTTGGGTTATAGACTTATAGTAGTATTAATTTGAATGATGAGTTGAGGGGGCATATGTAAATTGTTAAGAGGCCAAAGAATTGAATTAGAGATAAGTGGACGGATGGCTGGACAGTTAATTCGTGGGTTCGAGTGAACAAGACGTGCATAATAGAATATGGACAAAAAGCACAATTAGTCCCGAACCTTTAATTCATGTTGTAAATTGTTATCAAGTTTCATTTTGTTTCAAATTGGTATGATAATTTTATAATTTATTGCTTATTAGTTCCTAGCCCTAGGCAAACAAAGAAACTTTATTTACGGAGAATAAAAAATGATAATTTAAATTGTTTATTAATTGTTAGCAAATCATGAAATAGTTTGAATTTGTAGAAAATAGTTACAGAATAGTATAAATTAAAATTAAAAAATTTAATGTAAGATAATTTGTTAAATTTAATGAGTTTAAACTGTTTTCTAGTTGTCTTTGAATAAATTGAAATTGTACAATAATTTTCTCACAATTAATGAACTATTTAAACTATTAGTTTTTTTTTCTATAAATTGAATTTTTTTGTCAATCTAAACCTAGAGACCAATGTGTAATAAATTATAAAGGTTTAAGATCAATTTGCTCCGATATGAAGGTTAAGAATCAATTTACAATGGAAATTAGATGTTTGGGACCATTGCTACTATTTACCCAACAAAATAGCACACACACATAGAGAGAGAGAGAGAGAGAAAGAGTGAGAGATGGACAGAGAATTTGAAATAGTGAAAGTGGAAGGATGGCTGAAACAGGTGGGTTAGATCAGTTGGGCAAACATACAGGACAGTGAAAGTGGAAGGATGGCTAAAACATGGTGGGTTAGATCAGTTGGGCAAACATACAGGACTCAACATTATTCACAACTAACTGCTAAGATTGTAGATGCTATTAGGAAGTTTAAAGCTCAATCCTCTCTTAACATTTGTCTCCTTCATATGTGATTCAAAAAAGAAAAAAAAAACAGATTGATCAGAGAGAAGATTGGGAGAGAGAGAGAGAGAGAGAGAGAGAGAGAGAGAGAGAGAGAGAGAGAGAGAGAGAGAGAGAGAGAGAGAGAGAGAGAGAGAGAGAGAGAGAGAGAGAGAGAGAGAGAGAGAGAGAGAGAGAGAGAGAGAGAGAGAGAGAGAGAGAGAGAGAGAGAGAGAGAGAGAGAGAGAGAGAGAGAGAGAGAGAGAGAGAGAGAGAGAGAGAGAGAGAGAGAGAGAGAGAGAGAGAGAGAGAGAGAGAGAGAGAGAGAGAGAGAGAGAGAGAGAGAGAGAGAGAGAGAGAGAGAGAGAGAGAGAGAGAGAGAGAGAGAGAGAGAGAGAGAGAGAGAGAGAGAGAGAGAGAGAGAGAGAGAGAGAGAGAGAGAGAGAGAGAGAGAGAGAGAGAGAGAGAGAGAGAGAGAGAGAGAGAGAGAGAGAGTTAGGTTGTGGGATGAGAGAACAGCGGAGCGACTTGTGAGGCAGAAAATACGGGTCAAACAAGAAGGGGATAGTGCCATTTTACTTAGATTCTAAGTTATACAGTAGTACATATATAATATTTAGAGTTAATTCTCAAAAAGTAAACAAACCATATCTTATGTTATATCTTCACCGAACAAAAAAATTATATATCTTATATGTTAATTTATAAATATGGAAGAATCGTTTTCATCACCCACTCTGACATTACAGTTTCTGGGGTTGGGGTGAGGAATGAGGACTGCAGCAAGCAACTTAGCAACTGGTAATAATTAATTAACACTGCTAAGGGCAGAGAAAGGAGCTTCCCAATTCCTCTAATCTATCCCATGAACAACAGACAAAATTAACCGCTCTTTCTCCTCTTCTTTTCCTCTACTTTTCTCCTCTTCAGATTACCTTTTCATGTCATCACCCCTAGCAGCAGCTTCTGCCCCTACTTCTAGGCACCTGAACCACGGTTTGGTTTGGTTCGGGTTCGGTTCGCTTCCCACGGTTTGCACTGTTACCCACCTAATTAATTAAATAGATTACGATAGTATATATATCCAAACCAATCTACCTACAGAGCTGGAACCTCAAAGTTTTATGTTTTTTGGACGATATAAGAAGCCGCATGAATTTAGTTTGGATATATAATCGGAGTCGGAGCTACTTAATCACTTTTTCTTTAGTGAAGTCGAGATTTGATCGTAAAACATCGCATTTTATACTAAAATTTTTTATGGATTATTAGATGACTGCCAATTTCCTCTACTGAAAAAAACATAATTTCTTATAGCACTTGCCATCTGAAAATTCAACTTGAATAATTCTTTAGTAAATTAACTCAGGAGAAACTTTTTTTTTTAATTTTCAACTAAAAGATTTTCGATGACTAACTATTGGAATATGGTCCGTACAGAGTTTTTTTTTATATAACATTTTTTAAAGGCTATGGTTCATTTCATGATGTTGGTGGTTTTAATTTGTTTTATACATGTATTTTTATCAAAATTCTGTTTTATTTTCATGTATCTACAATTAGAAAATAATATCTTTTTGGTAAATATTTAAAAGTGAAAACTCAGTAAAAAAAAGTACGTTTCTCAGCTTTGAAATATCTTTTAAAATTTGCTAAAGTGTTTGGCAAAATTTACTTTCCACATTCGAAAAGGAAAACAAGTCCTGCCATTCCAGCATCAAGGTGAGAGAGGGACACCATATATCCTGGCCCTAACCGGAGTTTAGGTGGCTTTCGAATTCTAAAAATGTAGGAATTTCCTTATTCTCTAGATATATATGCACTTTATATCCTATATATCTTATAAGATACTTATGATTAAAAAAAAAAAGAAACCTAGTAAAAGAAAACATGAATAGCTTATCGAACATGTTTTTCTAAACATAAAACAAAGAAAAATAAGAAACATCACTAAACAATCTCTAAGAGGTCGGAGAAAAACCCCTAGAAAATGAAAAGCTTGCACCTGATTTTCGTTTTTCCTATTTGTGGGGGGGGGGGGGGGGCCCCCCCGGGGAAAGTGGGCAATCTTGCAGCTGGCTTTTATTATAAGTAATATGGGAGCTAGATCCTAGATACAGACACATATATATATTAATCCCTTGATTAAATTCGAGATTATTCTTGAAATTGACAAGAAACTAACATGCCTGCCTTGCCCTTAACATTTTACTGTTGGCGTATCACTTTTTACCGACACCTAACCTCTTCTTGCCTTGTTCAAGGGTATGAACGTTACCGGGAAAAAAATCCTCGAAAGAGAAATGATTTTCTTGCTCAAGTTAAAGTCTGACCAGAAAGAGGCCAAAAAACGCACACCATGAAAGGGGAAGCCAGCCAGGCCCATGTCCAATTACAATTTGTCCCTTTAGATTTCGCCTAATGCTAAACTTGTCGACTGCCACTCGAAAACTGTTCTCTCCACTCAAGACAACAATTAAGGCCTTATTTTGTTAGAAAATCCCAAACAATGAAATCTCGTCAGGTAAAAAAATCCATTTCAATCTAATTAATTTTTTTTATTTCACCGTCAAAGCGGAACTTTAACTTCTAAGGACTGAAGTGTGCGTATTCAAAATACGACCATAAAATGATTATTTATCTAAAATATAGGAGCCAGGTTGGAATTCTACCCTAGAAAAAGTAAAAGCAAATTTTGGAAGGTCTTTTGGTTGATGGAGAAAGTCAACTCACATTAAGGACTCGCACGTGAGGAACCAGTGCAAAAAACACCTAACCAGAAACATAAACCAGCCTCTCTTAATCTCTCTCTTCCTCTCCCTCCCTCAAGTTTCATTAAATTTGATTCTCATCTTCAACAATCTTTACAATTCCCAGTCTCTGCAGCCTAGCTGTTGCCGCCTGTCCTCTGAGTTTGGCCACCCAAAAGGGAAAAAAAAATTCACACGGTGATATTTCTAGTATATGTATCCTTATATACCAATATGTTATTAATTAATTTATTTTTTAATATACAGTGGTCCATGTAAAATATATATAGTATTGCCCTAATTTTCTCTATATACCTTGCCTTTTAAGCACTATTTTCCCTTTCCTTTCTTCCTCTATCTCTCTCCTCTTCAAAACCCTCTTCTTCCTAATTTCTCTGCTTTCTTCTCTTGGAAATTACAACCCCCATTTCTGTATCTCTCAGCTAGCATGCCTGAATGTCCAGAGAAAGGTAATTAACTAACAACTTCAACTCATTAACCAACTGATTAATAAACCTGAATTGTGATCTCCCTCTTGTTTAATTACTTTTTCATTGGTAAGATCTCTAGCTGCTCTAGCTAGTCAACTTCTTATTGTTAATGTTAACATCTTGATTAGTGGATTTGATTACTTGTATTTTGTACAGGGAGCAGAGATTTGATGAGGTAGGGAAGAAGATAAAGAGGGAAGCAGATCATGCATCATTTATATCAAATCCTCATCACCATCTTATGGGAAGAAGACAAATGTTGGGACCTCCCGGAACCCTAAATACAATCACCCCTTGCGCCGCCTGCAAGCTCCTGCGCCGCCGCTGCGCCCAGGAATGCCCCTTCTCTCCTTATTTCTCCCCTCATGAGCCCCAGAAGTTCGCCTCCGTCCACAAGGTCTTCGGCGCCAGCAACGTCTCCAAGATGCTTATGGTAAGGATTTAACATTTGGAAACATGTTTACTTAATTCATCATTTCGTAAGAACCTCTTAATTATAAGATGGTTACCCAGAAAACCAAATACCCGAAACTCTTTACCAACTAAACTAGCTGACGATATTATACATTTAGGAGGTACCGGAAAGCCAGAGAGCTGATGCTGCAAATAGTCTAGTTTATGAGGCGAACGTGAGGCTAAGAGATCCGGTTTACGGGTGCATGGGAGCTATCTCAACTTTGCAGCAGCAAGTTCAAGCTCTCCAAGCGGAGCTCAACGCCATAAGAGCGGAGATTCTCAAGTACAAGTACAGGGAAGCCAATATTCTACAGTCTTCCCACGTAGCCCTCCTCTCTTCCGGGGCCGTTTCCGTGGCGGTGCCGCCTCACGCCGCCCCCGCTACGCCGTCTCCCCCACCACCACCACCTCCTCCAGCTCCTTCAGATCCTTGTCTTGTTACTGTTTCATGCTCTTCATCCATGTACACCCAGCCCAGCAGTACTAGCACAGACTATAGCGCCATCTCAAATCATGACCACCACCATCAAAATGTTTCTTATTTTGGCTAATCATTAACTTCATAAAAATTTAATTATTATCTGATTTTATTTTTCTTCTACATTTTGTGAATCATTTGGGAATAAAAAAATATGGATGAGAATATTCCTATTGAGCAATTTTGGGTTTATTTTATAGTCTTATGACTTCATCCATATATACGCTCAGGTATTGTTGGTTGAAGTGTTTCTTTCTTCCCCCATTTACATAATCTCATTTTATACGTACATCACTTTTCATTTCCTACACAATTGATCTCTCTCTTTTTTCTTTTCGTTTTAGAAAATTAATTTTTTTTAGGTTTATTAATTTAGGGAGAAAAAGATTTAATCAACGTAAAATTCAGTGCACATGAGAGAGGCAGTTTTGCATATTATTCTGTGCAATATATTGGAAATATCTCAATCGAGAGAAGTTATGATGAGACAAAAGGTAAGGTATAGTGATCTTCATCCCAATGTTGGTCATATTATTTTTGGAGACTTCCAAGAATTATATTTTGTCATATGAAAATCACATGAAATCTATCTATGTATTAGTAATTAATTTGTTGATCAAGTGAAATACAATATTGTATTTGTTTGATGTTTCTTTGCTTCAACTTGCTCTTGAATTCTACAGTGATTGATATATATATGTAATCAACTATAATATGAATTATGATCTAAACCTACAATCATTTCTGCAAAAATAAATTTAGTAAGGTGATGTATGTGATTATAATTGATACAAAATTGTATACAAGATAATATTAACCATATGTAGTCGTTCCATGGAATTTCTTTTTGCCTTGTGGTTAGATGAAAATGTATATATATAATTAGTTCAAGCATAGCGGCTTCTAAATGATTTTCAGAGAACAGGATGCAAAATTAGCCTCGAGTTAGCTTGCTAGGGTTAATTATAGAATCAAATTGATGATTGCGTAAAGTCTATTCTTTTGATATATGCAGGTGAGACCTAAAACCCTATAACACCTTTATGCTAAGCCTAAGCCTGCTATAGTATTAAATATCAGAGAAGGTTAATTAAGTTTGCTTAATCACGGCCCTATGATTCTTAATATACATGCATGGTTGTTTTCTTCCTTAGCTATACAGTTCCAGAAATTAAGCTATGTCATCTACCGTAATAAAAAAAGGATAATGCTATACAGAAACTAGAACTTTTAGGTATATATATTTTTTACTTAAGCCAAATAGTTAGTGAATAGTTTAAATTCGGTAGATTTTGCTCATGATTTAGTTTGTGTCAAAAATCCTTATTTAGAAAGAGTATTTTGTTCTTAAATGCTTTTGTATTTTAACACTTTCTGAGGGGAAAAAAAGAGCTACACAGACACACATAGAGGAGGTAAAGAGGTAATTTTCTTTTTTGTAATAATATATAGTTGGAGATAAGTTTCAGAAGTACACCTAAATCAAGCTCTGCATATGTTAATTAAGCAAAAGCCAAGCAAGTCATATTAATGTTTAACATATATAGCTACTTTAACTCATCAGACATACACACACACACGCTTCTCAAAGTACTCTTGTCCATATATATATATATATATATATATATATATATATATATATATATATATATATATATATATATACAGAGAGAGAGAGAGAGGGGGGGGGGGGCGAATTGGTTTGCAAGTGCAATATTTTTTATTACATTTGGATAAACTTTTGAAGAATCAATCTCAAAGAATAGAATTAATGTTCTTCTAGCTAACTTGGTTTACATATTGGGAATTAACTTAATAAATAGAAAATCAATTCATCAATTAATTTCTTCGAGGACGGATCAATGACTGATGCATACTATATGTAATTGAAGAATACAGTGAAAGCAAAGCAAAAGAGTTGCTTAATTATAACATTTTGCAACTTAATGATGAGCAAATCAAATTACAATAAGCTAGATATACGGATCTTGTACAAGGTTAAAAGTATAATGATTTGTTGGGTGGTCAATGGTCCATCCAGCTAGCTAAGCCATATATGTGTAGTTTTTTTTTATTAATAATTTTTGGGTTTTCTTGGCGTGTGAACTTCAGCCACAGCATGAAAGGGATCACAATGTACTACTAGATATAACATCATTTCATTTGCTTAAGCAAAGCAACCAAGTTTTTTAGGACATTTCTTTCTTTCCCCATTCACCATCTCTCTTTTGCCTTCTCCTAAATTTGCATCACCTCAATTAGGCAGATAATCTTCTTGTTTTTTTTTTAATTATAATCAATCAAAGAGGAACGCCTTTGTGTATTGTCTGAAAAACATATATATCTATGTATATGCGCGCACGCATGTATGTGTGTTTGCGATAAGCGACGTGTTTTTTTTTTTCTTTTTTGCCTAATATGGTGTCAATTTCAACTAGTTTTGGGTTTGTATTGGTGTAAAGCAAGTATTATGTGTGCGTGCAAACGTCTTAAACTCGTAATGTGTTCTAATTAGGTCTCCCTAGCTCTCTTTAGTTTGACTGTTTGTTTTGGACCTTAATTAATGGGAAACTTACAATTACCCCATAAAGTATGCATAACCTACAGTTTGCCTCATCTATTTTTAGAAACCTACACTTTGTGTCTTTTATTTTTACATAGTGTAATAACAACTTTTAAAGCTGTATTTAAATTATACGATAGTTATCTTCCAGTAATTTCAATCTCTCTAATATTTTTTATAGTTAATAAAAATTTTAAATTGTTATTTTTTTCCTTTCTGTAAATATATTTTTCTCCTTGTAAATACATATCAGTATTTTTTAAAAGTCGATTGGTTGTGAAAAAAATATTAAAATTCTTGAAATTACTGAAATATTATTATCAAATAGTTTAAATCAGGATTTTAGAAGCTGTTGTGAGACACAGTAAACCAAATAGGGGTTAATGTGTAAATTTTTAAAAATAAAGGAGCCAAAGTATAAGTTAGATCAAATCACAGGGGGGTCTTTATAATTTTCCACTTAATTATGTATAGGTCGTGATGGCAACTATGCTTAGCTTACGAGTCAAAGTTTTGGTGTTATTATCTGTAGATGCGAAGCCAGAAAAAAAAAAAAGTTATAGTGACCTCTCATATATGTTCCCCTCCTTGAGGACTTGTTAGGGGCGGCACACCCTCAATTCCATAGAAAGAAAAGAAATACTCAAAACACCAAAAAGCATCCTAAAATATGCTATTTGTGACTCCAAATTTAATGAAACCACACCATGAAATTGAGTTCGATTAACTCAATATCACTATTAATGCAATTCAATCAAATAAATATATCTCTTCAGTTTCCTCTAGTTTTCAATTTTAGGTTAATTTCTAGTAGTTCGACTCTCTTTTCTTTAAGCGGATTTGAGGCTTGTAATATTCTTGCTAATGGGCAGCTTTCTTTTGCCGCTCTCTAAGGAATTTTCATTTTAAGAAAACAATATAGTATGGTAATTTTTTTTTTTTTGCATTTTCTAAAATTAAGTATCATGTTAACTAATTAGTATTTTTATTAAAAGAAATGAGTGCACAAATAATATTATCTCCATTTAGTAATTAGCTATCGAGCATAATAATTAGAAATTTCAATGAAGTTTTATTAGTAAATTTAATATTTTTTGAAATCCACATATATATTTTTCTGAAACATGCATATATACTTTTAGTTCTTAGTGTCGCTCTGTATTTAAATCAAATAAACACATATTAAAAATGTTGCTATAGAGTGACATTTTGGCAACTAAAGTTTAGTCTTGTGGCTAATTAACCCACTATTGTTTAAGTGTGGCCAATTAAGCGACTTAACTTACAAAGTCAATCCAATTCGCCCACTAATGAATAGATAAAATGCACAATGGGTCCCTAACTTATATTGCGCATTTCATTTTCATCTTTGATATCCAAAATATTTTAATTATACCATTTCCCATCACCATTCTTTGCATCACTGTTGCTACAATTTGGGAGAGGGCCAATCTACACCTGTACTAGCATGTCATTTTTTGCATATTTTGTCTCCTATACGTTATTATCTAGGATGATCGTCCATTAGCAACAATTAAACAAGGAGAGGGAGGATTGTAGACCAGCCTTTGTGGCGTAACAAATCCAAAATCCAATGTAAACAATCTCTAGCAAAAGGGAGGTTGCCTCCAAGCAACAAGTGGTAGCAACATTGGACCTCTAGAGTGGCTGCAACCAACATTTGAACTATTGGAGCTTAGTGGTTCATGGGTCTGTGTTTGTGTCTCTTTATCAATTAAGCACCATTGGTTGCTGGTGACACTCAGGAACAATGTCTAAGGGATGGAAGCAGCTTCAAAGATGTGCCAGGACAAGTATGGATTTGCTGCCTTAAGGCTTGTACCAATAGTGGCATGAACAACGGCGAAAACTGAACAATGACCTAAATAGAACATTTTGGAGGTTAGGGTGAAAATGAAATTAAAAAATATAGATTAGGGACTCATGTTGCATTTTAACTATTTGGTTAGTGGCCAAAATCACACTTTAGCCATAAAAATGCTGTTATTTATCAGTTCTTAATATTTATCATGGATATAAGAAGGTATAAAGTTATAAAATGCTCAAGTTGGTGGGAATAATGTGGTGTATAGCCAAAAAAGGAGGGTGGCCTCAATCTTAAAGATATGCATCATGGGACTTGCTTAACGTGTTAAACTGAAGGGGCCGGCTATTGAAGCAATGTGAAAATAAGGATGTGGTGATTGTGGCAATGCAAGGGGGAAAGAGACAAGTTTGCAAGAACGAAAGGTGTTATATATATATATATATATGTATGTATGTATGTATGTATGTATGTAAGAACCCATAGTAGTAATAAATATCGGTAATTTTCAAAAGAAGTCCGTAAACTTTAATAAGTAACGAAGATGAATGTCATGCAAATGATATTAAAGCATTCATGCATGCTATTTTAATGAGCAATAAACAAGAAAGAAAAACGGTCAAACAGTATACATTTTTTCATTGACAAGTTAAAGGAAGGTCTCATTTATACTAAGAATTTTTTTTTTCTATAACTGAACAAAGATGTACCACATCATAAAGGACAACATTTACATGATTGAACTTTAAAGGTCTACTACTCTAAGTGAATATGAGAGAAACTTAGGGCTTCATCCGCTATCTCTTCAACTTCACTGAATTTAAGAACCTCCATTCTATCGAGTAGACATACTTGGTTCGTAAGTTTTCTATTTTCTCTTTTATATTGATCCTAGTTGTGTGGAAAGCCAGTAAATCATTAACATGATTGAACTTCAATTGTGTATTGAAAAAGGACACACAAATGCGTTGGAGAGGACTGGGATTTTATTGTGCTTCTGTCAAAGAACTAGTTGTTCCTCCTCCGATCTTTGCCCTTAACTACTCTTTTGTGTTCTCAACCTTATTTAAGTTGCTTTCTCCACCATAATCTAATTCAATATAATAATAGCTTTAATAAAATATGGAATAAAATTAATGTTGCTAAAACATTAACTCAATTTATCTTAAATTTCAAATCTTTTTTTTTTTTTTCTAAAAACACCTCCAACTTTATGGTAAATAATTACCAATATAAACTTTACAATGAAATAAACGTAATCTCTTCAAGCATTAAAAAACTACCAGCTTTGTGCATTGCACGTGCATGTTTAACTATAATATATATATATATATATATATGTATGTATATTTATGTATGTATGTATGCATGCATGTATGCATGTTTGTATATATGGTGACGCTGAAATTGGTTGGACGTGACAATTAATGGAACCATATAGGAGCCCTAACTAGGCAGGACATGTTGCCCAACTCTTTTGAGTCAGTTAATCGTTTGTTGTTTTCTTATGACTTCTCTTTTGAGGTGTGCAAAACTTTGTTGAGATGGTTGGTAGGTTTTTTGCCTTTGTTTTTGTTTTTTGTTGTTTAATTAGATACCTTACTGGGTTTGAGCTCAAAACCTTAGCGACCCATGGATCCATTAGAGGATTTGTTGTGACTCTAGTCATTGGAACCATCTAAGAGCCCACCAACTAAAGGTTAATTACTGTTATCAACTCAGTATTAATGTTCGATTTAAGTGGGGATTGAAATCTCCAGTTATGGGATTTAACCTAGATTTGATGGGAACCACTTCCCTCAGCAAAGTAAGTCTTTCGCCTATAAGAGGTCCCAAAGGAAACCTTTCTCGATACATTCTAATCACCTCATTTGAGCTTTCAATACTGTTCTTAATTTAATCCATACTAACCTTAAGTATAAGAGGATTTTCCCTGAACATGGAACCAACTAACCTTGTCTTGTGTTACAAATTCAGCCATTTCTAAGGTTTCTTGTTGCATACTCACCTTCCTCCAGTATCATAATCTTAGTATGCCAACTTGTCTTCCAAATTCCTGTTTTAACTTTTAATGAAGAAACCTCACATTCCCTCCCCATTAAAAAGCACTGCAGGAACCAACGTCTCCCAACCAGAAAAAAAATGAAAAAGGAAAAGTACGTACTAACCAGTCTATACATCTATAATGAGTAAATTGTATAAATGGTCCCTAATATTTAATTATCATTTCATTTTAGTCTCTAACCTATTAAATATTTTATTTTGGTCCTAAACTTATTAAAATTGTTTTATTTTGGTCCCTTACCAGATGAAATTCATCAACTCAAGATAACTGTTTCACACAAATTTTTAGAATTCTAATTTAAATATTCTGTAACTATTTTTCTATAAATTTAAACAGTTTAATATTTTTTTTACAGTAAATATATATTTTAAAATAGTAGTTTTTTCTTCCTAAATGAAACAAGTTCAATTTACAGAGGAAAAAAATGTGATTTGAGTTTTTCATTAACTATAAAAAAAATTATTGTACAAACTAAATATAAAATACGATAATTACTAGATAGTTTGAATTATAATATGAAAAGTTATTATCACACAAATACTTTGCGTTAATAAATTTCATCCAATAAAGACCAAAATGGAATGTTTTTAATAGATTTAGGACTAAAAAAAAACTTTTTAATAAGTTTATGATAAAAACATAACATTCAATAGGTTGGAGACTAAAACAAAATAGTAATTAAAGACTAGGGACCATTTATGCAATTTACTCCTCTTAGGACTAATACATGACATATATATCCAGTACTTCTCATTATGGTTGGACCAAAACCATAAAAGCCTAAAATCACGAACAATAATCTAAATCCTGAAGCAACATAACAACTTATTCTAATATCAAGTTTTGCAACTAAATAAAAATATCAAAATGAAAAAAATATGGCAACAACATGTCATGTCAAAAGTCTCAAGCAACAAAGCTAATGATAAAGTTTGAAGTGCCTACTTTCAAATATTTACATTTGCGAAATCTATGAATTGCCAAAATAATGCTAGTTAGTGAAATGCTAAACAAAAAAATATAGAGTTGTTTGGGCCTAGTTATAAATTGAGCCATTACCTAAAAACCACTAAAAAAAACCCAACTATCATAAATAGATTAGTAGTAATCTTACCTCTATGCCAAATTAGAAGATGTTTCAGAATTGGTTAGCTGCTCCAATTCCATTTTTATGCTATTTAAATGCTTCAAATCATACTCCTTAGCTTCGTTAATTGAGAAACAAAACTAGTAATAACTACAATATATTGAAATAAAAAAAACTATAAAAGAGAAACCATACCTTCATAACCATACACCCAAATTAGTACCGAAACTAAATTAATTTATTTTGACCCTAAATAATGATTCTAAATTCCTAAAAAATTATAGCTCGAAGTGACAACATAATTTAACTGCATATGATCTTACCAACTTCTTAAGTTTTAAAACAACCAAGTTTATCATTTGGTGAATCGAATTTGCAATTCAAAAATTTTGAATTAGGTATTTTTATTAAAATACTTGTATAGTAATATATTTATATCTAGTTAAATTAAATTTTTTAGATTATTTTTTATACCTAGTAATTTTTTAGTTATGAGGTACCTAAATTTTGAAAATTTCATTTTAGTCACTCATAAAAATTGCAACATGGGTCTATAAAATTTTCAAATATTTGTAGCAAAAATCAAATTCTTTAATTTAAATGTTAGCAAAATCTAAATAAAAAAATTGAATTAATCCAGTTATTCTAGTTTATGCACCAATAACTCGATTAGACTCGAATATCAACCCAAGATCCAAATAACCTGACTTAAAGTTACCTGAGACTAAAATTGACCCGATCTAAATTAAACCCGAACCCAACTTGAGCCCGAAATCTATGTAACCCAAAATCAACCCAAACCCAAATAACCCGACCTGAACCCGAATTAATGCTAACCTGACTGAACCTAAACCTAAATGATCTGACCAAAACCTGACCCGAATCACTCAATTGTCATCCCTAGATATATATTCAAAAAAATATTCTTTGCCCTTCGCAGAAACCCTTTACGCCACTGCCCCCCAAAACCTATTTTTATCTGTCATCTCTTCCACCTTCATATAATGTTTTTGTTTAGATTCATGCTTTAGTTCAGATCTAGCTGGTTCTTTACTTCGGTCCAAATATGGCTAGTTATATTTAATTCCTTTTATTGCTTGACTGATATCATTTGATGGCATCTATCAAATTTTGGGCCTATTTGGTAACAGCTTCAGCAGTTAGAGTTAGAGATTAGTTTCAGCAATTAGAGTTAGAGATTAGCATTTCATAATCACAAATTATTTGGTAATTTAGATAATTAGAAAAGCTGTTGTAGAGTAAATTTACCTAAATGTCTCAATTTTTTTATTATTATTGCTAGTACAATTATTCAAACCATAAACAAAAAAAAAAAAAAAGCAAAACTTTTCCCACTGGGAACTTTATTTCAATGCATAACTTGGAATTTAAGGGTAACCCGCATCCACCAAATAATACTTACCTAAATGTAAGGAAATAAAACAAGGTTATATGATTAGTTTATAATTTTTTTAGTCTTATATATGTACCAATAATATGTCAGATCTTAAGTTACCTGAAAAAGGATGAAGGAAAATTCCATATTTCTTGGCAAATTGCTTGAAAAAAATACATTAGTGTCACATGTAGGTCCTCCCAACCAGCATAAATAAACGTGAAATACAAACAAACTGCCATTACATTTTGTGTTGGCATACCTTTTCTTCCAATATACGGAATTTGATCTAGAACAGGAATACTTGCTTGAATGTGAGTGTCGTTAATGGCACCAACATAATCATATAGTTCACAGGAAGGAACAAATGCAATAAAATATTATAAAAAGTAATGAGAAGAAGTAACATGATATACATACATAGAAAAGGATAATTGTTTGTCTTAAAATGTGGCATATGCCTATGATCTTTTTATATATGGTCCAAAATATCTTTAAAACTTCAATCACAAGGTTGAATTATCTTAGATGCTATACACATAATAGACTCTAATATGAAAGAAAAGCACCTAGAAATAGTCTCTCCAGACTATTGGAAACGTTCTTAAACTTCTCAATTGGAATCTCCATGGCCCATTATAGTTAGAAAATTGCAAGTGCATCTATTGTGGACAACTGAAATGAACCATTTAAGCCATACTTACTCTCCAAATCTTCAAGAAAATTAATGAACACCTTTTTTTACCTTTCAAAAGTATTATAAAATTGTCCATCATGGCCACTTAGTAATTCTCTAACCCACTTATCTTTAGTTTCTTGAGTACATGGATTTTTAAGGATATATTTTTTATAGTATTCATTGATAAATTATAATGCCACACTTGCAATTTGAATTATGTGCAAGTTTTCCTCCAATATTTCATGTAATGCCCTGTCTTCATAATTTTTGCCACCTACTTCTCTATTTTCATCATATGAGAAAATATCATGCAAATTGTAAAGTACACAAACATAAGCAAAATGTAATTTCAAATATTAATAACAACTTTTCTAACGTTCAAGTAATATGAAAAAAAAGATTCTCATTGTCTACTATCTTCAATTAAAAGCAAAATACCATGAATAAGAATATTTTTAACCTAACAATAAAGTAGAAGAAATAGCTAAAAATTAAAGCCAAAGCTAGTGATGCCCCAAGAAGCTAGTAAAAGATTTAGAATTGTCATTTTGTTCGGATTGCAGGTACCACAACCTAAGAGAATAGTCTTTCATAGTCATAAATATCTCACGTTTCTCCTAATTCAATAGTAGTTCGGTAGTAAAATGATAAACACCACTAACCTTGGCAACCTCTTGCTTCACTATGTTCAAAACTTCAATAGCTTCAACAACCATTAGAGGCAACCTCTTGACTCTAGCCATCATCACATTATTATTACTTTGAATAACTTCAACAATAGAGTCAATTTTTGTGGATAACAATAGAGTCAATTGTTATTTTATGGGCATTCCACCCCAAACCTATAGCAAGTTTCTTTAATGTCCTCTAATTCTTCTAATCTTTTTTCAGTGCATCCTATTTATTTTTTCCATTAATTTTCTAAGTAACTAAGTCCTGTTTGACTCATGAACTTTGTTGCTATAGTTTTTTCATGATAACTTCTTCAAGCTTCCACCTTGTCTATTACCATCATCAAGTTTTTTTTTAATATCTCACAAAACACTATCATATTATGTCTTTCTTATTGTGCCTTAACCCTTCCCCAATCATTCTAACTTTGATTGTTAGTAGCTTGGGAACTATTATTTTCCATCTAAACCCAAACATTATAATTAAAATAAAGATACACCATCATAGCAAAAAAGATGAGTTATGTACGTATTGATATGTAGGATTTTAGTTATCTTTTTGTACTCAGATAATGCAACCAAGTACCAAATCGCATTCCTAGAAACATATAATCAGGTTTCAAAATTTATAAAAGTTTGTTTTACTAAACTAAAGAATAAAACATAGCAAAAATGTAAAATAGTCATAGAAACAAGTTTCAGTTTAACCAACTAGGAAAATACTAACTTTAGTGGTTTAATTGATAGTTTCCCATGCATAAATTGTACTTTATTTAAGAAAGAAGTTTTTGACAACCATTAAAACTTGTGTGTAAAGACAAACCAGAGTTTTCATATGAAATTAAAAATTTTTAACTCAAGGCCGAAACTAGCCAAAAAAATCTGCAGGTAATGGCTTTATACAGCAGAACACAAACTAATGTTCTAAGACTATAGCTAATGGTTCTTACATGTTATTAATGCAATATAAAACATATGTACAAAAGCTCAATTCAAAATCTTAATCCATTCAAACAGGAACCACTAAGTCAAAGCTTGCAGAAACTAAGTAAAACTTGAAGTTAGTGATATAAGTGTTGGCTGAGTTTAGTGGACTAAGGAGCATAGTATTGGAAGTGTATCAAACCTAAGAACTGTACTAAAAGGGGCACATGGAGGAGAAGGCTATTGAGTTACAGCATAGAAGAAATTAGAGTTTGACTAGAGGGTTGACCTTCATGACAAGAAACTTGATGACATTTAGCATAAGCTTGAAGGCTTCCAGGACTGAATAGAAACTTGCAGGGAAGTTGAACTTTATAGTTCTTGAACTGTGAAATTGTTGAAAGAAAAAATTTCCACGCCTACTGGTTATTGTTTTATTTCTTCCTTACTATTGAGTATCGAGGCAAATCTTTGAAATGAAGTGTAGTAGGACTAGGTGTCTTAATGTCTAAGCAAGTGTTACAAAGCCTTAAAAAAAGGATTATATCATTGAAGGTGAAACTTGGGTAGTTACGAAACTACATAATCTATTGAGGTCAACTACAAGTAAATTTCAATTTTCAATTACTACAATAATTGGTTTAAGCTTGTATGTTGACTATGAATTAGAATTTTTTAGCAAGCTACTAGTTTAGAGAGAACCTAGGCTAAGAAGTCTTCTGAAACAATTCAAGACTTGGCAAACCTTTAAAGGAGATATAAAATGAGTCATCTAATGGTTGTTAGCAAGTCCATTGTAGGGCAAGACCATCTTAGTATAGTACCAGGAACAATAAACAATGGGAAATCCTCCATAGAGATTCACTACAAGAGAAAAACATATTAACGACAGAGGAAATAGTCATTAGCTGTAACTGACTAGCGACTGAATGGTTCAGTAGCAAAAACATTAGTCACTAGTTATGACTGAAGAATTTGTTGCAAGTAGTAACTAAAATATTAGTTGCTACCTTCATTTTTATTTTTTTTAAAAAATTAATTGCTAATATGTTTATATGAATAACTTATTTATATTAGTATACTACATTTAATATTATATATATATAATGTACAAATAATTTTTAGCGTGAAAAAAGTGCAATTAAAATAAATATAAAGTGAAAATGCAAATATTATTAATTTAAAAATAATAAAATACAATAAAATTTTGCCTAACAATGAAATTAATGAGCTAAAGAAATATGAAGTCGAGGATAGGGCCGGTATCATGGCTACTTGACCATCCCTCTAACCGAGTAGATTCATCTGAGTCTGCTAGGCAACTGGAGGCTGATAGTTGCCTAAAATGTCCTAGGTCTTCAGTATATAACACCCGATATAAGTCTAGTCAATCTCAAGCCAAGATAAATCCTAACAATAATCCAGCTGTTGCTGTCATAAGTGTGATACCGGCAGTGACCTACTCAATCCGAGGAATGATTGGTGATGAAGTGGCTCGGGAACTTGCTGCTACTGCTATTAGAAACCCATCATCGTGACCAGCTCAGTCGAGGCAGGAGGATGGTGATAAAATGTTGGCACCAGCACCAATTGAAACTAATGATATCATCCCGACATCCATGGGTATGATGATGGAGGAGGCTGTGCGAGTTGGGATCCCATCAGCCCATAAGAAGCCGGCAGAACTGGGTGTGACCCAGATGGAGTAGGATAAAATCCCCTTCCACCGGCCCTTTAAGTATAAGGCTAGGATCAACACCAGTCGAGAGTGTCCCTTGTGATGCCATGTGGCCCAAGCATGTTGTCACAACAGCCATGAAATCATATCCTACTCGCGAGCCCTATTGTCCAATCATTGAATGCATAAAAGCGTTAAAGACCTACACCTTCACATCAATCTGGTCCTGACAGGCCGGCTGAGCTGCCATTTACTCTTGAACTGCGGTCAACTGAGACCGGAGTTTCACATTCTCCGTACGAAGCTACTAAGTACGGCCATCCCCAAAACCTTAAAGTTCCAACAAGGTTAGTTTTTAATAAATTTAAATTGTGAAGTAAAAATACAATTAAACAGTACCTCGGATCATGCACGTCAAAACTGATTAGGGAACGCTAATGCTTGTGTGACCCTGATCCACACACCCTTGTTTGCTTGACAAGCTACCTTCTCTTAGGACTGCCGATAAAAGATAGGATGCTTCAATGGATCTGGGCCATACTTACATTTGACCTCCTCATAGTTGGCCTAACCATGAAATTAACAGAAACGTTAAACATTATGTAGAAATAAAAAATTATTAAATTTCACTTATTGCATATCGTGCCATCAATCTATTGCTAAGATATGACTTCCATAGATCTATAACGCGTGAACATTCGGTGAAAAAAGTTGCCAAATGCCGAGGGTTGGCCCTCCTCAATCTGGGACAAAAAAAAATTGACATTAGTAAAAAGAACATTATAGTTATAAAATCATATGTATTTCATGGAACTTATTATCTTCCCATACAATTATAGCATCTGCTTCATATGACTTCCTAGAGATTGCTTTCGTGGCTCCTTGTCGAGCTACATAGATATTTGAAAAATAGTTAGTTATATGAATTGAATAAAAAAATATGCAAATGTAATGCATTTGATTAATTTACCCTATTCTGCTTCATGTCACGACTGATAGTCTAGAATCTTTCACCATTTCAATGTCTGATAAAATTGTTCGAGTGCTGTGGCTAGGGTTGGCAAAATTTGACCAAACCCAAAAATTTGGACCGATGCATTTGAACCTAAACCTGACTTGACAAAAAAAAAAAGTCAATAACCCAAACCTAGTTGTACCTAACTCGACCTGAACTCGAACTCGATTAGAGTGAAACACCAAAAAACCAAGAACCAAAATAACCCAAGCACGACATACCCAAACTCAGAATAACTTGAACGCAAATTAGACTAAACTCAAATTGACCAGAACTTGAAATGACCTGAACCCAAGATTAACTTGACCCAAACCCAAAAAGACATGAATCTAAACCCGACAAAACCTAATTTAACCCAAATTGACATAAAATATATGGTTAGTAGATATTTAAAAATTTATGATTTTTTATATATTGATTACTTGTCTACTGTACATTAATTATGACCATGCAATTTAAAAAATTAAAAAAGTACTTCAAAAATATTTTTTTGTTTAGATATCTTATGGAATTTGAAGAATAAATTAATAAAATAATTTTTCTTGGTTTGTTTAAGGGTATTCTAGGATTTATTCATTAAGAGGTTTTAATAATTTCCAATATCCTCAAATTTAGTAATCTCACCAATAGTGATTAGTCTATTTGATAGTTTTAATCTGAAAGGACTTACTTCTGTATAATCCTATAAAGCTACTAAATAAAATTTTGATTCCTTATAATATGAGGGACCTCTATTTATACTAAGGGAGGCATAAACATGGCTAATAAGATTTTGAGAGATTAAACTTCATCCAAATCCAATTTGAAGAGATTTATATCTGTTAGGATATAATTTGGCCAGAATTCCAGTTTAAGTCCAACATAACTCTTAGGCTAGTGTTCTGGTCCCTAGTTTTATGCAAATTTTCAATTAGCCCAATCCTTAGAGGATTTTTAGAGTTAGCCCATGACTTTATGAGATCGTCATATTTTGCCTAAAATTTAACAAAATTGCTGGATTTTCCTCAAAATCTTGAGAGTTAACAAATTCATCCCAAATTTTTCAATTTTACTTAGAACTTTCTAAAAACCTACAATCTACACCCAACTCATTGAGTTCCTCTACACTGACCTTAAACGATCTTTAGGGTCTCTAAACTTTTCAAATCTTTGCATAAAAAAATCAAATTATTTAATATAAATTTTAGCAAAATCTAAATAAAAAATCGAATCAATTTAGCCATTCCATTTTATGCACAAGTAACCTAATTACACTCGAATATCAACCCAAATCTGACTCGAAACCCAAATAACCTTATTTGAAGTTACTTGAGACTAAAATTGACCATACCTGAATAAACCCGGCCCAAATCCAACGTGAACTCAAAATTAACCCGAACTCAAATAACGTGACCTAAACCCGACTTAAACTCGAATTGACACTAACTTGATTAAATCTGAATTGAATGACCTAACGCAAACCCAACCCAACCTACCTAATTGCCATGCTTAGTTGCAGCTAGATTTTAAATGGCTAATAGGGACGGAAGTGATTGTAGCGCTTATTCGGTAAAACCTTACCGAAATGGGCCTTGATGATTGCCTTCCTCAAATAGTTCACCTTATGCTTCTAACAGTCTCGCACTTGCCTAAAAAACTCTTTCCTTATGCTTTCATCATCGGCCTCAGTTCAATAGTAATATTGCTGAAATAAAAAAATAAAAAAATTGATTAGTATTTTAACCAATATATAATTTTTTTAATAAAATTATAATTTATTAAAGAAATAGTTAGTTATTTAACTGTTCAAGATATTCCTTACCCCTTTCATGCCTGACATCCTTCCATTCCAGATGCTCGACCTTAAATAGTGACCTAGAGATGTTAGTGAGTGTCTGTTAGACCAAAGTGTCATTAACGAACCTACAAAAAAATTAATTGAATTTTGATTAATCATAAACATATATTTATAATATATAGGGAACAAGTAGTATAGAGCGATACTTACGACAACAACTTAATGACCTTCGGCTGCTCGAGGTCTATTGGCTCCTCCAATGGCGGCACATTCTATCTCGGATCAGGGTCCTTCTTTAAAAGATCTGGTAAGTAGGCTGAGTGCTGGTTCTCAGAACCAGATTTTGACATGGTTGACAACGAGCCAAAATGGGCCAGCGAGAAATTCGTTTATAAGGAAAAGTGGACTGCACCTCGAATCTGGCCTCGATCGCCCCTCGACTGAGGGTCAGTGCCGTAAAGGTACTGCCCTGGGGCCCATGGCCTCTATGCACACCGCATTATGTGGCAATTAAAGAGAATGCCCTAATACGATGTCCACTAGAATAATCACATGAATCACCTCCTCTATGCTCCATATCTTATTTTCACAAAATATTAGTAAGTAATTAGTATTTAAGTAACTATTCTAAACTAAGTATTCAAAAAAATGAAAACCTAACAAATTGTTTTAATTAAAAAATATTACTCCCTTCGTTTCATAAAAACTGAACCTTTTACTATTCACAGTAATTAATTTATGATTTTATTTCTTTCAAAATTTATTATAAAAATATGAATATTTTATATGAAAATGAAAATTTAAAGGCCATAGTTTCTAAATATCATGTTTTTAGATTTTTTTCAGTACATATTAATATGAATATGCTTAAGTCAAACTTTAGTTAAAAAATGTAAAAGAGTTAATTAATGCAAAATGAAGGGAGTATTTTTTTTTTAACATGAAAAAATCTAACAAACATATTATTTTTCATTAACATGAAAAAATATTATTTTTTATTAACATTAAAAAATCTAAGAATACAAAACATTATTTGGACAAAATCTAACAAACCAAAATATAGGAAACCAAAATGCAGAAAAAAATCTAACAAACCAAAATACTAGATGCACAAAATCTAACAAACCAAAATGTAGGAAAAAATACAGCTATCAACAAACTAAATCTAACAAACCCAAAACCATAGAAAAAATGCAGGAAAAAAAGCAAAAAAAATGCAGAAAATAATGCATCAAAATTAAATGTGGAAAAAGAATAGTGGGAGAGTGAAAACACACCAAAATTTGGTTGAAAGTGACCAAGATGAGTGGCTGCAACTGGAATGACGTTTGAGAGCATTTTTTAAATGTCCAACAACTCAAAATGAATTTGAACAACGGAAGTGGGTTTCATTGATCTGGGGAACCTAGCAACTGAATTATTCAGTCATTAGTGTTGAAATGACTAAAAGGTGAAAATTTGCGATTAAACTTTCAGTCGCTAAAGAGATAAAAGTTTTAAATAGAAAGGTTTAATGCCTGAAAATTTCAGTTGCTACCTAAATTAATTCATTCAGTAGTTATATTTGAATTTAGTCACTAACCATGTAACTAAATTTTAAGTTTATGTTCTGATTTTTGAATTTGTATATTATTAACTATAAATATTATATATAATTAAGTATATATTAGGTATTTAATTAAGTATAAATATATTATTACAACAAAATTGAGTATATATATTAAGTATAATTAAGTATATATAAATATAATAATATAACCAAATATAATATACAATTTAGTATAAATATAATGTTACAACTCAATTTGGTTTGATGACAAAATTAAGTACAAACTCAAACAACTCAATCTGATTCTTCTAGCTCTAAAACATCTTCGGTATCTTCATCCTCCAAATGTTTGACTTCACCCATGCTATCAACTATTGAAAAAGTATGCTCACATTGTGGAACTACTTCACCAACCATATTAGGATCAACCAACACTAAACCTAATTTGACATCTCTAGCATCAAACATAATTTAGATATGTTGTATTTAATTTTGCTGGTATGGTTCATCTTTGTCAACTGTTTGATTAACGATGTTGAAGTGCAAATCATCTGGTGCGTTATCAATAGAGTCATATTCTATGAAGGAACATGGTATGGCCTAAATTACTAACCACCATTACTACAATAGCATATGTGAGTATTGACAATAAAATACTTATATCGCTTGGCGGGCAAGGATGAAAGGTTCTAGCGAATTTAATCTCAATTTCCACTTAACATCAATGACTTTAGATGATAAATGTGTATGAACTCCATGTGTTGGATCAAACCACGTATGTCCTAATGTGAAAGCAAAAACTATTAACCATACAGCCTTATAACTTGTACCAGAATAAAACAAGCCACGCGATAATTCAACAAGACGTTCACCTAATATGTTGGGATGTAGATCACCTTGTAATATGAAAAAAAAAAGATTGAAATGTATATATTAAAAATTATACGAATATAAAACCTACTAAATTTTTTTTCATTTCTCTCTCATTAGAATAAGGGAACTTTTGTCACATGAGGTTAGTAAAAATTTGAAAGTAGAGATCAATTTCTTTGCAATTTTGTAGAATATACAATTGAACCTACCATAAGCCATCCACATCTAGTATCCTCCTATCCCATAGGTAGGGGAGTTTCGATTATCATTGCAGAACATTGTTGGAGGGCAACCAGAGATCTCCTCATTTGAGCAGAATATCATGGTGTCAACGTTCCTTAGGGCTTGGATTAGTCAAGTTGACATATCAACACCTAAATAGTGTCATCTCTTGAACAAAAAATTCCACCACAATTAAGCCCTCTAACTTCACCTTATTACGTGCCTTTCTTTTCAGAGACTGCATAAGACTATAAATATAAAAATAGAAGTTAATGTACCACAAATTCAAGCAAACATTGTAAAGTAATATAGGATAGTACTGTACCATTCAAAAGGGTACATCCACCTATACTAAACAGGTCCATAAAGCTTTGCCTCACAAGGTGAATGTATTGCTAAGTGTTCAATTGAATAAGAAAAATTGGAGGAAATAGCATCTCAAGTTTACAAAATAATGATTATTATAAGGTTTTTGAGTTTCTCCATGTCCTTTGTTCTAATTTTGTGTGAACAAAGTTGCCAAAAGAATGAACTACAGCCAGATATTGGGGCCCCACATTGTCGGTGCCAAGTACCCACTCAACATAATAGGCAATAAGCATTGAAGAAATACGTGGCAATCATTGCTCTTAAAAGTATAGAAACTACAATCTGAATCGTTAATAGTACGTGATAAATTATAGGCGTACCCATCTAGAAATTTTAATCCCCTGAGCCATAAACATATCTACCAAACTTCTTCTCTATCCAAAGCGTATGTCACTTTGGGTTTGATACTACTATTTCCATCATCACTCGATTGGAGCACATAATGCATACCTAATTCCTTTAAATCCAAGTGGGCATTGGGGTTATGTTTTATCTTACCGTTAATGTCCATCGACGTATAAACAGATTTTCAAAGAAAATTTTCTCTATATGTATGACATCCAGGTTGTGTTTAACCAACAGGTACTTCCAATAAGATAACTCCTAGAAAATTAACCGTTTTAACCAATTATGAGTAGAACCAAATCCAGTTGCACGAAGATTGTCACATATTGATTCACATGGTGGGAATTGTATTTTATCTAAGCATTGGCTAATTTTTTCACCAAACATTGGCAGAATAACTGTTTCTCTTACCTATAATCCTTATAAAAAAGTATTAATATTTTCACAACATGCACGGTTCCTTGGTAAAAATTCTTATGACAGTCTTACAAACATATCTCCCTCTTGAACTTTAATTAAAATGTAATGATGTTCTCCACACAATATGAATAAGCCAACCTCCCATGCGTACTCCAACCTGATAGAATGCCATATCCTAGAAAATCACTAATTGTCCATAAACATGTTTTCACTTTAAAATTTTGACATTGATATGCATTCCAAGTTTTTACTTCATCTACCCACAGCATCTTCAAAGAATACATCGATATTGCATCCCAAAGATTTTGGACCCGGAATTAATAATAACAAAAAAATGTATGCCTCCTTTATACACATTTTTTGTGGCAAATTATTGACAACAATAAAAATAGGCCATACAGAATATGTCCCTCCTGTTGTAGAATTTGGCACAAACCCATTTGTGCATAGGACAAGTTCTACATTTTTTATTTTAGCAACAAAGTTAGGGAAAATTGAATCTACATGCTGCCAAGCCATTGTTTGGCATAGATAAGCCATTGAACGGAAATCAACATGTCGATTACTTACATGTCCTATCATGTGTTCAGCTGTTCATCCAAACATAAACAAACATTTCAGTCAGTCGATGATTAGTAGATGCCGTAGTACCTTATTCGGAATTAATTTTTTCTTCCATTTTTCCAACCTCTTCTGTTTATATCTACACTCACAACAAATACTACAATGTGTCAATTGTGAATTATCACCATTAAATAACATACAATTTTTTGGACACATATCTATTTTCACTCACGAAGAACCTAACCCCTTCATCATTTGCTTAGATTCATATAACATATCCAGCAATCAATTTTCCTCTTGAACAAATTCCTTCACTAGTGACAACATGTCATTAAAGCAATTATAAGTCATATTATGCTCACTTTTCTTGCTCAACAACTGAGATACTAATAACAATTTCATGTGTCTCCTGCATCCCTCCCATAATAATGTTGATGCATCCTTGAGTAGTTTATAAAATTCATGTGCATTTGGATTAGGCAATTGAGTACTAAATTCTACGAAATCATACACATTCTTGTCATCATTATCATTACTCTCAACAATCGCTTCTTGATTCTCATTATTGTATTCATCAGTTTCAAACCTATTATTATAGATGAAACTCAGGTGCATCGAATTAATGACCATTTGCTCATTCCCGGATATATTTTCATAAATGATATTGCTATCAGAAAATGCCCTTGATGATGATGGATTGTTTGAAGTCTTTCCCATATGGAAATTATGAATTTGCATATTATGTCACTTACAATGTTATCCACAAATCTATATTGACATAAGTGCATTCCAACTTCATTTTGATCTCGTTAACACCTGTTTTGACATCACCTACATGGACATTTAATCAGTTCCGTCGCATGACTATATACTGTTCTTATAAAATTTTCCACGCCATTTATAAAATCTGGATTCATGTATCCATCCATCAATAATGGTTTGTATATCCATTCACGCCCTTCTGGTGCCATTGCTCTTATTTCCTACAATTGAAAATCATGTACATATTTACTCACAGTACACTGAACAATTAATATAAATGTAAAACATATAGTTAAAATATAGTTTCCATAAACTTCTGGATGCCATGAATGCCCTCTTATGCCCTAATAAATTCCTACAGGGAATAGTACTAGCCTATTTAAAAATGAAAAATCTAAAACGTGCTTCTACATTCTCATTTATCTTAATATAGTTTGAAAGAATTTTGGCAACATCTCACCTTGGTTCCCTGAAACACCCACTACTAGAAAAACCTCATTTAGCAACGGTTTAATTAATGACGGCTAAAAACAGTCACAAATTAGCGACGAGAAATAGTCACTAAAAATCCGGTGAAACATTTGCGACAGTTGACAGTCGCTAATTTTCAGCGACTACTTACCTTCGCTAATTTAGCGACGGTTAAATTTAGCGACTACTTGTCTTCGCTAATTTAGTGAGTATTAGCCGTCGCTAATACTAGTGAGCGGTTCAAAAATTACATACAGCTTGCCCTTGGTAATATTCCAAGGACTAGCGATGACTAATTATGACTGGCTTTTTATGAGATTTTTCATTCTTTTTTTTTTTCATTTGTTTTGATAATGATAAATTTTAATTGCTTTCAGTTTACTTTGTAATGAAAATGTATGGATTGATGTATCCATGTATGTGTAAAAAAACTATAATTTAGACTAAATTTTGTTTTATCGTTAAAAGATTTATTAACTAACTTAGTTATTTTTCATAAAGTGAAAGAATAAAGTTCTAAGAGTGATGGTTACCTGTCAGTAACTTATAGGGATGGTTTGCCCTGACTAAGTTAGCGAAGACTATCCGTAACAAAATTATGGGCATAGTTAGTGAAGGCTTACCGTCGCTAATTTAGTGACGGGTTGCCTCGCTAATTTAGCGAAGGTTAACCATCACTAAATTAGAATCTTGGTAGTGACGTCTTGCCCTCGCTAATTTAGCGAATGCTAACCATCACTAAATTAAAATCTTGGTAGTGATGTCTTGCCCTCACTAATTTAGCGACGGGTAAGCGTCACTAAATTTAGTGACGGCTTGCCCTCGCTAATTTAGCGAAAGCTAACCGTCACTAAATTAGAGATAGTGTTAGGACGGCTTGCCCTTACTAATTTAGCGACGGTTAGGCATCACTAAATGTAGTGATGGCTTGCCCTCGCTAATTTAGCGAAGGCTAGCCGTCACTAAATTTTATGTAGTGCTAATGACGGATTACCCTTGCTAATTTAGCGAAGGCTAATTTAGTTACGATTTGGCCTCGCAAAAATCCTAATACCCTTCACTAGGTATCAGGTAGATTTTTCTACAACCCTCACTCATATAGATTAGTTCCAACACTTAGGATTTTTTTAATTCAAATATATGGATCAATGGATCTATGTGTTTATGGAAAAAAATATAGATTATAATTTAGGTTAACAAAATTATCTATCTCAATTATTTTCTAGAAAAGAAAAAAAAAGAAGTGAAAATCTCTTGAATTTCAATTGATTTTTGCCAGGCCTTAGCAATATTAAATTCTTGATCAATAAACATAATATTATTGTTTATGTTAAATTTGATTTAGTTATTGTTTATGTTAATTTTTTCACAATTTTCATTCGTTATATGCGAGTAGCTTGTCAAATTTAGCGTTTACAAATTATAACTTGGGTAATTAGAATTTTTTGGCTATTTACTGAGCTAAACTCTTTTAAGAAATTTTAGGTAATTTAACAAAAAATCATGTTAATTAAAATTAAATTAATTTTAATACGTTTATTGGCATAATAGGCTTAGCCATTTTATAATATATTGGGATCTAATTCAGCCTAAATTTATTACAATGCTATAGTGAAGGCCACACGTCGCTAGTGTTAAGCGACATTTTGCCGTCGCTATTGTTACGAGGGTACACTATCGCTACTGCAAATTATATTTCCCCAGCTCACCTTTCTCACTTACGTGAGACGCACTGTCCACACTTCAACATACAGTGACAGAAGTCCCTTCTCTACTTCCCACGAGTCGATCGGTCCTCTCCACCCGGCACGATTACGTTGAAACTTGGAATCATGGTTCAAATCGTTTCTATTTCAAGTAAATATCTCTCACATTCACTTGAAATCGATTTTGGGCTCGAATCATTAGTTCTATTTAGGGTTTCATTTGCGTTGCATTTTGATTTTTTCTTTCTTCCATGGTGGTCTCGGACATAGCCTTGTTGTTGTTGATGCTGTAATCGCCGTAGTAGGAGCGACAACTGGCAATTCATCCATTCCCGCTTCACGATTTGAACTTGGCTATAGTGCTAAGTCTGATGTGGTTCATTTCTGACATTGTTAATTTCCATGGGGATTTGAAGCCATTGTTTTTAGTTTATATGGATGTCGTTTTGATGCTTCTTATTGTTTGTTTCTCCTTTGTTTGTCCTCTGTGATACTGCCAATTGTTTTTTCATATTTTATGTTTTGACATTTGCTGGCTTCACTCCATGCCTTGACATTTTATCTTTGTTTCTCACCTGTGCAATTCTAGGGTGTGAAAAGGACCATAGTAATGAAAGGCATCTTGTTAGACCTGGTAGCTTATTCATTTGTTTGTATTCGGGAGTCCCCAATCTGGTCATGCATATGATTTTTTCTATCACCTCTAAAGTTGATGCGTTTTAAGAATATATTGTTGTGTTATACATTTGATAAATATTTGATAAGTATATATAAACAATGCATGTTTGTGACGCTAGTCCAATATGCAATTTAGATGAGAAATGCTTCAACTAAAATGAATTGTACAAATGTGAAAATTTCTAATACAAACTTTAATCAGAAAAAGTTTAAATATGAACAGGTCGTATATAAAATTCTATTCCTACTACTATTGAAACTAAAAATAAAAGGAAAAGAATAGAAAAGAAACATCATGGCATTAACGTGTTTGAGGTTTGAACCAACCTAAGATGTCTAAATCTAGGGCTCTCTAGGTCTTTAAGGAAATATAAGGACAATATAAGGCCTATTATTAAAAGGCTGCCGACTGTAAGTTATGGCTGGAAAAGTATGCCCTTGACGCTAACGTATATGTTAGCTTATATCGTTTTCAAGTTTTTGAACAAACTCAACTGGCTAGCTACTTTTTCAAATTCATAATTTTTGACCAAGAGTATTACTTTTGTAAGTGAGATGATACTATATTGGGGTAAAGTGTTAGCTAGGCTTGTTACTTGCTATCTGTTTTTCGTTTATTGGTAGTTATTTATTCTTTCAGCATTTGCTGTTGACTAATTTTTGCTGCAATAGTGTAATGTTCTTTTCGCTCAACTTACTGAATTGATTCTTTTAGAACTGGTTTTCATATTCTTTTAGTTATGAGTTCTTCTTTGTTATTTGGGATAAACAGTTAGTTTATTTCTTAGCTTTGATGATCATTTCATGGTAAAGGTGAAATAAAAGAGACATGAATTATTGAACACAAATATTTTGGCAAAAGAAACAGCAAGAAATTGTGTTACGTTTAAGCTTTCTGTCAAATAAATTCTACGAAAACCATCTATACCTTACATCTACCATTGATTGGTATTATAGACAATTGGCATTACTGAGTTGAATGGGTGCCAACGTAATGCATTTATCTTGAATGTGAATGAAGGGTTTCAGAAAAGAAGGTGAAAAGAGATGTTCTTGCACAAATTCCCAACTGATATGCATATAATGTCTGCTGTACATTTTTTCTGTTTTGTACATTCTGTTGTGATTTTTTTTTTGTTCAAATATTTGTTGCTATGTCTTCTTAGTATTTTTTAAATTCATCATTTGCTCGTTTAGGAGGTCATCCAAAAGTACACAACAGTTTGCATCGCTGGGAATAAACATGTCGGTACTCTGATCAGCTGTGTGGGATCCTTAACATGGGATAACCCTCTCACTCTTAATTCCAACAATTGGCAAGGTATTAAAATACTTTGCTTCCTAACTAAAAGGAACTTAGGAACTTAGGATTATGAATTTTGTATTGTTCTAATGATATCACCTTGACACATTAATATACAATTATAATCACAACTTCAATTTATTTATTTATGTTTGGACCCCTCTCTTGAATGCAGGGAAAGTGAGTATGCTGCATGGACTCTTGTGAATGGTTGACGGCCTAAACCGAGTACAATTTCAGGAAGTTTGGCTGGAATCTCAGTATGAGAAATATCAAGAGCCTCAATCAGTTTGTTGAAAATACTGCGCTAAAGCTGAATTCAGAATGAGGTGTCCAAAAATGTTAGTAAACATGTCCTGCTTGATTTGCTTGCTCATGCTTTGTTTCCCTGATTTGCTTGCTCGCACTACCAACAAAGTGGCCTCAACTCAGGTTTTCATTTTAGCCCTTATTAAGTTTCAGTTTTTTGAGGTGGACACATAGAGCTCCAGGTCATTGTGAAGGGAGACTTTGTACAGACTTTTAGTCATGTCAATAAACCTACTGAATCATGTAGTACACTTTTCCTCATTTGTACAATTTAGTCCCTTGGTTAAACGACAAGTATAATTCAGCCCTTAAAGCCATAATTTCCTTGACAATAAATTGATCTATTAGCAATTATGCCCGTTGTCATAGAATTTCTTCGAATATAGCCCTTGGCCTTAGAAACCTATCACGATCTTCTTTCCTTGTACATCAGTTTAGGTGGGACTTGTACATTTGGGGTTGATGTATAAGTCATTTAGAGTTTTTCTCATTCACTTGGTTGGTTAAGATTCTGATATAATGAACCCTCTTGATTTACTTCTATATGTTTCCATGGTTGCCTGCATATTTGTTTAATTTCTGTTTGTATACCATTCACTGTTCTTCACATATAGATCATAGTTCTTATCTCACCATGCTCTCTCATTTCCAAGTTCCTTATCCCAGCAAGCTTTAATTATTGGCTTGGCCTTTCATGCAAATTTCCAGCTTCGTTTGATACTCTTAACTCAAAGCCAAAGAGTTGGTCAAACCTTAGCCGTAACACAATTTTTGCTATAATTCTCTTCATAATCTACATACAGTACTCCTTCTTCTTACACTTCTAGGGACTGAGGTCCCCTAGACTATTGGCATGTCATTTATCACTTGTATCAGCTGCAATGTGCCATTTGCGAAACCTGCAACCAAAAGTTTGAATGTTCCTTTTTTTTGCAGTTTTCAATAGCCTTAGCCTTTAACTGAAGCGTTCATTTTACGTTCTAGTACTCCAACCTAAACCAAAGTTTCCCTATCTCTATATTTACTCATATGGAACTTATTCAGTAGCACAGATCTCATCTAGGTAGCCCATATCATGATATGATCCTTACACTCCTTGAAAAAATGCTTAAAATAGCCAATTTTGATATCAGTTGAACAATATCATCAAACTAGCATATTTTCCACACAAAAACTGCTCAACAAGTTCTAATTTACAATTACAGCATACTTGCAAAAAACCAAGTTCAAAATCCATTCTAAGGTCAAAGTCAATACTTGGGTCAAACTTGCTCAATTAAGCTCACATGCTGACTTTCCTTCCTAGCAGTCACCAAATTGCATCCAGATTTATTCCTCTTTCTTCACATTTCCATTGACAACTTCATAAATTCTTGCAGCAATTTAGACCTCAATTTAGAAGTCAAATTCTTGCTTCCAACATATTTTATGTACAATATAACATAACATAGACATCAGTCATGTATATCAACTTCAAAAGCCCTCCATATGGTCTCCAATTTTCTGTTTAACAAATCTGTCATTGAAGATTTTAACTCATTCACTTCTTTTGGATTTTGAAGTCCTTCTTTCATCTCCACACTCATCGTCTCAATATAGTCTTGTAGCCATGATTTATTCTCATTATGAAACTCATTTGAATTTAACAATTGTAGTAGGTAGCACCAGTTGAGTCATTTTAAGCTCCACTTGAAAGAGTTAGAAGCTTGCACTTGAAAGGGTCATTTTAAGCTCCACTTAAAATTTTAGGTTCAAACAGTTACATGCTTGCACTTGAACTCCAGATTTTAAGGTCCATTTCTTCAAATGGTCTCAAAACTTGTAGATAACTCCTCAATATGTTCATAAAATTTCTTGCAAAATATCAGACCATAACTCCATTCCAAAATCAAAGTCAAAGTTCAGTCAAAGTTGCCCACGAACTTGTCATTGTGATGGTCTTCAGCTGCTGTAAATAAGATCAGTTGCATGCATATCGTAGATTGTCTGAATTAGGCCATCAATTACAAGTCTCCATTCATATACCTTAGTTTAGATGCCATTTTCCTAAACTTTTAAGCATAAATAAATCTGCAAATCACATAAGCCAAAATGTTGAGTTTCTTGTAAGTTAACTGCCCTTAACAATTCGGAATTGAACCAAACTTTCCAGTCATGTTCCATTATCATAATGATTCTTGAGATCCATTTTCCTGGATCTTACAACAACGTTAAATTCTGAAAAAAAAAATGGATGAATAAATTGGCTGACTTTTGCAGCCAGATTCCAGCTTGATCGCCTATCTTTACATGAGAAGAATTTGCATAACATGTTCCTTCCACTGAATACCCTAAAGTTTTCATATCGTAGTAATCTGTGAAGTTAGCAGCATCCCTGCAGTCTCCAGATATCATGCCAGCAGCGGTTCCAGATAAGCTTTGGGAGATGGGGTTGTAGTTTCATGGCGTAAGTAATAACCACCCCAAGCAGTGAACAGAATGCCGGAACCAGACCTAAACCGTATCTTGGACAAGAGAAGTAGTAATTGTTTTAATTGTTCTCTTGCAAACTTGGTGATATGCCTGCATTGGTAACAAATCAAACTCACCAATTAACAAATAAGGAAAAATCAAAAGTACTTCAATGTGAAACACAATGATGAATGTGCTTCTATCTTGTATTATTACTTGTTTCCCTTGCATGCTATTCATTGAATCCTGTGTAAGTGAATCCGAAAGATCTAATTACTGATCATATAAGTAAAAAGTGGCCAAGTACTAACAACCTAGGCGGCAAACTGCTAAGCAAAATGTTTTTACTCTTTTAAGAGTTTCTAGTCTTAATAACCTGGGACGGTTCTAGTTGTTTGAAGTTCTCAGACAGCTCTATTCTTTGCTAAATAATGAGTTCTAAGTGTACCCAGTCTACTAGAAAAATTCTTTTCCTCATACTAATGAGCAGGACAAAGCGAAAATTAGATAACTAAGGTTAAGTGAGCAGTCACCAAATCAAAAAGACAAATTCCAATGATATAATAGATATTATTTTGGGGCAACTTACTTTGATATGATTGAATAATATACAAAGCAAGCCCACTGGACAACTTTTCCAAGAAGCTCAACGATCCACAAACAAAGGCACAGCCATTGAGATCTTCACCAATTAAAACATTCTGCATGCTCACTGCAGTTACCTATCGTTTATGAAAGGAACATGTTGGATGTAGCAACTTTAATTGACTAGATTCAAACTATGTAAATAATAGACTAACAGAACCAGGAAAGCAGAACATATGAAATAAACAGCAGATACGGAAGGACCAGAATTGCTATAGATACTGAACCAGAGCATACATAAAACCACTCATACTTCTAGTTAAGAGCAGGACCCCAGCTCCACAAAACACTGTTTCAATTCCTCCAGCAGAGTAATACGCCTTCAACCTTCTACCATTCCATGCAATCTCCTACAACATCGAGAGCTATTGCTTAAATATTAAATAAAATAGTTAACAGAAGATAATAGGATGATTTGGAACCAGGTTTTGTAAAGCGGACCTGAAGGATGACAGATACAATAAAACTAGAAATATGTAAGTCATGGTGGGAACCTGGTATCATTAACATTAGGAAGATGATCAGCTCAGGATGAGACAGAGCTTATTCTTTTAAGAATGGAAGACTATCACTAATAAATAGCACCACATACCAAAGCTTTAGCTGATTGAACCATGCGTAAATCAGTAATTACATACCAACTTAAATGCTTCTATTTGTGTCTGATAATACTTTTTGGGAAAAAGTTGAATACTTTTTCAACATTTTTGTTGGCATCTTCAACTAATTGTTTTGGGGCATTTTGCTTTCTGATCTAATAGATTGTCTTCAAGTGATTCCGTGAAATGGTGGCATGTGGTTCTTGTAGTTATGCTCTTTTCATTTTTTTCATAGGGCTACCTTACACCAAAAGACAATTGAATGTGCATAAAAAAATGGATTAGTTGTGCATTTGGAACCATTGTCCTAAGTTGCAACATCAGAATACGGTGGCTGGAATTTTGCTATATCACCAAAATTTAGGTTGCATGTTGGCATCTTCTATTGTATAGTGATGCATAAAGGTTTATGTCTTATGAGAAAATTAGTATGAATGATGGCCTTATCTTACTGAACTTTAGTTGAAAATGAAAAGCAAAGTGTACCAGGGGGATTAAGCTTAGGCAATAAATATGTTATATGCTATCACACATGTTGTATTCGTGCTAAATAAGACTATCGTATTAATCTTTATTACACTGGCATTTTAGCTAATTGACTGAAGGGCATCCTCCTTTTCTTCTCATTCAGGCGTCTAGTCCTTTGCAAGTAAAGTATGCAGATGGTGAGCTGGAAAGACTAGGTATGTTATGTTCTCCTAGGTCCTTTACTTGCTGATGCTGCCTCATATAACTTATAAAAGCATCCATTTTCATTACCTACATAAAATGGTTCCTTTTCTTAACTTTTTCTCTAAAATGTTCTCACTTCTCAGAGCATAAGCTCTTTGTTGGCATGCTGCCAAAGAATGTTTCTGAAGCTGATGTCTCTTCATTGTTCTCTAAGTATGGAAATATAAAGGACCTACAAATTGTTAGAGGTTCTCAATAGACATGCAAAGGTAAATCTTTCTTCATCCTACACCCTAGCAATAACTAGAAATGGATGGAAGATTTTTTTTCTTTGTCTGGGTTTCTTTTTCCTTGAACCCATATATGTAGCACCCTTTTTCATCGATGCGAACTATACTTTAAAACTTATTTTAAGCAATTGAAATGCTGAGAACTGAACTGCTTTATGTATTATATTTTGCTTTGTTGTAGGTTCTGCTTTCTTGAAATATGAGACAAGAGAACAAGCACTTGCTGCACCGGAGGCTATTAACGGAAAGACTAGTTTGGAGGTTCGTATTTGGTCAAATGTTGAGTCTTATTCACTTCTTGAGCGCGACATGGCTACCTTTTTTATTTGTGTCTGATGTTGTTTAGTTTGTGAGACTCATGTGGGATGAAAATGTTATTCTCTACTGAAATTTAGTTCCACTAATTGATGATATTTGTAAAAGCTAAAAAGCTGTTGTTAAAATTGCATGGATTAAGCTTAGGTAGGTCCAATATTATTAAGGATTTTTTTTTACAAAAAAACCAATATTATCAATGCAGGCATCTTTAAAAGAAAAGTTGGATTCCAATATTTCCACTTGGGTTTCATTTGATTCTGGGGTGAAAAACAGATTGCCATTTAATAGGGGCTACTGATAAATAGCACCACATACCAAAGTACTGTTTACTAATTCCTACTGAAGCATGATTCTTTCCCTGTCACCTCTCAGTCTCCTCCTCTCATAATCAAGATCCTTCATAGCAGCATATTATTTGAAGGTGCAGAACAGAAACTTTTGTCCATGCCTTTTCTCGGTCTGCCTTCTACCAACAACAAAGGGAAACCTCAGTTTAAATATTTGAGTAATTAGTATCAGCTGCAAATGGCCAACTACTTTATAAATGTAGTTAGGAAACAATAAAAATGCTGTTGTATCTATATCCTAAAAGTATGAACATACACCCAAATCTTGTTTTTAAATTGCAAAGAGCTAGTAGTAAGTACTTTAAGCAACCACTATATTTGACTGGAGGTCACCATATACAGAAAATCAATTATTTTCTACCTTGTGGGTCTGAAGCATATTTCTCAAGGTTTTCACTTCATGCTCAAGTTCTTCCACTTTCTTCTCAGAAATGTAGAAAAGCAAACCGACCATCAAATGAACTTGCATATGATGTTACATCATTATTTTTACCCTTCAAATGAACTTGGTCATGCCTTAAGACTAGAATTACGGCCTAGAAAATAGAATTTTCTCATGGCTGTTAGTTAAATATAGCTATGTTCTGTGACAGTTACTAAATAGTGCTACTAGTTTGATTCATGACTATGTTTTTCTACGCTAGATATGGAAATTAGTTATGGAAAAAGTGCTACACTATGTTGTTTGACATGATGAAAAAGCACAAACCTTACAGGTAACGTAAAAGGGATGAAGAACCATTGATAGGAATGAACAAATCAGTAAGTCATGTTGTAGGTCCTAGTTGTGCATCAAAATGAAACAGGAGGCGAGGGAAGATTATGTATAGAACTTAAATAATGACAATAAGTCCATAAAGCTAAACATATATTATATACAAGACTACTAGTTAAGGACATAAAGAGAGAAGATAGCTATTGAAGCTTAGGTAGGTCTGTTGCATTTGAGCAGAATTGTCCACTTTGACGAACAGGTTTGACTTAAGCTACGAATGAGAAAATGTAAGCATCCATTTTATGAGCAAATTAGTATGGCTAATGAACACGTGTTGATATGGTAGACTCAAGATGTGAGTTGGAATTTTGGGAAATGAAGAATTTGTCCTTTAACAGGCATTATGACTTAGTAAAATGCAAAAAAGAATATTGAGGTATACTAAATCCTACCAACATTTGTGATTCAATTCCCAACATTTTTTCTACTTAGGTGCTACAGAAAGTTACTTACGGTAAGGAAGTTCTGTTGTAGGGCTTTTAGGTTGATTGAATAAAGCATTTTTCAGTTCTGAAATTTTTTGAAATGTTTTATCCGTGTATGTTTAGCAACTTAAAGACGAGAGACGAGTACAAAATTGCAGATAGTCCGTTAATAGAGCATCCAGAACCAAGGTAATGTGCCTTAATTGCTTCTACCTCCTTTTTCTCTTATCTGGAGAAAATTTTGAGAATATGTGCAAACTGAATCACTACTGTTACAGCGCATTGAAGCGAATTACTTTACATCTGCTACCAACTAGTTTTGGGTGGGACAGACAGACACTTGGTACTGCTTGTATATCACAGTTAACTGTAAGTCTCTTTAATTTTGTATTCTAGTCATGAAAAGTTATGGAAATTAGTTTCAATCACATGTATATCTAACACCAAATGTCTCATTACCCGTGTTGTTTGGGTAGCGAATTGACAAATATTGTTGAAAGTTTATGTTAAAAGACTTTTGAATGCATGATAAGTTTCACTGTGTTACATATGGCAAGGTAACATCATGTACTAGCTACCCAAAACTTTGACATATAGTTATTATAGTTTGTGTTGGTATCATGGTTTAGTATTCATATACTGGTACGTTATAGGGCATGCTGGAAGTATGAAATAAATTTAGTTCAACTGTTCTGTGTTGGGGTAGAATACCTAAGAATGTCGTAGGTATGCCCTGTAATCTGGCAAAATTTTTTAAAAAAGGCGAACCCTGTAATCTAGCAAAATTTACAGTTATCCACATTAATGATATACACTAATTGGTAGTAATAAGGAAAGGGTCACGTTGCATTTTTGGAAAAAATTATGACATCAACACAGAGAGACGTCTGAAATTATATAAGGCAAAGGTTTGGTTATAAAAACAGACGGTAATATATAGTTGTGTATATGTAAGGCGAAGTAGATGGACAAAAATTTTTATGGTAGACGGAAATAGATGACTGCATAGAGTCCCTCTAGTTATGGATTCTACTATCAGATTGTTGGAAAAGCAAGCGAACAATAACCACAAAATCAACATGTATATAATTGATGTTCAAGAACGATTCCAAAACGACAAACTTATAAGTTGAACTCCAGTCCTTAATCACCTCAGTTTAAGTCAAAAATTGTTATACTATGTGATGAAGTAAAGTTTAATTATCTTGTTCTATTCGTTTACAATAAGCAGATAAAATTATGAAGGACCAGTATGCCTGTTAATAGAAGTATGTAACTCTTATAATAACTTTTCATTACAACTGTTCTATGTTGTTATAAAGGATGAAGAATAATGTACAGCATTTATGCTATTCAACTAATTGGTTAATGCCATGAGGATATATCTTGTATTGTTACAGTTCCTCACATACAACGTTAATGTTATCCATATAGTTGCCAGCTCCATATCTGTGTTCTTATTTGTTAAGTGCTAATTATTAGTTTTGTCCAGTTAGAGAATTATTTTATATAATCTGTTATTTTCTTATCCATATAGTTTGACATGATCAGAAATAATAAGGGATCAACGACTATACTATCTCATTTAGCAGTGTACTTGGACTGCAACAAAATGGAAAATGAGCGTAAGTGGATGTACAGTAAACGTTACATCCGAGAGAATTGGGGTTTTTCGGAGGAGTGGAGTAGGGGAGTGGAACAGTTTATAAGCTTTGCATGTACTCAGCTCCCGTTCATGAATGGTGACCAAATTAGGTGCCCATGCCGGAAATGTAAGAACCTACAATTTAGATCTTCTGACGAAGTAAGGGTTCATCTGTATAAGTAGGGGTTCATGCCGATGTACTAGAATTGGACATCTCATGGTGAACCCGTTAATTTAGTGGGTCTGCCTCAGCCATACCGATTTCATGAGCAGTACAAAGATAATTGTTCTTCGGTTAACCAGTTTGAGAGAATGTTGTTTGATGCTGTAGGTCCTAATCATCCTTTCATCGCTGATAAGGTGGAGGAAGAGCCGAATGCTGATGCCCGACATTTCTATGACGTCCTTGCTTCAGCATCAAGACCATTGTGGGATGGTATGAAAAACATTTCGAACTCTCAGCTGCAGTTTGTTTGTTAAATCTGAAATCGGAATACAATATGCCCGTGGGATGTTATGATGGCATTGCGAAGTTGATGAGGGAAACTCAACCAAGTGACAGCAAGATGTCGAGTACATGGTACGAGACGAAGAAGTTGGTATCCTGTTTGGGACTTTCTCATATAAAAATTGATGTTGTGTAAATGATTGCATGCTATATTGGAAAGGTGACCAAGATTCCAGTAGTTGCAAATTCTGTAATGCTCCACGTTATAAGCCAAGAAATGAAAACGTGGGCAAAGATTGAGCATTGAAGACCATGCATCACCTTCTACTAATACCTAGACTTCAACGATTATATGCATCACCTACTACAGCAGAGCACATGCGATGGCATAAAGTACATGCCTCTTCCACAAATGTACTGAAACATCATTCTGATGCTGAAGCATGAAGGCATTTTGATAGGACATACCCTTGGTTTGCAGCAGAACCTCGAAATGTTCTACTTGGACTGTCTTCTGATGGGTTCAATCCTTTTGGATCCTCTAGTAGACAGTACTCTTGCTGGCCTGTGATAGTCACTCCATATAACCTTCCACCATGGATGTGCATGAAACGCCCATATATGTTCCTAACCTCCATGATACCAGGACCACGTAGTCCAAGGCAGAAAATAGATGTTTATCTACAGCCGCCGTTAATAGAATAGTTAAATCTTTTATGGGATGACGGAGTTGAAACATGGGATGTGCCACTTAAGCAAAACTTTTGCCTTCGAGCGGCACTGATGTGGACCGTTAGTGACTTCCCAGCCTATGGCATGTTATCCGGGTGGGTGACACATGGGAGACTTTCTTGTCCCATATGCATGGAAAAGTCGAAGGCATTTACACTGCAGCACAGCCGTAAAACATCATTTTTTGACTTCCATCGTCAGTTCTTGGATATTGAACACCCATATAGAAGAAATAAAGTTTCTTTTAGAAAGGGAAAACTGGAGAAGTTCGACCCTCCTGAGCGCGTAACAGGGGAAGAAATTTGGTCTCGTGTGTATCAGTTGCCATCAGTCATTGAAAGTGGTAACATATGCAAGATGCCAGGTTACAGCGAAACACACAATTGGACAAAGCGTAGCATCTTTTGGACATTACCTTATTGGAGAACCAACCTCCTCCGACACAACCTTGATATCATGTATATTGAAAAGAATGTCTTTGACAATATATTCAATACTATCATGGATATGAAGAAAAAAACAAAAGACAATGTCAAGGCACGTAGAGATATGCAGATACTATGTAAGCGTCCCGAGTTGAATGTCATAGACTTAGAAGGTGGGGGCGTATTCAAACCTAAGGCTGCATTCACACTAACCGTATCGCAAAGGTCTGATGTGTTAATGTGGGTAAAGTCCCTCAAACTTCCATATGGGTACGCGTCAAACTTCAGCAGGTGTATCGACAATAGCTCCACAATAATGTTTGGCATGAAAAGTCATTATTGTCATGTATTTACGCAACGCTTAATTCCTCTAGTGTTTCAGGCACTCCAGGAGAACATATGGAAACCATTAACTGAATTGAGCCAATTCTTCCAGGATCTTTGCTTGCCTGAATTACATGTTGATGATCTTTAGGCACTTCATAATAGTATCCCAATTATACTATGCAAGTTGGAGAGGATTTTCCCACCAGCCTTCTTCGACTGTATGGAACATTTACCTGTCCACTTGGCATATGAAGCATTAATTGGTGGACCTGTTCAGTATCATTGGATGTATCCATTTAAATGGTACGCTTTAATTTAATTACATCAATATTGGTTTAGTTTCTATACATAATAACATGCTTTATAATAAGCAGGTGTTTAGGGAATCTTAAGCATAGAGTATCGAATAAGGCCCGTGTTGAAGGGTCGATATGCAACGCCTACTTGATCGAGGAGACATCAACTTTTTGCTCTTACTATTTGAGTCCCATATTCCCCAAATGGGTACTAGGGTCCCAAGGAATGATGATGGTGGCCCAATTCCACAAGAGGCATCATTGTGGAAAATATTCACATATCCTAGACGTCCACATGGACTGTCAAAGTATCGGTACTTGAATGATATGGAGCTGCAAGCTGCGACATTGTATATCCTTCTCAATTGTGATGAGATAAAACCATATATCATGTACGTAGTAAATGCATATAATTTGATAAGTTATCCTCATTCGTTTACCAAAAAACTAACGTCTACCACGTCACCTTGTGAGCTGAGAACAGAAAGTTTGTCCAGTTCTTGCATCTGATGGCACCAAACATATCTGACTTAGAAGTTGATGTGAGAATTGAGAAGGATTTCCCAACATGGCTACAAAATTATGTAAGTCTTGTTACTCTGATATCACTATAAAGTAGCATCATGACTCTCACAACACTATTTTACTTCCTGTAGGTTAGTGACAGTGCTAATGGCGAAGTAAGTCAAATGCTATGGGATGTAGCATATGGCCCTTCACATCGAGTGGAGTGCTGGCCTGTATTTTTCGTAAATGGATACAAGTTCTGGACTGTTGCATGGGGTGAGGGGAAATCAACCTATAACAGTGGTGTGTGCATAAAATGCACTGGATCAACTAATAATGTGGAGACTGATTTCTATGGAGTAGTTCAAGAAATCATTCAACTGGAGTACCCTGGTATACCTCATAAGAACGTTGTCTTATTTAGGTGTGACTGGTTTGACACGACACCGGAACGTGGGACTCGCATTCATAAACAGTATAAACTTGTTGATGTAATGTTCAACCGAAGGTACCCGAAGTATGATCCATTTATCCTTGCATCACAAGCGGATCAAGTGTATTACACCCCTTACCCAAGTAAGTCAAAAGACAAGGTTGGTTGGTGGGCAGTGCTTAAGGTAAAGCGAAGATGTATTGTAAATTATGAAATAACAGAAGATACTGAAGCTTTTCAAGACGCAGTTGGGGAGCAGGTTGCACAAGTGATTCATGATGACCCAATTGCCAATCTAGGTGATAGCAATATGGGTGAAACTATTGATGAGGAGGCGGGTCAAACTAATGATGTGATGGAAGAAGATGAGACGGAGGATGAAGACACAAGAAGCACGGAGGATGATGAGGAAAGTGATGTAGAACTCGATGATTCAGACACCGAAGAGGACGATAATGAAACTGATGATGTTTAACATTGTAGTTCAAAGTATATTGCATGTTGTATTGTTTTTAATTTATGTATTCAAGATAAGTTTGGTATAATAAACACGATGTGAAGAACCAGTATGTAGCAGAACAATTCTTAATATACCGACATATTTGTTCTTCTTGTAATGTTTGTTTCAGTATTGTGGAAATGGCTGAAAGAGAAGACGGTGGGGGTACCCCACCAAACCAGTATAGGAGGCGAGGACTGTCAAAGAAGAGCCTGGTGAAAGACTTTGCAAATGCTATTGGCCTTAGAGCAATGAGCAGTAGTGGAGGGAAGCCACCATTGAGGCATACGGTTGTCGATATTACTCGACATATACATGGACCATCACCTCCCGCTGATATGATTGTACCAGAGACGGGTGTCTCATTGGAGCGTGGAGGCTCAAGATCATCGCACTCAAGTCGGCGTGGTGGTACGCCAACTGAGAGCAGATTGCCTCGAGCTCAGTCCCACAAGTCTTCTGATCAGCCAGACTCTTTGGATGGTGGCATGCAATCTTTGAGCCCCGACGTATCTGCGGGCATGGTCTCCCGACGTATTCATATATCACCTTATTCTGAAATATGGTAATGGCAATTATTAAACCTCATTTTGTTAACTTATTTGTTTTTTTGTGCACTGCTTATTGACAATATTGATATATGTTTTCATTATGTAGCTTCGTTCCATACGCTGCGCAGGACCACATAGCTCATTGCATCAAGGGGCATTTTCATGGACCATATAGGTCATGGGAGGAAGCTGCGAAGGCCGATGCTGTTGACCAATGGTTTAGCGTCTTCCAGGTTCAGAATTGATTAAAAATTATTGAAATTATTATATAACATAAAACTTTAATTGACTTTGTTGAACATTTTCAGAGAAAATGTTCGTGGGATCCAGCTGATCATAATCGCATATTTTCCATTTTCTGTAAATTGGGAAAGAGGCGCTTGATGCAAGCATATGAAAAAATAAGACGAGAGAAAGATCCGACAAAGCGAAAAGAAAAAGCGACTTGGATGATGACAGAGACATTAGAGGCACTTAAATCTTGGTAAGATTCACCTAATTTCAAGGATATGTCGTCTAGGATGAGCCAGATTAGATGTGCATCTGGTGAAGAGATGGAAAATTATGCTGGAGATAGAGTCTCAGTTTCAGGACATAGGCTGAAGATGGTAAGAAAAAAAATTTAGAGTTAATTATGATTTTTCACAATAAGTATGTAACTAACAAATTATGCCTGCTTATTACCTTGCAGAAGAAGGCAGATCCGGAGAAAAGGGATCCCGGCTTCTTCAAACCATGGAACAAGTGCTACACAAAGAAAGATGGAAAGAAGGTGAATAAGAAGATGGAAAATTTTAAGGTAAGTATGAACAACCTAGTAGATACTGCTTAAAAAATTCTTAACCATATACTACTGTTGGTTACTTGATTAACATGGAGCATTATACAGGCTCAATATCTTGCAGAGGTTGAGGAAATAACACAGCGTTCAGACGGTGAAGCTGAGTTCGATGAGGCATTGCTGTTTGCAGAGATTGCTGGTGGGAAAAATAAGGGGCGCATCCCAGGAATGGGTTCAAAGAGTTATTTGGTACTTGGTCGTCGTCGTCGTTCATATTACGGGGATGGGTCTAGTGCACCAATCTCATTCACTCAAACATCCCAATTCCAGAATGAGGTTGACCGTCGGATAGAGGAGAGAGTCTCGCAGAGAATGAGCCAATTGCAGTCACAGGTACAAGAGGACATGGATAGGCGTACTGCACAGATGGAGAGTCAGTATCAGGATCAGTCAACATAGATGGAGCGCAAACACCAGGATCAGATGGCTTCATTATCGCAAGCAATTGGGAAGACTCCACCAGATGCACCACAGTCTGATGGTTAGGTACTGATCGTCATAAAACTGGTTTTCATTAGAGAAGTAGTATATCCCATGAACTTGTTTGACTATAATTATTAAGATTGTACGTAGGACAAAATACATTGTGACACTGTATGCAGTCTAAATATCAAGTGTTATGTTTATGATTTTTGGAAGTGTGTAACATAACTTTGGATTACTGGGAACTACTTTTTTGTTTGGGTTGTATCGACTGGACATGTACAGTTGAGGTTTCCTGACGAAATAGTTAACCATGACATACCTAAATTCGTAGGGATGCATATGATGGGATTAGCGGCTGGTACAGGGATGAAAGTTTTAGCAGTCATTTTACCGATGGATGTGTGTCACTAACTACACTAACTAGCGATGGCTACGCGTCACTAACTAGCGACGGCAATGCGTCACTAAATAGCGACGGCTATGAGTCACTAACTAGCGACGGGTATGCGTCACTAAATAGCGACGGTTATGAGTCACTAACTAGCGACGGTAATGCGTCACTAACTACACTAACTACCGAAAGCTATGCGTCACTAACTAGCGACGGCTATGAGTCACTAACTAGCGACGGTAATGCGTCGCTAACTAGCGACGGTAATGCGTCACTAACTAGCGACGGTAATGCGTCACTAACTACACTAACTAGCGACGGCGATGCATCACTAACTAGCGATGGCTATGAGTCACTAACTAGCGACGGGTATGCATCACTAACTACACTAACTAGCCACGGCGATGCATCACTAACTAGCGACGGCTATGCGTCACTAAACTAGTGACGGCTACATGTCACTAACTAGCGACGATAACGCGTCACTAACTACACTAACTAGCGATGACTATGCGTCACTAAACTAGCAACGGCTGCATGTCACTAACTAGCGACGGTAATGCGTCACTAACTACACTAACTTGCGACAGCTATGCGTCACTAACTAACGACGGCTATGCGTCACTAAACTAGCGACGGCAAAATGTCGCTAACGTGCCGGTAGAAACAAATGCTGGAAAATTTGTGACGGTCTCTTTAGTGACATTTAGCTGTCGCTACTTAGCGACGCTAGCCGTCGCTAATAAGTAGCGGTGAGTGAATAAACAACGGACCTTTTAGTGACGGTTTGCCGTCGCTAATTTATGTTTAGCGAAGGCTAACCATCACTAATGACCATCGCTAAATGGCTTTTCCCTTGTAGTGACAATTTCTCTGAGACAAAAATCTCAAATCCAGCTTTTGAGAAACAAGGTTAGATATAGCTAAAAAAAATTTATTATTAAGATAAATAAAAAATAGTAAAATACGGTTTAGATTATTCTTTCATTTCTAAGCTATCCAACTTGGACAATCAATGATTCTCAACCAAATATATATTATGCATATACAACAACTATAAATAATTACAGTTACTCTATATACATATTATTTCTCAACAGGTCGAGAGTCATTAACAGGCATTCTACGGTTTTATTATATGCTTAACTACAATGATAATAAAAATACAAAAATTACTACTTATACATAAGCCTCCATAAAAATATATATTACCTTAACTTTGATGACTCTACACTGTGAAATTAAACTAAAAAGCTTCTACTGTTAGGGAGATGCACTGCCAAGGATAATAGAAATAGAGAAAGAAGAAGGATGAAAAAGAATAAAAAATGAGGAAAGAGAGGCTAAAGCTTAGGGTTTTAATTTGTTTTTGCGACTGAAATTGCAATTGAAGCATATTAGTGACTGACTAGCAACTAATTCTAAAAAATATTAAAAAATTTGTGACTAAATAGCAATTGATTGTTGGGTCTAATGACTAACTAGTAAATCAAAAATATTTATCGCTAGTTAGTCACTAATTTTTTATGGCCCACAAATTAGCAACTACCTCACGACTGAAATAACAACGGAATTTTTAGTTGCTAAATTCAATCGATCCTTCGCTTCTCCCTTGTAGTGATTGTACGCTACTATATTCGTGGCATAATTTGAACTCTCACCAACCCTGAGGGATGCACTAGAAGATAAGAGGATAAAGAGCAAAAATATAAAATTGGTCTTAAAGTGTCATTGGAAAAAAACTAATTTTCCCCTTTGTATTTGTTTCTGAATATATTCAAATACAAAAATATATTGATTTCTTTATTGGCCAAGTCACACGGACCAAATTAACTTGCATTTATTATGGCTACCCTAAGAAATCAATTATTTTTGTTCTTTTTTTTCTTTTAAAAGTAAAAGTTCCCAGACTGAAGAATCATATGAATCACAAGAATTGTCAACAAATACTATTTTACTATGCTGTTATGTTGCTAAAAGGCCTAACTTCATGTTTGAATTTTGGAATATTTGTTTTGGCCAAATAGCTACAGAAAACAAAAGGGTTTATGCTGCTAGAGTAGAACAACGAAAAAGCTGGGTTATAGTAGATGACCAAACTAAAGAACTGATTAATCCAAATTTATGTTGTGTTTCTTTTGTAACAAGTTAGACTTAAAGAACTGATTTATGGATTCCCTCACAGACATAAAGAGAGAAAATAACACAAAAGAATCAACACAAAATCGAAAAATGCAGACCATGAACAACCTGAGAATAATTAAAAGTTTTTCCAAGAACAAAACAGAGTTCCATTCACATGAACCAATTTGGCTACAATAAATAGAATGTCCACATATATCGAAAAAGAATTAAAATTGAAGAACATTCACTTACCACCAATGTTGAATCGAATGCTTCCATAACGATTTTCTTCTTTGGTACCTTGATTTTTTTTCTTCAGATTTCAGGGATTGCTCCTCCTTTCTTATGTCTTTTAACAACAACATAAGGTGCCAAATTTTTCACAGTTCCCACTAGAAATTCTTAACAAGTCTAATGGATACTATTGGAACTTTGAATCCATAATGCCTAAATCACATTCAATACATTGGGGGTGGAGCTTATCAAAATCAGCATCAAGCTTCAGCTTCTGTGATTGCGAAGTTTTAGTCTTTTACAGACTTGAAATAAAAGTAAGCATTTTGCTGGCATTTGGCATTCCAAACACCGTTACCAAATAGGCCCTTTATGGTGGATGCGATTTTCTTCAAATCTTGATGTTGAAGAACTTTCATAAAGTAGATCTTTAATTGAAGATGAATAGCGATGAAACCAAACTTCTCTTCGGTTCACTGGAGTCTTAACCCTACTGGAGTGTCCCGACACTTGGTAATAGATATGAAGGTGACTGCATGAAATAAATTTAGCCCTTATGTTTTTAGGTTTTGTAGATTATCTTTTTATTTCCACAGATATTCATTTTCTTGCCATTGATACCCGGTTAGTTCTAATACTGTTTGGTTATTATCAACTTGGCCCAAGCTTTGTTCCAGTTATTTGTGAGTTCTCTATTATATATTTATTTTGGTTTACATAGAATATTATCTTTCTTCTATTCAGTGTCATAGTAATGAGTATCCTTTTAGCGGACAGTTTTATGTTCCTATTGTCTCTTGTGTTGTTGTTGGTTTTTAAGATGTCGTTTGGCTCACTTTTAATAGAAATAAAACATTTTTTTTATTAATTAAAAACTCTTTCAAGTTTTGTTAAAAATATAGTAAACTTTATATTGGGTCCCTTTTTTTTTTTTTTTTGTACCAATTGGGTCATATAACTTCATTTTGTTCTGTCTAAGTTCCATACCTCATTTTTTGTCGTATCAAAGTCCTTTCCATTAATCGACCGGTAACTTTGATAAAAAATTGGTAGAAAATGCTCACTCTATTCCTTATATTTTTTTTATCCTACTCTCACCTCCCAAAACTTATAGATTTAACAACACCCTTTCTCCCTTGTAAACTCGTTTTTTCAAATGACCGGCTCACTTCTCCTAATCCAAATATCAATTCCAACATCCTTTTGAAACCAATCAATTTCTTAGGAAACCCATCTTGATCGATCAAAAAGTGCCCACTTCAACATTTGGAATTCTGCTCCAGGTCCGGAATGGAATGAGCACCAGCGTTAACCCCACCGGTGAGCACCAAAGCTCGCTCTTGCAGATCATAGGCATCATCCTCACCAATTTTCACACTCGATCTACAGCAGTCTCCCGTCAGAGCAAGACAATTTCATGCTCAGCAACAAGATGCAGTTGGGTTAATTCCCTAATATTGATAGACTGAAGCCAGGCTCCTCTGTGCCAATCGTTAAAAACACCAAGCTGCTCACTGGCTAGCACCTATAGGTCGGGATGATGGAAACATCAGTGGTTCCGTCAGAAGGGAGAAAAAAGTGAGTATAAGAGCCGTAGATGAGGCTCTTGAGGAACAGGGCAAGGTGAAGGTAGTGTCGAGGTGTCATCTCTTCCATTGGCTTCCGGATGGATCAGAGGGTCGTACGACAGAAAGAAATCGAGTTTGGTTCCGGTGGGTCAGAGGGTTGGACCAAGGAGGGAAATCAATTTGGATGGCACTATGAGGTGGTTGATGATTTCTTCCAAGAAAGAAGAACCCAAACAAGAGCTCCCACACACTTCTACCGCCCTTTCTGTTGGATTTGTTCCACTCATAGCTTATATTCATTTAATTTTGATAATAACAAAACATATTTATTTATGTGTTTCAAGTCCTTATTTAAAGTTTTATATCTTGGTATCTTGTTGATAAAGTTTTGATCTTTGGAAGGAAAAATGTTTCTTAAGTATATTTCCAATATTTTTGGTGATTATGCATTACTTGTAAAAAAAGAAATCTTTTTTATGCAAAATTTGTTGAAGTTTGGAAGTCTGGAAATGAGAAAAACCTAGAGCTACAGTTTTAATAAGGTGAAATCATTTCAACATATTGAAACTGGAACAATTTTTTGAACCCGAGAGCATTTTGGTTTTGGACCAAATTTTCACTTAGGTAAACGTTTTTCAATAGGGTTAAAAGCTTTTTCTACATCTGCACTCGAGTTTTCGGTTTGAAAATTCTTTAAAAATTTATTTTAAATTCGTGCTAAATCATATTGCCACGTGTGTTAGGTGCTAACACCTCATTAATTAACAATCTAGTTATTGGAGATAAAACCTTGGGTTACGTTATAAGACTGAATTTTCAACCGAGTAAAAGTGTTTTATCGGGGTGAAACTGAGAGACGGATGCGATTTTATGTCAAATTTGACAGTAAAGTTCACCAGAATTTTAGGGAACTTTTTTTATCATTCCAACGGTTTTCAACGTCTCTTATATATCTATTGGAGTATAAAAATATTAAGAATCACCCGTGAAAGAACTCTTGACTACTAAAAAGAGAATTCATCATTAAAGAGCTCAAACTTGAGAATTACCAAGAACTTGTGCTTTTCACTTGCTTATCTAACTTTGAGTGCTTATATTATTTTTACCACCTTGCAACCATGAAATTACTGAGTTTCTATTGAGTATTTGACTTATTTCCTTGTAGAGAGTTAGAAAGGTTTCTAGTTAACCTTTGAAAAAACTAGTGAGTGATTGTGGTAGAGAGAACTACCAAAGGAGTACATGCTCTTGTACACTATTGTGTACTCTTATATTTCATAGTGAAGAAAAAAACTCTCAAGTGATGAACTTGAAAAGAGAAATAAGCTTCCAAGAGAAAAGACTGAATCTTTATAAAAGTTCTCTTGTGCAAGCTTCTCTCTCTCTCTATTTACTTGATCATTGATTGGTAATTTATGCTTCTTATACCTTGGTTGATCTTGCTTATTTTCAAAAATTGATACGATCAAAGAAGGCACAACCAAGGAAGGCAAGGACCCACTGAAGGTTTCTAGTGGACCTTTGACAAGGAAAAAGGCTAAGGAGCTCACTAGTGCACTTCAAGCTCAGATGTTGACAGATTGGCGATGTTCTGGTACAAAAATCATATCTTGAGCTAAATAGATCCGAATTGAGTAATTCTTGATTCATTGGAAAGATAACATCTGGAGCTAAAAATCATATGAAGACTATGAAACCCAGTTTTCACGTTAAGGAGGTCCAATTCAGCTGCAAAGTTGCGATTTGCGAGTTATCGCTGGTTCAGAAGCAGTTGTGGTATTTTGGTCATATCTTTGGCTTCAGATATCCATTTGGTGTGGTTCAGGTGTCATTGCAAAGCTAAGAAATAGATCTACAACTTTTATGCTTTGCATTTTGAGAAAGCATGCCTGCATCAAGTTCGAATTTCAGCTTGAAGTTGAAGACACAAGCAGGAACCACCTGAGAAGACCATTTTGGGTTTTTATGCCCAATCTTGTGCTGTAACGTATCTTATTTTATTTTCATAATTATTTACATTATTTAGGAAGTTATTTAGGCTATGGAATAGTTTTAAATCGTTTTGGACAAGTGGCATATGCTGCATTCAATAAACTTGTTCAAACTAGGAATTAGAGTCCTAATTTGACTAGGATTTCCTATGTCTTTGTATCTAGGATTCCTAAGGGATTTAGGCTGCGAATTTTGCCCAGCTTTTAAACCTAGTTTAGGCCTATATAAAGGCACATATTCTGGATGTAAACACACAGATTAATGCCGAAATAATATTGCTCTTTGGAGAGGTTTTCTCTTTGGTTCTTTGGGGACTGCCTTGGTGCACAAGTGTGCTTGTGTTCTTGGAGTTCTATACTTCTCGTTTCTAGTCACAGGTTGATTAGGGGTGGGGGTCTTCAAATCCAGTCTCTTTGATGTCTTGTGGAGCTTGAAAAACATCTTGGGCGCGTTTCACGGTCTTTATACCATCGGGGTTCGCATCAAAAATACTCTAAAGCTAGCTTTCAAAGTAAAATTTAGGCGCCTTACGGTAGTTATTTTCTGGTCAAAATATAGTTATTTATTGCTTCTTGAATTAAATTTTGGTTTAAGGGTTTAAAAACCTATTTTTAGTTTGCTTTGGAACTCAATCAATTTACCCCCTCTTGATTGCACTTGGGACAACACTTTCCATTTCCCTGATCGATTAGCTTTTCTGTTGTTCATTGTTCTTCCATCCGTTCAAATTTCTAATAGGAATTTTCACTTCCAATTTCTTATTTGTTGGTTTGGCTTCCTTTTTAGTGGTATTTGTAGCTGCCAGTAGGTTTGCTTCTGCTACAATGTTCTTCATTCCACCACGGGTTTCTCTTGGTTAAATTGGATTTAAGGTTCTTCTACGCCGAGTCCAAGTTTGTGGTCTTTGTTTCTGCTCGTCTGTGGGAGTTCATAGATTTGGGGGGAACCCCGTTCATCCCTGGCTCTCAATCCATGTTGTGGCTTCTCGTGATTAAGCCTAAACACTCGCCGCCCATCTCTTTAGATTGTTTTGATCAGTTAAGAGATTTGGATTTATTGGATTGGAAAATGTTAACATTTGATTGGGTTATTTTTCCTTTTTGTTTTGTTATTTTGTGTCATTCACTTAGAGAATCAGGTGGGGAAGCGAAGAAAGAGAAAATTGTGCCTGGGGTTAGGTTGAGAAGGTTGAACTATTAAAGTCATAAGTTTTAGGTGTTATGAGTAGATTAAAGAAAATCTAGGGATTGTAGTTGTCAATTTTCACCAAAATTCAGTCAAAATTAGTGTCATAAATAATAGAAAGTATTTCGATAAAACACGCTATATGAGTTATGAGATTTTGCTAGGACAAAAATAAAGGTACGTGACCCAATTAGGATAGAAAAAAAAAGAAACGGACCTAGTATGGAGTTTGCTCATTGAAAATATATATGGTGTAACCCTCCACTTTCAAAACGGACACATTACTTCTGAGCATTTTGTTTACATTGTATTATTTCTATCTGTTAATTGCTAGCACTAAATTTTTATATATATAATTAAATTGTCAAATAATCGTATTTCAGTAAGTTTAAACTATTCAATAATAGTTTGTTGTTATTAAACAATTTTAATTATCAATTTCTCCTTATTTCAAATGTAAATCAATCGAAAATCTCTTCCTAGAGTCAATTAATTTGGACTACAATTTTGAGATAAAGTGTAAATTTCTGGTATGGTATGCCCAAATTTTATTCTCACCTAAAGCTTAAGGGTTTTTTTTTTCCATCTACCATGATTATTCCTATCTCCCGAATTCTTTGAAACATTTAGATTTAACTTAAAATTAAGAAAGAAGAAAAAGTGTGTTGATGCTACTTTTACCTTTCACCTTTTACGTGTAAATTAAGAAATATAGAAAAATGAATGATTAAAATGATAATTTAAAGGGTAATATAATAAATTAATTTACTAAATATAAAAAATGTTTAGCATTTATTTTTGGCATGGTTCCGCACCGGCTGCTCATATAATTTTGTGTGATTTAGGTGGCATTGTCTCGAAATAGTTTTCAAGATTAATGTGAAAGGTCAAAATTATTATTTGAACAGTTGATATTGTTTTTCAAACCTTTTAACAGCAAGGTTTTATTTGGGAATAACTGATGCGATTAGCTCGGGTGGATAGTGGCTGCTACTATTAATGTTTAACGTTAATGTAAGTGGGTAAAAAAATTGTAAGTTGCTGTTTGATAAATTAGTTATTTTAATTAGCTAATGAAATGGTCTCCGAGCGCCCAGTAAAGTGGCATGATGGCATGGACAGATGTATATTGTTTGCTATGGCATCACTGAACTCCATTGAAATTTAAATTTTTTATTAGATGATAGGTATGTTTTAGTAAGGTCCCACTAAAATTGTAAGAGGATTACACTGGTCTAGCATAAAAAAAAAATAGAAAAACCTATTAACATTATAAAATAATTCAAATAAATAATTTATATATAAATAAAAATAAAATTAAGATTAAACAGTAAAACAACCCAAATAATTTGCTGCTAAATGGAATTTTTATATATACAAATAAAATAAAACTTTTTGCACTTCTTACTTAACTAAAATCTTTATCCACTTCTAACCTAGGCATCTCCCAATTTTGTATCCACCTCCCCCCCCCGGGGCGGGGATTTCTACATTGTCGCAGCGTCCCAACTACGGCAGTATGCGGTAGCATTCTAGACGTCATCAAATGAGAAATTCAAATAAGAGTCATTAGATCTTTAACTTGTTACCTATTGACCAAATACTGATAAGAAAAAAAAATAAATAAACAGGAAAATGAAAACATTTTAAGAGAGTTAGAAGCAAAGAAAAAAAATTCATCGGACTGACACTTGGAAGTGAGGAAGGGTTTCATGAGCATCTGAATTTGTTAGGGAGGGCAGTGAATCACATGATGAGCAGAGAAATAAGTTTGTTGGTGGCCGGAGAGCAATAGCATTGTTCTTTTGGTTTGTGGCATGAGATGGAATGAATCTAACAAAACAAAAGTGAGTCAAGGACAACAAACGCGTAAATATGGAAAGAAAAGTAATAGAGCAAGCACAAAAGCAATTAACTAAACTAAAAAGCAATAACATACAAAAGACGATGGATAGCAGGGTTGATTGTGAACATAGGACTCTAAAAGTGAACTGGTCTACATTTAGGGGCCTGATGGAGAATTAGTGACTCCCTGAATGTGAACCAGTAAATACTGGTTCACATTTAGGGGGTCTCTGGTTCACATTCACGAGCTTGATAGAGAACCAGTGACTCCATTGAATGTGAACCAGTACTATGTGAACCGGTAAGTACTGGTTCACATTTAGGGGTTCCTGATTTACATTCAATGGCCTGAAGGAGAACCAATGAGCCCCTGAATGCGAACCAGTAAATACTGGTTCACATTCAAGGCGTCTCTGGTTCACATTTAGGGGCCTGAAGGAAAACCAGTGACCTCCTGAATGTGAACCAATGCTCTAAATGTGAACTGGTAAGTACTGGTTCATATTCAGGGGGTCCCTGGTTCACATACAGGGGCCTGAAGGAGAACCAGTAACCCCTTTTAATGTGAACCGGTAAGTACTGGTTCACATTCAGGGGGTCCATGGTTCACATATAGGGGCCTGAAGGAAAACCAATTACCTGCCTAAATGTGGAACGGTATATACTGGTTCACATTCAAAGGGCCCCTAGTTCACATTTAAGAGGTCCTTGATTCATATTCAAGGGTCTGAAAGAGGACCAGTAACCCTCCTAGATGTGAATGGGTAAATACTGGTTCACATTCAGCGGGTTCCTGGTTCACATTTAGGGGCCTAAAGGAGGACCAGTGACCCCTTAAATATGAACCAATAAGTACTGATTCAAATTCAGGGGGTCTGAAGGAGAACCAGTGATCCCCTGAATGTGAACTGGTAAGTACTGGTTCACATTCAGGGGTCTAATGGAGAATCAGTGATTCCCTTGAATGTGAACTAGTACAGGTTCACATTCATGGGCTTGAAGGAGAACCAGTGATCCCACTACTACTGGTTCATATTTAGGGATCTGATGGAGAACTAGTGATCCCCTTGAATGTGAACCAGTAAGTATTGGTTCACATTCAAGAGCTTGAAGGAGAACCAGTGACCTCACTGATTTACTTTTAGGGGTTCACTGCTTCACTGTCAGGGGCCTGACAGTAAACCAATGACCCCCTTTTAAATGTGAACCAATGAAGTCTATTTCATTTTCAAGGGATCACTGGTTCACTGTCAAGGGCCTAATGGTGAACTAGTGAACCCCCTAAAAGTGAAGTGATCCTCACATGTTCATATTCAAGGGGTCACTGGTTCACCGTCAAGCCCCTGAGATTGAACTAGTAAGCCCCCTAAACATGAATCAGTCTTCACTGGTTCACTTTCAAGATGCCATTGGTTCACCGTTAAGCCTCTGAAAGTAAACCAGTGACCCCTTAAATTTAAATCAGTTCATTTTAGGAAAATTAAGACTTGAGTGGAAATTAGAACACTTTTATGATTAATTTGGTAAAAGACTAAAATTTTTAGGATTGAAGTTTTTTTTTCCCAAAAAATGTGGTGTCAATAAATTTTTTCTCCCTTTATCACTGTTTATATCTCATAAACACTTTCCCTGTTTTTTAAACGCCTTTTACTAAATATAAATGCTAGTTCACCAAATTTAATTATTTTTTAAGTACAACAGTCAATCGATTTTTTGACATTTCAACAGCATGTTCATGTATAGTATCGCCTTTTTCTCATGTTCTTCACATCTTGTTTGTCATATTCTAAAAAACTACTACTGACCTAAATACATCTAAGAGACCTTTGCGCCCTTGATCATTCATGCCTCACTTCACTTTGTATTCTTCTTCCACACCAACGGGATAAAACATTTATGTGTTGATCAATATTGTAGGAACAAATTGATAAATATTATTGGAAAATTTTAGGGATTCTAAACACTACTAATATTTTTCCACTCCACCATCTCACCTTTCTATTTGCATTTACTTTTACCAACAAATTTACTTACTACTAATACACTAACTCTCTTTTCATGTTTTCATTAACTCAATTTTTACATTAACTCACATTTCTTATTTTTTTTTTTATTCCAACAATTTTTTATGTTAATTGAGTCTTTTTCTCTCTTTTTTTTTGTCTTAAATGCCATTGATTTCATTTATTTCACAAACATTTCACAACAGCATTTCACAAAAAAAAATTGCTAATAAATTATTTAATAATATATATCAAAATGATTGCAACTTATTTCCTATTTTTTAAAATTTATTTATCATCATATTTTTCATCTGTTTACTTTATTTATAATAGTATTTCTGTTAACTGATTTCTTCTTAGGAATTAGTTATGTAAATTAAAGATTTTTTGTGAACATATAACCACCGCATTTCGAATTATTTGTTTTATAAATATCCAATTTTAATGTGACATAGCGATATTACATAAAAAGTACAATTGACAGTATAGAAGTTAAATACTACTATATTTTAGTATTAAGTTTTATAATTACAATAATTTAGTTAAAAAATCATCAAATTATATGTGACTGGATGTCTTCTTTGTATTTTTTTAATAAATCACCCTTTATTGGTAATAAAAATAAGTTACTCCCATTTGGAAAAAAAAAACCTCTCATTTGAAATGCAATCATGGTCACTAAATTTCCATCGTAAATCTAACATATTCATCAACAAATCATGGTCACTAAGGTTTAAGCTCTTGTTTATACGTCTGCCTTCTCTCAGCCTCATCTACTTTCTAATCTCACTGATCACCAAATGCATCTGCCTCTTAATAAAAAATTAAAAATCATAAAATTACTGGAACATTTTTATAAGATAATTTAAATTAGAGTTTCAGATGTTGCTGTTGGAAATTGTAACATGAGTGGGGGTAAATTGTTGGTTTTTTAAAATAAAAGGGCAAATCGTATTTTAGGCCAAACTATAGGGGGCTTTTACAATTTTTCCTTTTTATGTCTTCTGTTTTCCATTTATTGGATATTTTTTTACCTGATAAAAAGTTCTATGTGTTGAGATTTTAATCCACCACTACAATACGTATAAGTGCAACACTTTTGTCTTCCATTTAATGCTTTTTCAAATACATTATCGTTTTTCATTGTGTCTTATCACTTTTTCAAATGCATTATCTGTTGGCTTTGTTCTAAAGAAAACTTTAATTTTGATGATGACAAATAATTTGTGTCAATATTTTTAATCTCACTTGTTTGGTCAAAATAAGGTTAATTGAAATTATGCTTAATTTCCAAGTGTGTTAAGTGTTTATCAAATAAATATGTTTTAGAAGTATTAAGGAAAAATTGTCTTTGAAAAGAAATTAGTAGGTTATTAACTTAGGTAATGTTTGAATCAAGTTTTGATGTCCAAATTACAAGTGTTTTGGAGTGGTTTCAAGTTTAATCCATTAAAATCAAAGTTTAACAGGTATTTGTTTCACCTAAGTTTAACTTGCTCCCAAGCTTTACACTTTAACACGTTAAACTGAGTTAATTCGAAGGTTAAGTTTCCTGTGATTTTTCAAAGCTTCAGCTGACGCGTTAAAACTCGGTTTTAACCTGTTAAGTTGAAGTCTGAAGGCTTGGGTTCAAATGTTTCAAGTGGCGCGTTTTCAGCCAAAATTTCAAATGGAGCTCGGGCGAATCAGAAGACGCCACCTGTACACGTCTGCCGCGCATTAAATGCTCTGTCTCCTGCTGCTTTTGACCGTTGAAGAGAGAAGTCGAGTTTAACCCGTTAAACTCAGGACTTAACACGAAATCTGGGAAATGCTGCATTTTTTCGCGTAAAACAGAGCAACGGCTCTCCAGATTTTAAGGAAACTTTTCAGGCACTTCCAGCAGGGCATCAACGGTCTAATAGCTTCCTAAAGAGTATATTTACACTAAGAAACATGTTGTAAACATAACTTGGCAACTAGAAAAAGGAATCATCCATCAAAGAGCTGAAATTAGAAAAAGTTGCCAAGAACTTGTGCTTGTGCTTTCATTGGCTTATCTAGCATTGGTTGCTTTGTTCTTACCTTGTAACCACAAATTGTTGAGCTTGTCTTGAGTGGTTGAGTGATTTCCTTGTAAGGGAAAAAGGGTTAGAAGGGTTTCTAGTTAGCCTTTGGCAAAACTAGTGAGAGGTGAAGGTAGAAGGATCTACCTAAGTGTTGTATGCCTTTGAAGGCTATTGTGTATCATTGTGGTTCATAGTAGAGAAGAAAACTCTCAAGTGGTGAGCTTGAGGAGAGGAGTAGGCTCTCAAGAGGAGAGTTCGAACCTCTATAAAAATTCCCTTGTCCAAGCTTCTTCTTCTCTCTACCTATTTGAGCTTTGGTGGGTGTTTTATGCAACTTGTTTTGGTTGAACTTGCTTGTTTTCAAAACTACTTCAAAGATAGCTTTCAAAGCAAATTCTAGGTGGATTGTGGTAGTCATTTTCTGAGTAAAATAGAGTTAATCATTGTTCTTCAAATTGAATTTGAGTTTGGGGTTTCAAGAATCAAATTGTGCTTTATTTTTGGAACCCAACCAATTCACCCCCCTCTTGGTTGCACTTGGGCCAACAATTGGTATCAGAGCTTAGTGATTTTTGTTTTCAAAACCTTGCGGTTTTAAAATCAAAAGATCCATGGCAACCACTAGTTTTATGCATCTTGAGGGGCAAAGTCCATCTAGGCCACCATTGTTTGATTCTACAAATTTTAATTGGTGGAAAACTAGGATGGAAATTCACATTCAAGCAATTGATTATGCTTTATGGAGGATTATTAGGGATGGTCCTAAAACTCCTATAAAAGTAGTTGATGGTAAACAAGTACCAAAAGATCGGACGGAATATGAATCGGGGGATGATCTTATGTGCACCATGAATGCAAAAGCTATGAATATTATATATTGTGCACTAACCCCCGATGTATTCAATTTGGTTTCTTCTTGTGGAAATGCTAGGGATATATGGAACAAGCTATTGAAGACGTATGAAGGAACCACACAAGTGAAGGACACCAAAATGCACATGCTTATGAGGGCATATAAGTTGTTTACCATGGAGCCAAATGAAACCATTCAAGAAATGTTTAGAAGATTCAATGAGATCCTCACACCACTAAAGTTACTTGGGAAGGAGTATACAAATGAGGAGCTGGTGAGGAAGATCTTGTGGAGTTTACCTCCACCATGGAAGAGCATAGTTGAAGCCATCAATGAAGGAGGAAGCATCAAAACCATGCATGTGGATGAGCTTTTTGGAAAGTTGTTGACTTATGAGATGAAGGAACAAGTTGAGGAAAGATACATCAAGAAGAATAAGTCAATTGCTTTGAAGGTCCAAGAGGATAACTCATCAACAAGTGAAGATGGAGACATTGATGAGGCTCTCCTAGCAAAGAAGTTTAGCAAGATGTTTAAGAAATCAAGAAGCAAAAACTTCAAGAGAGAAAGACATGAGAAGAAGAAGGATGATATAATTTGCTACAATTGTAAGGAGCCCGGGCACCTACAATTTGATTGTCCATTGAAGAAGAAGAAGAAGCACAAGAAGCAAAAGAAAAGAAGCAAGAAGAAAAATGGCAAAGGCCATGAGAACATGGAGTGATAGTGAGAAAAATCAATCCTAAAAGTGAAAGTTCAACTTCAAGTGATTCAAGTGAGGATGTCAACTTGTGCCTAATGATAGATGAAGATGAAGCCTCATCAAGAAATCAAAGCTACTCCAATCTATGTCTTATGGCAAAAGAAGAAGATGAGGTAATAAGTTATTCAAGTGACTCTTCTAGCTCATACATATCTATAGGTAGTGAATACTTAGAATTACAAAATGCTTTCAATGCTCTTTACAAGGATTCTCAAAAACTTGCTAAACAAGTAGGTGAATTGAAAGTTTTGAATGCATCCTTGACTAAAGAAAGAGATGAGCTAAAAAAGGAGAACTTTGATCTCACACAATCTTTGTCTAGATTTGTCAAGGGAAAAGAAAAACTTGATTTGTTACTTGGAGTACAAAAGGGTGTTTATGATAAGGCCGGTATAGGTTTTAATCCATTGATGAAGGAAAGAAAATTTGGGAATAGATTTATTGATGCATCCTCATCCTCATCCTCATCATCAAGTAGTTCATTTGTAACATGCTATGCTTGTGGTGGAAAAGGTCATTATTCTTATGAATGCATGGTTAGAAGAGGAAAAGTTCCTTTTGGCTACAAATTAGTATGGGTTCCTAAAGGAACTAAAATTATTGGAGCTAACCCTCAAGGACCCAAAGAAATTTGGGTACCAAAAATCAAAACTTGAAATCTCATGTAGGGTGCTAGAGTATGGAGCAATCAAATTAGAATGATTTTACATGAAGCTCTAAGCACAAGGGAATTGGGATTTGAAGCACAATGAGAAGTGCTTGAGATTAAAGCTCATTTGTGGTAACATTGTTGATTTTATTTGGTTAATGGTAATTATTGATGCATTGAGCTATTTGGTTGTGCTATGTTGCTTAACGAGTATATATAAGTTATTAATTATTCTTGAAAGATATGTGATGTGTTTTATGTTACCATGATCATTGTGGATTTGTTCTAATATTTTGATGATATGATTTTGTATGAAAAATATTATATTGCTAGCATATTAGTTAATATTTGGCTTGATCTAGAAATGGGGAGAAATTTTTTTATGCTTGGATAAAGGAGGAGCATGCTTTCTTGTAAAAATTCTTTAAAATTTGTATGCCTTGATTAAGGGGGAGCTTATTGCATGTTGTGGTAATCTTGTTTGAGAATTTTTCATGATTTATTTTGATTACCTATATATCTTTTTGATTATGACAAAAAGGGGAAAGATAAAATTGAAGAATATTTAATGAAGGGGAGGATTATTATTTATGTAATTATTTGGATGTTATATGTATTTTTTGAAAGGTGAATCATTGTTGTTTGGATGTTATATGTGTTTTTTGAAATGTTGTTTTGTCATCATTAAAAAGGGGGAGATTGTTGGATTTGTTCAAAAGAAAACTTTAATTTTGATGATGACAAGTGATTTGTGTTAATTTTTTTAATCTCACTTCTTTGGTCAAAATAACGTAAATTGAACTTATGCTTAATTTCCAAGTGTATCAAGTGTTATCTCAAAAAATATGTTTTAAGAGCATTGAGGAAAATTGCTTTTGAAAAGAAACTAGTAGGTTATTAACTTAGGTTAATGTTTGAATCAAGTTTGATTTCTAAATAACAAGTGTTTTTGAGTTGTTTCAAGTCTAATCCATTAAAGTCACAGTTTAACAGGTATTTCTTTCACCTAAGTTTAACTTGCTCCCAAGTTTATACTTTAATACGTTAAGCTGGTTTAATCCGAAGTTTCAGTCTCCTGTGAGTTTTCGAAAAACATCAGTTAACGCGTTAAAAATTGGTTTTAACCTGTTAAGTCGAGGCCTGAAGGCTTCCGTTCAAATGCTTCAAGTGGCACGTTTTTAGCCAAGAATTCAAATGGAACTCGGACGAATCAGAAGACGCTACCTGTACAGCCTTGCAGCGCATTAAATGACTTGTCCTCTGCTGGATTTGACCGTTAAAGGGAGAAATGGAGTTTAACCCGTTAAACTCGAAACTTAACGCAAAATCTGGAAACATCGTTTTCTGCGTGAAAAACAGGGCAACGGTCCCCAAATTTTAAGGAACCTTTTCAGGCACTTCCAGTAGGGTTCCAACGGTCTAATAGCTTCCTAAAGAATATATTTACACCAAGATACAAGTTGAAAACAACACTTGGCAACCAAAGGAAAGAATCCTCCATCAAAGAGCTTAAACTTGAAAAATTGCCAAGAACTTGTGCTTGTGCTTTTATTGGCTTATCTAGCATTGAGTGTTTCCTTAGTTCTTACCTTGTAACCACGAATTGTTGAGTTTGTCTTGAGTGGTTGAGTGATTTCCTTGTAAGGGAAAGAGAGTTAGAAGGGTTTCTACTTAGCCTTTGGCAAAACTAGTAAGAGGTGAAGGTAGAAGAAACTACCAAAGGGTTGTGTGCCCTTGTAGGCTATTGTGTATCATTGTGTTTCATAGTAGAGAAGAAAACTCTCAAGTGGTGAGCTTGAGGAGAGGAGTAGGCTCTCAAGAGAAGAGTTCGAACCTCTATAAAAATTTCCTTGTCCAAGCTTCTTCTTCTCTCTACCTATTTGAGCTTTGGTGGGTGTTTTATGCAACTTGTTTTGGTTGAACTTGCTTGTTTTCAAAACTACTTCAAAGATAGCTTTCAAAGCAAATTCTAGGTGGATTGTGGTAGTCATTTTCTGAGTAAAATAGAGTTAATCATTGTTCTTCAAATTGAATTTGAGTTTGGGGTTTCAAGAATCAAATTGTGCTTTATTTTTGGAACCCAACCAATTCACCCCCCCTCTTGGTTGCACTTGGGCCAACATTATCATTTTTCATAAGTTTCTGTCTCAACACTCTTGCTGCATTTTTATGGCTTTATATATATTGAAAATGTTTTCCATTTTCTAGAAATGCTTTTGTTGTCTTAACGCTTGACTCCATTTAGTCTCGCTTTTCAGTAAAAGTAAACTCATGTTTATCATCCCTATCGCTTTTATAAAATGTTCTTTTCCGAATTTGCTTCTTTGCTTTTAACAATTTATTAAGGCACAATCAAAGTGTTACCACACTAAAAAAAGTGACTTAGTAAAAGTAAACACGACTTGTATTCACGAAAAATGTCTGTTTTTATAACAACAGCGATTTTCAGCATATAAGAACACTTTGAAGAAAAAATCCCTCTAACTTTCAACAAATTCTATTCAAATGATTAAAATAACACAACCACTACGCCGCAACTTAAACTTCCCCTTGATCCTTCAGGCTATCACAAACTTCTCTTCCTCTGTAGAAGATCAAACTTGCATACTCTCTCCTTTATGTGATTATCAACATGCATAATCAATAATGTAGAAATAATGTAGGAATTCATCCAAAGAAAAATTGTAAGAATTTTAAACACTAACCGGCCTTTCTCAATTACTTCGTCTCCACACACAATACATGTTCATTTACTTAACTTTGCCAATCAATCTACTTCCTCCCAACACGATTACGTTAACTCCTTCAACACCTATCCCATTCTAGTCTAACATAACTCTCCCCTATTTATTAATTCTAATCTTCATTAACTTGAAACAATTATTAATTCTAACCATACTTATCCAACAATATTACTAATATAATATCAATATTTTGTGATACATTTTATTTTACATAAACTGATAATTATTTTCTATTTTGATAAATTTTTAACCTCATAAGTTGCATATAAAATTTATTCTCAGACCATTACAACCAGAAAAGTGAGTTAAAAGGTTGTAAATCATTTTTTTTCCCTTATTTCTTATTTTGTCATTTCTGCCTCCCAGCTGCGACAAAGTAGAATCCGCCCTCCCACCCCCCGGGGGTCTCCTCCCCTACCTCACCTACCCGAATGACAAGTATTAAAATTATTTTGCCTCAAATCTAGCTTCTTCTACCTCAAACCTTCGACCAAAATTTTATATTGGTTTTCTATTTTACATTTGAATATGAAATCTGTATATACATTGTTTATTACTATTTTACTATTATATCTGCTAGTTACTAAAGCAACTGTCGAGAGAGCTTTTTATGCAACAAAGTTGAAAAAAAAAAAGTTGCGAAATAAGATGGTTGATGAGTAGTTAAAAATTACTTATATTGAAAATGGCATATTAGTAATGATGAGATCACGAAATATTTCAAAAAAAATGAAAATTTGTCGAGGTGAGTTGTAAACTTTTTTCTATTTTATGAATGACCAAATAAACATTTATTTTTATTTGAATGTTTAGTTTTATTAGACCACAGTAAAAAATTCGTAGATTTGTTACTGCATGAGGGACACCTCACCTAGCCACAGTGGTGGTTTGGATCTCTTAATTCCCTCTTTCCCCAAATCTATAAAGTGTTATTCGATCTAATTTGGTTATATCGTCCAGGTCCAAGCAAGTTAACATTCTCCTGATTAAATACTATAAACTATATCTCAAACTCTGCACATTTGCATACTTGATTCTGAGTGAAAAGAAAAATAGCTAATGAAATGTAAAAACATCTTAAAGTACTAGTAATAAATTAAAACAATCTCTAATGTCAGCTAACTTTTTTGTTTTTGGCTAAGAGTCGAATCAATCCAAAACTCAGCAAAGAGTATTTCCCAAACTTATGGATCTTAATTCCCGAGTAATGGTAATTTTTATCATTGATTGGGAGTTAAGATCTACAAGTATCATCACCATAGGGAAAAAAACTCTAACTTTGCTCAACTTAAACAAAAAAATAATAACGACATTCTTGCTTGGCCAGAATTTGGGATAGATCCATTGTCTGTGCAAAACAAGCTCTTGCCTCTACAGGTTCGTGAAGCTGCTAAGCAAGGTTAGACATTTTATATGATGTTTAGTTGTTAAACATTTTCTAATTTTTTTCTATTTTTTATTGAAAGTTTGAGTGTATAACGTGTTATAAGAATGTAGATAATTTTGTTTTCTAAACTTTGGAAACTCAAGTGTTAAAATTAAAAACATCTAAAATAATATTTTCTATTTTATAATATGAGTTTTTCAAAAAAATTAAATAAAAAGTTTTCGAAATACAAGAACCAGCTTATTTTTGGCATTGATGCCCCTACCATTCTGATCTCATCGGCTTTTTTGGCCCAAATTGGTGAAAAACATTTTGCCTTTAGCGTCAAAATTTCAGACAATTTATTAAAAGTGAAGATCAAACCGCTGAAATTAAAAGATAAAAATTAATGTTAAATAACATTTTCAAAACTCTATTGCTAATGTTAAACGAGCCCGAATCTATTTAGCTAACAAATAACCATTTTTCAACCTAGCGCCTTCTGGGTTCTGGCAGCTTCATACTCCCCAAATTCTCAAACGCCTTTCCCTAATGAACCCTAAAAGCCACAACTATTAACTTTTTAATGCTAAGGATAACCTACACCTAGTGTAATGCTCTACACCTGTAGTTTCTCATTATTCACAATTTTCCAAGGATGATGATCTCGATAACTGGAGGACCTTCTCTTCCTCTGGCACCTCTAAGTCCTTGATTGGCGAGAACAACAATGACGATGAAGATGTGTCTGGGAGATCACCGGAAGGTGAAGATTGCGACAACAAAGCTCTAGTTCACAACAGATGGATGTAAGTTGTCGCCATTTGCATATGACATTTTGCAAACCAAATGCGAATTATTCTAATTTATGAGTTAGGATTTTTCTCAGTGCTGCCTATGATTGCTAGCTGAAATGAGTGTGTTTGGTGCTGTTTATGACGTCATTTTAGGGAATCTATTCATTTCAGTGGGTTTGGGGCTTGGCTTTTAGAAGTTGAGCTGGAATACGTAGGCATAGTTCTTCTTTTTGTTGATGCCCTTTTCTTGGGTGAATTTCAGACTAAGAAATGATGAACGTAAGCACAAAAATGGAAAATTTGAGGATGGAGGAACTCGTTCAAAAGAGCCAGGATGACAACAAATAGTCGGCAAGTGTTGTTGTTGTGCCATGAGCGATGTCTTGTCTATAAACAATGTTGCTCCATAATATGCTATTCCATGAATAATATTATTCCATTTATTATGAAATATTATTTTATTTATACAAATTTATTGTTCCGTAAAATGTTATTTCTTTCAATAAAAAATGTTGTTTCATTCATACAAATGTGATGTTCCCTAAACTCTTGTTCATTTCATAAAAAATACTATTATAGAAATAATGTTGTTCTTTTTCAATAAGAAATATTATTTTATTCATAAAAATTTGATTTTACATAAAATGTTGTTTATTTTGCAGGAATGTTGTTCCTAAATAATGTTATTTCATTCATTGACAAATGTGGTTCCATTCATATAAAAGTACTGTTACGTAAAATGTTGTTCAAGATGCAATGATAGTATTATAAAAATGTTGTTTATTTTGTGAAAAATTTTGTTAAGGATACAACAGTATTTTTGTAAATAAGATGAAACTATATGCATAGCTTGCTGCACTAGGTGCAGCATTTGGCTACCCATTTTCTAATTTCTTTTATTAGGTGTTGAAGCTATTTCCATACAAAACTTAGATTTGCCCCCTAAACTGAGATGAAAATTATAGTTCCCTTGAAGTTTCAAAAGCTACACTAATTATCACTATCATACTAGCGTCATTGGTAACTATATGAAAAATAGAAAATTTTAATCATTTTTCAAAATTTTTAGCCAAACTAAAACATGTGGCATCTAAAATTTATACAGCAAAACAACTTCAATAAATCCCAGGCAACATAATGGGGTGGTCACCTATAATAACCCAAGCTACCTATAATGTTGCTAGGCCCACTATGATTGAACTAAAATCCTTTCGACAAAGGCCCAAAACCCTCACTCCCTTGCTGGGCCCATTGACCTAAATCACTACATCTATTAGGCCTGATTTGCAAATAAACCAATTACGTGTGACCAAGAAAGTTTTTCGACAGACACAAGACGTACTACTAATGGTTCCTTTTTATTCTCATTTGTTTTTTATTTGTTTTTGCAAAGTTAAATTTGGTGCAGCTTAAATGGCTGATAGTTAAAAGTTTTTGCTAGAAACCTTTGGGGAGTGGTACGTGGTTGTATCGGCATGAAAAAAGATGAGGGGCAGTTGAAATAAAGGATGTTTCAATTGAAGCCATTAATTTATTCTAATTACATGGACGTCAAGTAAGGTGTTGCACCGGTTAAAATTTGACCTGATCTGAAGACCTGACTTGATCTAACCGATCTGAAATCAAGTTTGACCTAACCCAATTTAATAAAAAAATTAACAATCCAAACCCAACTGCAGCCAACATAACTTGATGCGAACCTCAATGGTATAAAGACCATGAAATGTACCCAAGATATTTTTTAAGCTCCACAAGATATCAAAGAGACTAGATTTAAACCCCCACCCCTAATCAACTTGTGATTAGAAACAAAAAGTATAAGAAAACCAAGAACACAAGCAACTTGTGCACCAAGATAGTCCGCAAATAACCAAAGAGATTTTCTCTTCAAAGTAATAATATAATTTCGTATCAAGGCTGTATTTTACAACCAAAATTTGTGCTTATTTATAGGCCTAAACTAGGGTAAAAGACTCAGCAAAATTTGCAGCCCAAGTCACCTAGAAAACCTAGATGCAAAAAACTTAAGAAAACCTAGTCAAATTATGACTCTAACACCTAGTTTGAACAAGTTTGATGTGTGTAGTGAATTCCCTTTATCCTAAGCGACATAAATCACTTCCATGCCCCTAATTACATCCTAAATAATGTAAATAAATGAGAAAATAAAATAAAATACGTTACAACACAATATTGGTCCTAAAAATCCCAAAATAGTCTTCTCAAGTGCATTTTAAGGGTTCCGTAGGGTTTTTACTTGTGTCTTCAACTTCAAGATTGAATATTTGAGTTTCATTGACTTGATACTCCCTTTTAAATGTTGGCAAAAGGTCTTGAAGTGTTAGAGCTCAAAGATCCAGCTTGTAGAAGAAAAATGGCCTTGAAACACTTCAAGGTGGCTCCAAAGGTGCATGTGTTGGCTCCAAGCTTTGAAATTATGCACTTAGATGTGTAGAACTTATCCAAGCTGCTGTATTGGTTTTCCTTCCATACTATATGATCCAAAAATGCTGGAATAAGCATAAGATACGTTCTTGGCACCATGGATATGAATTGACACAATCAAACTCCCTTTAGGCTTCATTTGAGCATGATGAAACAAAGACTTTGGCATTTGTCCTCCCTCCAAGTATACTACCTTCTCTTGGCTTGGATAGCTAATAAATAACTTAAGAAAGGCATATGGACTTGAAATAGCTCCTTTTGAATGGCTATAGATCTGTTGAGCTTGAACTCACACCATTAGGGCTTGTATGTGCACTTTGAGCTCCTTAGCCTTCTTTCTTGTCAATGGTCCACTAGTTATCTTCAATGGGTCCTTGCCATCATTGATTCTGCCATCCTTGATTCTGCCTTCCTTGATCATATCAACTCCCCCCTCTTTAGAAGGATTCATCCTCGAATCAAAACCTACATTAGAAGAGGGAATTGAATCAATAACAATGAAATAATCAGCACATAAGCACTTGCCTTTCACATAAGCACCAATAGCATGGAATGCTTGTGTATGGAGCTTTAATCTTGTGAAAACCCTGAACCAATATCCAAATGCAATGACAAATTTGATACCTCCAGGTTCAAAAACAAAGTTAGAAGTAATTAGCACAAAAAATTTGAAAGTTTGCCCAATTTTTGTCTTAATTCTAGGCAACACTTCTATCGTATTTTCCATCTCAAAAACATTATTCTCACAATTAGGAAAAGTGTAAGAAGAATTTACCTCAAGGATGTTGTTTGCACTTAAAACAAATGGACCTAAACTTACACAAGTGTTATGGTTATGAAAAACACAAGTTATGCATGTCAAGACAATAGTTTGCATAGGCCATTCAAATAAACAAAAATTGAACACAATGTGGCCTAAACTAATAACAAAATATGGATACACGAATTTCACAAAAATCCTAAGCATTTTAAATGAAACAAGATTGGAATAAACAGGATTAAGTGAAACCAATATAGTGGCAAACTTATTTTTGCATGTATATGCACCACAATGTATGAAATTTATGATTGAAATGTGACACAAAACAAAGGACTCAACATATCTCCTTAAAAAGATGAATTTAAAACCAGAATTTTCACTCAAAATAAATACTTTTAAGCTCGGACATGAAGGAAAAATATCAAGGCTCAAAAGTTTGTGTAATGCATGTGTCATGAAAAAAAAAATACTTGCTGGAAATTAAAGATTAGTGCACAAAAATAGACTGAACATAAATGGAAATCAAAGAAGTATGTAATGCATGTGTAAAAACTAATTTATGCATGAAAAATTGCAAAGAAGTAGATTTAACTTGAGACGGAACAAAACAATGTGGGATGGATGCAAAACAAACAATGTCAAAAACAAAAGTCACCAAAATGGATTGTGCTTTAGAGAAACTCATGGAATTCAAAAGATCATTTGACAAAACCAAAGAATTAAAAGATTTAAAACCATATTTTGTCAAATTCTAATGCTTACTTCCTTCTCTTAATCTAGTTTCATGAAAACCATTCTTCAAAATAACATTGCAAGCAAACACACATTGTTTGAGATTTTCATGCAAAACCACATCATATCTAGGTGTAAGAAAGAAATACATTACAGTGGTTGGAATAAGTCTCCATGTATCTTCCTTAAGTGTAGAAACCATGAAATTTTCACCTTTGTAGTCAGTGACTTCGGGTGGAGTTACAACATCTTCTTCCCTTTGAACTATTGAGTAAGAAAAATGTTAGGCATACTTTTACATATAAAATTACTTGGACTTACCTCAAATTGTTCCTTTTCAACCTCCTTCATTGGTTTAATGCATAGGACATGACTTGGAATATTGGGAACACCAACTTTTTGGATGAGTAGCAACTTACTTGATTCTTATAGCTCATCTCAACTTAAGTCTTGAAAAGATGACAAAACAACACTAGAAGAAAACTTGATTATGTTAGATGAAAGTATGGCTTCTTTGTAGGTCTTTTTCTCTTCACTTGGCTTGGGTTCATTACACTCTTGTCTTTTATTAACTTCACACTCAATTTCTTTTCTCGGGAACTCTCCACTCTTCTTCCCTTCATGTTCACTCTTCTCACTTGATCTTTTAGTTGTTTTCTCAGCTTTCCCCTCATCACTCTTGCCCTCACCTTTCCCTCTTTTTCTTTTCTCTCAACCTTACTTTGAATTTGATCCTCCAAGACTTGTTGTGGTAAAAGTAGAACAAGTGTGATTGGCTCTTCACTCTCCAAAGGTGGTGTCTCCTCCATGGCATCTTTATTCTCAGATGTGGTTTCTCCATCATCTCCAAGAATCATTGCCTTTTTGTTTGAGCAATCCTTCATGTAATGCCCCTTGCCTCTACACTTGAAGCACATCATCTCCCTTGCCTTAGGTGCATCATTAGGTAAAGGTATGTACTTGTCTTGTTGAGGCCAAGACAAGCCTCCTTTGGTGGCCTCCACTCTTGGCTTTGGTGCTTCTTTACTCCATGCTCCCCTCCATGTCGAAATTCCTCCTTGAGACATCTTGGATGCCTTGGACCTTTTGATGATCCTCTCGGCCTTAGTGGCATGGTGAAGCAAATAAACCAAACCTGATTGAAGTGAAACCCGAGAAAACCCAAACCCGACCTGACCTAAATCCAAAATAAACTGATGACTAAACTCGACAAGACCTGATTTTAACTTAAATCAACATAAAATATATAGTCGACAAAGACTTTAGAAAATTTATGATTTAATATATGTGAATGAGTTTCTTCTATTTTGTTGATTTGTTTTGTATTGTAGATCGAATGAGTGAGAGTTATGGGAAATGATTAGTGAAACGGTAATAGAAATATAGGAATAATTAAGTTTTAGAAATTATAGTACTCCTTTCATTCCATATTCTTTGAAATATTTGACTTTTTTGAATAATTTGAATTAAATTTATTCATATTACTCTATCTGTCTCAAAATTTTTGCACCATTCATATTTTTACAATTAATCTATAATTTTTTATTTTCAACAATTTAATATATAAATAAAAATATTTTATAAATAAATGATAAATCAAGACTTATAATTTTTAAATATATTTTTTAAAATTTTTGTAATAAATAATAATATAAATAAATTCAAGTCAAACTGTTAGAAAAATTTAAATAAAGCAAAGAAAATGAGATGGAGGGAGATTATTTGTTAGAAAAAAATTTTAAAAAATATATATTTATAAACTATAGGTCTTTATTTATTATTTAATATAATAATTTTTTATTTATATATTAAAATGTTGAAAATAAAAAATCATAGATTAATTGTTGAATAGTGAATGTTACAAAGAACTTAGCACATATGAAGTATTTTATTAAATAAATTATATATTGATATATCTTCATAAATTTTATATTATTTTTTTATGTATAGTTAAATTAAATTTTAATCAAAATTAAACAAAAAAATTGAATCGATTAAGCCATTTTTACTTATACGTGAGTGAACTGAGTAATATCGATAATCAAGTTGAATTTAGTCTAAGACCCAATAACTTAGCTTGATTTGATCCGAACCTAATTAAACACAGCCTGACCCAACCCGAACCTAAAATCTACTTAACCTGAAATCACCCCGAAACCAAATAACTAGACCTAAACCTAACCTATACTCAAATATATATTAACCTGATTAAACTTAAACCTGAATTATCCAACCCAAACATGACTCGCTCCACCCAATTGCGATCCTTGGTCAAATGACGTATTTACAACCGTAGATTCTCTCAGGTAGGAGTAGATCCTGGTTTGACCGAATTTCCTACGTAGGATCTAATTTGTTAGCCATTTTTTATTTATTTATTCTCTTATATTTTTATTCTGAATGCTAAAAGAAAAAAGTGATCACAAGTAACAATCGTATACTTCAATCAAGTAAATCTTTTCATAAATACTCTCTCCGTCCCGTTTTAATTGAAACATTTGACTGGGCACGGAGATTAAGGTGTATGTAATTTGTATTAATTTTTTATGTAGTAAAAATTTAAGTAATAATTAAAAAAGGAAAGATTCTTTTTTGGGTTTTGTGCAGTGAGAGGTTGAGTGGAGATTAAAAAAAAAATCTTTATTGGGTTTCGTGTAAAAGAATTATTTAATTATTTAAACTTTCTAAAAGAGGAAACGTTTCAACCTTTTTAGGACTTCCCAAAAAGAGATACGTTTTAATTAAATTGGGACGGAGAGAGTATTAAGTTTTTCAAATTTGCAATAACTCAAACGATATGACAACTTCATTTTAGCACCCGCACATATTGTATTATTATATATAATTCGCAACTTTTTTTATTGAAAATGTTAGGATCGTAGATAAATATCTGACCATTCACATTATAACAGCTACTTTGACAAAGGACATTGTAGGGGAGCCCCTTGTGTCTTTGCCATTGGACAAAAAAGTCGTACAAGACAAGGACAGCCACCAACAAGTCTAAAATAATTAGTACTACTTAACAGTCTTACAGATCAATCGCATCATTAATTTGCTGGTAGCATCTAATACCTACCCAATTGTAGCCACCAAACAGAAGTCCGTATGTGCCCTTCCTGCCATCTATATTGACCTTCTGGAGCCGTCCTCTTACACTGGAGCCAGAAAATGGACGATTCACACTTTTACTTATACAACTACCTTAATATACAATTCCTTGCTAAGTGAAAATGTTGGAGTTTTATTTCAATAAAAAACCATTTAATAGGTTTATTGATTAATTGGCCTGACTAGCCGTTTTTATCATTTCGACCTTTTAATGATTTTTAACGTTTTCTCTTGGTTTAAATGGTGCAAACGGCTATTGGAAGGTTTTAATTAGTTCTTTCTAGGGCCTCTACCCCTACATGCCTATGTATGTCTGTTTTTAGAGATTATTCACACAAGCTTCTCTCCTATTCTCCATCCACAAAAAATATTATTCTATGTACTCTTCAGATAATATTAGATAAAAAAACATATAAGTGGAGTTCTACTTTATAATAGTATATATGTATGTGGAGTTATAATAAGATAATTGGGTTGTTTTATTTTGATGGTAATGTGACCAAAGCCACTACATCGATATGACACAAAACGTCTAAAAAAGAATCAATAGACTCACAGCTCATCCCAATTATTCTTGATATATATGAACAACAATATTTGGACATTTCACCTTATATTTTTATTTTATTTTTAAGAAAGCAAGCCGATATTTATTTAGTGGTGATACCAAAATTATATCCCTTAAAAATTGATTGGGTAAGTTTTGAATTAGCTCGCATTTTCTAGTAGCATGGGTTTTAAAATTTTCTTTTGGTGTAAATTGGACTTTACGATTTTGAGTTTAGCAAGATACACTTTTGGATTAAAATAGTAACAACTATTTCAACTTAACAGCTAGTTGAAGAAAATTTCTATGAAATGAATTTTAGTAATTCAAAATCTCAATGGCTTTGATTTTTGGGGTTGGTTCACAAAAAGTGTTACATAAGTTGAGAAGAATCTGAACATTTTATCAACTTGTTTTATTTTTAATTTTTTTTCAAAAAAAAAAAGCTCCTGGTTTCTTATGCATTTGAATGTTAGGAGTTGTTGAAAGTTTTATATATATTATGTTTGAAAAAAAAATGTTTACTGCCTCATTTTAAAATCTTGTTTGGGTGATGGATAATTTGTGTCAAGTGTTCTTTATGGTTAACCACCAACATTTTCATGGCTTTTTGGTTGGCAGAGGGAAAGAAACGTTTTGTTTTTAAATACCATGTATTATCACTAGTTTTCATTCAAGATTGAAAAAAAGAGATCGATTTTGCTTTTAGCACAAGAAGATTGGGGAAAAAATTGGCACACTTGGTAGATGAAAAATTTTCTCAAAATTACTTTTTTTTTTTGGAGGGTTAATGATTTTTTTAAAATATTTGTGATTGGCGAATTCACAAATTGGAATTCCAATTTCATAATTTTTGAAAAAAAGAAAAAGAAAATTTAGGACAAGCATTTTTTGTGTCACCAATGACTTTTGGAAGAAGAGAAAAAAAATTTTAAGGGTGGAAAAAAGAAAATAAAAAAATTTTTATTGGTGAAAATACTTGAAAAAGATTTATTGGGAAATTTCTTGAAAAAGAACTTCAGCTCTTAGCTCTTCTTAAAAAAAAACCGCCACTCTATTAGGACAAAAGAATTGCTTGAGGTTGGTAGGCATGGTTTCATCTACCAAAGTGGTTATTGCCTCCTTAAGTACTGAAGTATTAGGGATGAATAACACTAAGGGACTTAGGAACCTAATTGCTGGCAGCCCTTCCTTGTAAAAGCTCCCCAAGTACTTCCCCCAAGGTCGGATACCAGGTTAAGTGAATCCTAAGTTTTTTATCGTCAAATAAGTTTTATTAAGTAAGGAACACAAGCTAAATAAGGCTAAGTTGAGTTTCAAAGTATAATTAGCACTTAAGGGACAAAAAAGGCAAAATGATAATTTTGGCCAAAGTCAGTGGCATGGCCACAATTTCTGTGGAATTATGTTCATGCAAGTGTTTTGAGATAAATAAGTTAAGACCATATGTGTTTCTAGTCATTTAAACCAAAAGTGGAAGTTAAGGGTTAAAAATGCACTAAGTAAGAATTTAAGCTATTATGTCTTATAATGACTTAAAAGGCTTAAGGGAAAAGTGTATAGGTAAGAAAATCATTGTTATGGGACAGAGAAGAGATGGTGTAGGAAGATTTTAAGTGGCCTAAGTGAATTAAAACTAAGTTTGAGGGCCAAAATGACAAGTAGATAATAAATGGGCTAAATGGAATAGTTGAGATATTTTTAAGGGGAAATGATATTATTTATCATTTCCTTCATTTGGAAAATTCGTGGCTTATTCTCCTTTATATCACTCCATCACCAAACCTCCAAACTTGCCCAAAATTTCATGAAAATTAAAGGTCCCAAAGTCATCCCAATAAGCCACTAGCTCATCTTTAGTGTATTTGATGCATTTGAAGTTGTTCTTACAAGTTTTTTGTTCAAACCCTAAGGTCATCCTTTATGATCCATGTGGGTTAGTTCTAAGCTAGTTAAATGTTTAGAAATTATCTTAATTTTGTGCCTTTGGGGTCTAGTTTGGTTGAATTCAAGCTTGGAACTTAAAGGAACTCCATTAAGGTTACATAAACTTGTGACATGCTTTCTTGTTTTGAGGATGATTTGAGGTAAGGGCTTCAAGTTAATTCAGCTCAAGTAATACATAAAAATGTAGTATTACATGTTGGAATGAAGTAGAAACAAGGCCGATATGAATTGGCTTTAGGGATTGAAAGATTGAATAAAATTAGTGCAAGAGAGCGCATGGACAAAAAAAGCTGAATTGCCTTTGGCGACTAGAGGTGGGACATGGGTTGGGTTGACCCGGCCCAAACTGGGACCGGACCGGAAGTCAACCCCAGCCCGCCCCAGTCAAACCAGCCCCGGCCAAAGCCCGCAAAGATGTGGGCCAAATATGGGCCCAAGAGGAGAATGAGGTGCAAAACGGATCGCCCCGGACCAGGAAAAAACCCATGACCCACCCTTCCCCGAACCGCCCCGCCCTGCCTCGAACCGGCCCCTGGCACCCAACGGCTCCTGTTATGCAACGGAAACCTGCAAAAAGATTTTTAAAAAATGGGTTAATTACACAGCATGCCCTCCAACGGTTTTCTGCTCCATTTTAGCCTCCAAAATTCCATTTTCACCCCTTCCAACAACTAAATTTCAAGGAATTTTTGGTCAAACTAATTTTTTGCCTTCCCCTATAAATACCAATGTCATTTTCACTCAATCTCTCTTATTCCTTTACTATATTCTTTCAAGCATTCTCCTTATTTTCTTAATCATTTCCAAATTTCTTACTAATCTCCCCCTAATATCTTCATAATCTCCTCTTAATTTTTCATTAATCACTACTATTTGTTCATGAGTCATGGCTTTAAAAGGAAAGGGTAAGTTGACAGAGAGTTTATCTTCCCGCATCACCGGCCTTCGAGGCTTGTTCTGTCACCGTTCTCGCCCCACCAATAAGAGCATCTCAGTTCAAGAGTTGCACGACGATGATGCCGGAATCGAGATGACGAATTACAATTTGGGTCTCGACGATCAATTATCTGATGATAAAGTGGAAGAGTTGGATGTGATGGCGTCCGGGAATCCGTCAACAGAACCAACGCCGACAAGTCATGGACCCGCCGTGGAGAAAACCCAAGTATAAGGTAAATCCACAAGACTAACTGCTTGGGTTTGGGAGCATTATGAGCTCATACACGAAGGCGAATCGAGGTATGGGAAATGCAAACATTGCGAGAAAAAATTGGTGCATAAAAGGAATTCCGACACTAAAACGCTGAAGTGACATATTGAAAATCAACATCCTAACATCCTCCCCAGTGCCGGGACTAGTTTTGGATGACAAACACAACTTGGGTCTACAACCGGAGCCGGCGGGCCAGGTATATTTTGTTTTAACCAACAATCTTGTAGAGAAGGTATGGTAAATTGTATGATACCTACGAAAAAACCTTTTTCACAAGCTGAAGATGTCCACTTAGAATCTTGGATAAAATTACAATTAAATCCTACATTTAGAAAAGTATCTAAGAAAACCGCTAGAAAAGAAAGCTTTAGACAATTTAAAGCCGGAAAATCAAATTTGTAAGCCTATTTTTTTGCTCTTGATCATTGTGTTATTTACTTCTGATATGTGGACATCGTCTATAGGTCAATCATTCTATTGGGTTGCTTCTCATTGGATTAATTCTGATTGGATAATGCAAAAATGAATTTTGTCATTTAAGGTTATTGAAACAGATCATACTGGTTATGAAATATTCAATTGCATCTTAGAAAATTTACGTGATTATTTTTATACTGATAAAGTCCTGTGCATTTCATTTAATAATGCTTCAAACAATGATTTTGCTGCTCGTCTTTTGAGTCAAAACTTAAAACTACCTCTCAACGGTGCATTCTTTCATGTTAGATGCATGTGTCATATTTTGAACATTGTGTGTGCAAAAGGGTTTAGAAGTTCTCTAAAATGAGATTTTGCCTATTCAAAACTCATTGAAATATTTGATGTTCAGATCTGCTGTTTTTCGTGAATTTAAAAGCTTTTGTATTGAAAATCAAAAACTATTTTCTTGGAAACGGTTTAAATTGAATTGTCCAACCCACTGGAACTCCCCATATTTCATGTTACAAGATGCATTCCCGTATGCAAATTTGTTGTCACATTTCATGAATTTAAAAATGGGTTATGAATTTCTTACGATTGAAGTTTGGGACAAATGTTTCAAAACCAGTAAATTGTTAAAGTTTTTTTACGAGGTGACTGAATTTTTCTCTGGTGTTTACCATTCAACCATTCATCAAGTTTTTTTTCATTAGTGAACATTACATATGCTTTACTTCAGTTTAAAGATGATGAGTTGTTAAAACCGACTGCCGAAGCCATGCGGGCCAAGTGGCTTCAGTATTTCGAAAACATTCCACCTATCTTTTTAGTCGCTTCTTTACTTGACCCATGTGTCAAATTAACAGGCACAACAACATTGCTTGAAGAAATTTTTTATACTTATTTAGAAATGTCTCATATAAATGTTTTGGCTATGTCTGCTACTGCTTCTGACTACTTGGATTCTTTATATAAGTTATATTATGAGCAGCATTCAGATAAGGTAATATCCGAAGCTCCTCAAACTGAGCCTCTAAAGAGATCAATCCCCTCAAGATTCAACCCAGCTCTCCAAATGCTCAAATGACCTCGACCGACGGCATCGGGATTAGTTGAGGTCGATGACTATCTCAACACATCATTCGAGGTAAGCGACCTCGACATCTTGGAGTGCTGGAAACAAAAGAAATCAAGGTTTCCGATCTTGTCAATAATCACACAGGAGATTCTTGCTGTTCTAGTATCGACCGTCTCATCCGAGACAGCGTTTAGTGCCGGAAAACAAGTGATATACAAAAATGATCAAGATTGACACTTGACGCGGTAGAAGTATGCATGTGCAACCGAGATTGGAGCATCGCAGCACTCTGGCAACAAGACCAAAAGAGTTCGGATGAGGAGGTAATATCCGATACGGAGACTTAAAACTTTTTTTTCAATCATACATGTAGTTTGTATTTGATCTGATTATGCTGTTCAGCACAGATCATAGGTTTCTATTATTTATCATTTCCGGAACGTTTTTGCCATTTCAAAATGTAATGGCCGTTCAGATTATTTGTGAGTGCCGTTTGGTTTTTTAACTTAATAAAACTTACACTGGAGGTGGTGTTTTTTCTTTAAAATATTTATGACATATATAATTAATTATGGTTATAATTTTTTTTTAAAAAAAAACACCAAACCCCCCCAGACCCACCCTGGACTCAGCTCGGAACCGCCCCGCCTCCGACCTGGTTGAGCCCGGTCCTCGTGACCCCGGACCAAGACCGGGACCGGCCTGGGCTGAACCTATTCCCATCTCTATTGGTGACGCATCGCCAACATTAGGGATGCCTCACCAGCTGTGTTCTAGGAAATCTGACGGTTGTTACCCTCGGTGACACATCACCAACAACATCACCAAAGCCTAAGCCCCTTAAGCTCAGGGTACCCTAAAAATGTCTCAATTTTTCGGTTATCATGCCTAAGTTATTATAAGTTGTTCTATAGCTCTGGTTGGGTCTAGAACTTATTCCTAAGTCAAGAATTATGCATTATTGGTAGCTAGGTAGTCTAGTAATGGTAGGGCAAGGTAGGGTAGCAAAAGGGGTTAAAGTGCTCAAGTTATTAAGGGGCACTAAGGGGATCAAGGTAGGTTTCAATTTTCTTTGTTGCCCAGGTAGGAGGTCTTAGACTTTCAAGAATTGAAGGAAAAACCTAAGAGAATTCCAACCAAATATTGTGATTTGGTGAGTAAGCCACTAAAGAGCCCTAAGCTAAGCTCCAAGAGCTTGGAAAGTTAGGTCACATAAGATAGTTACCCTACACAATAAGTTAAGAATAAGAGACTGGTAAAAGATGAGTAAGTGATGACTTACTTTAAATAGCCTGTCAGATACGGGCAAGGTTTGATGTAGGCGATGACTTACATTAAGGTGCAAATAAGAGCACTTCATAAGGATTGGTTCAGTGCTGGAATAGGATATGAGGGCCAATAACCAAGTATGCTAGCTGTATAAGCTCACGAAAGTTTAGAGCACCTTCGAATGTAAGGAAGTCCTAAGTGCATTCGTATATGCATATGTCATCCATCCATCCATCCATATTTGCATTGTTTGTTATTCTTATTCTTGTTATCAGTTATGTTGTTGGTTATTTGATTGTTCTATATGTTATATGTATGTTTGTTGTGCTTTGCATGTTTGCATTTATTCCTTTTGCAGGTACTGAATCCCTTACTGAGTATTTTAGAGTACTTACCTTTTAAGTGTTGTGCAGGTATTAAGCAGGCTAATCAGGCTTAATAGTTGGTAAAGGGCAGCTGTTAATACTAAGTTTTATTGGTTTGAAGGTACTATTTAAGTATGAAACTTTAAGTTTCTAAGTTACTTGTAACATAAGCTAGTACTAACCAATGTACTAACCAAAGTGTTTGCCTTTCAATTTGAGGTTAAGTGGGCACAAGTAAAATGTGGCTCATCACTTGAAGGTAGTTTGCTTTGTTAAAGAGATAAGAATGGATCTTAATAGATATATGTTGTTTCTTCTATATGTATGATACTTTTATACTAGTGTCCATTAATGTATATAATACTAGGGTTATATTTGAGTGCATATCAGATTGAGATATATGTACATAGTTGTTACTTGAAGTTAAAACAACTAAAGTTTTTGCCTATTGACTTGTTTTAATTTTTTTTTCTTAAATATAAAGGCCATGGCGCTGTTTTATTATTGTTTACTTATTTAATTGTTATTGCACAGCCAAGACGATGCATGCATATTTTCTGTGCAGTATAGGCTAAGAAACTAGTTTCATGTAAAAGTTTTAAGATACTTCACAAGTAATAACTAGCCAATTATAACCTAAGTGGGATCATAGTTCCCCAAAAGCTTACAAGAATTAGTCAAATCTGGGCACTAGGACCCTGTTCTACCACAGTTGGTATTAGAGCAAATCAATGGTTCTAGTAAAGGCAATAAATGACTAAGATCCAAGTGTTTCCTTATGCTAAATGTGGTTAGTACTACTTATAAGGATTCCAAAAGTTATTGGCTGGCTTTAGTTCCAGGTATATAAGTGGGAACCCGATAAGGTGCTTATATTGAGGCAAGGGACTGAGCAAAGGTCTAAGTGGCCTTTTGGTGTTAACCATAAGAAAGGTGGTGGTTTTGTTGTATAGTCCCAATAACACTATGGCGTAAGTAAGCCAATGAGCATGGTTAATCCTTAATGAATGGAAGATCCCGGTTAATTCCTAATGGGCAAGGGTCAAATTGTGCGAAGGCTTACTAGTACATTGAGACCAAAGGAGGAATCTCTACCCTAAGGGCAGGACTAAGGTTAAGGAATGGTGTATGATCATGTCAATAAGGACAGAATCTGAAGAGTAGTCCGAGGGCCCAAAGGTAAGAGCCAAGGAGCATTAAGTAACTAAGGGTGCACCAAGGCTAAGTGAATCATCTTACTTAAAGGCAAGGGGCAACATGGAACTCAAGAGAGTGATAAACTATGAGGTAAGGGCTAAGGTGCACTAGGACTATGAATGAACCCAGGCTAAAGGAATAACATCTCCACCTCAAGATAAGTTGATGCAATAACAAGAGCTCGGATAAGGACCATTTAATTTGAAGCCCTTGGAACCCAAGAAAGAACTAAAGAAAAATGATACAAACACAAAAATGGGGCTATATCCTATATGCATGAAAATAAAGAAGGTAAAGGACTAACGGCATGAATATATTTGAGGTCAAGGCCTAAACAAGGCTAAGTTTAAGAATTTCTCAATCAACGGGAATCTTTGCCATTACTTAAAAGCAACCAAGAAGATTTACTCGAACTAGTTGGTTGGTCAAGGAGTCGTTGGCAAAGATAATTACTTTTAAGTTTACATCATGATGGTAAGTAGTTTTATTATTTAAACTACTATGTTTGTGGTTATGACTAGCCTGCCTAGAAATTTAAGATGGCGAATGAAGTGTGGGTATATGAACCCATAAAAGCCCAAAAAATGGTAACTTTTGATTAGAGTCTTAAAGTGGTTAAGGTTTTGCTTAGAAGCTTTGGGGAAGAAGGTATATGGTGATTTGTTGTTGTGGTTTAATAAACGATGTATCAATGCTTAGGAAGAAGATCAGTTTGGTGCATTAAGGATGACTTAAGCATGCTGGTCATAAGTGACCCTTGGAAGTATCCCGAGAGTAAGGGTGACTTGCATGGAGAAGTTGGTAAGTCATACCATGAATTGAGCCTTAAGTTGATCGAACTTGTATTCATGGTGCAAGAAGTGCTTAAAGCACTATAGGGACAATTTAAGTATGCACGGCTCTAAGATAGTTATGACCAGTCTAGTTTTAAAAAATATTGCATACTAGTTCATAATGGTTACCAAGTAATGTAAGATTAAATTCTCAAAGTTCTCGTAACTAGGGTAAGATGGCTTATAAAGCCAAGAGCTAACTTCATAAACCTGAAGTTACGAGTGAATAAAAAGTAAGTGGTACCCTAAGGACTTGTGTTAATTCTAACAAGATGGTTAAGTGAAGTTAAGAACCATAACCCATAGATGTCAGAACCATGAAGTTGTCTTTGAGGGTGTGGTTCCTTAAGAAGGGGAGTTCATTAATTTTAGTTAGTTGGTCGAGGTTTAAGAGCTAACACTAACTTTAAAGACCAAAAGGGTAATATATGGATTTCTAAGAAATTATAACCCAACATGGGAGTGTAAGGAGAAACTATGAGAGCACCAACAGCTGTGAGGTTTTAAGGAAAACCTCAGTGAGTTAAAAAGAAGACATCCTAAAAGGCCTCAAAATCAGGACCTAATCACTATTAAGAATACCCATGATGGCAAGATGAACTCCAAGTAATAGTCTTATTCTTAATATTCTTGTTAGGGCCTATATTGACATAAGGCTACTCATGGAGAGTGAAAAGTAACTTGAGCAATGTTCTGAAATGTTTAGGAGTTCAACCATTTTACATAGTGGGGCTCATTATGAGTTCAAAGGAGCTAAAAAGGCCTTAAACCAAAAGGCTAAAAGTGTGGACCTAACTTGACTTAAAGGTTTGTAAGAAAAAAAATACCCCAAGGTCCAAAGTGTACTCCAATTTCAAAGGGTCCCAAGTAAAGCAAAAAAAAAAATGGCAATGGTATAGATGGTGTAAATGCCAAGTTAGGGTTTTAAATACCAAAAGGCTCAAGATGGAGCTAAGTATGAGTTGAGGTAATATCCTCATTAATGGGATTCAAGGAAACTAAAAGTCGAGGTTTGTTAGAAAATTAAGTGAGCTTGTTAAGCCTAAGAAGCATATTGGATTCTTTATTTTCCCAAGGGGTAAGAAGGTATCTAAGTAGTTTTAAGAGTCTAAGTGTGGTCAAAAGATAACTAAGGAAAATTTTTGAACAAGAAGGTGGCCAAGAAAAAAATTGAAATCCTAAGGTAAAATTGTTAAAGCTAAGGTAGTTGAAACTACCTAATGAGTCCCAGAAGTTGAGCTGCTAAAAGATGGCCTTGAATCACTAAAAGCCCATGAGAATAAGTCATAGTAAAGGCTCTAGGAGATATTAGTGTTTGAAGAGACTTCAAGTGTCTAAGTGAAATGTGGGTCAAAGAGGAGCTAAGTAAGATTTCCTTGGGCGTAAGAAGGTTGTAGGCCTCAGTTAAGCATAAGGGTGCGCACATTGTGGACTATATGTGTGTAAATCACACTAAGCAACCATAGTGCTTAATGCATAAGGATAGGCTAATAAAGCAACGATCTAAAAATATGCCTAAGTATTAGGCAGCAAGGTATAGGTACCAAAATGACCTCAAATAAGGCATAAGATTTGTAAGTCTCATTTAAGCACAATTGTATGTTGGGAGCACTCGTGGACAATAGTCGGGTTATATTAACCCGATGGGTTTGGGGTGTTAAGAAAAACTCTTACAGATTCCATGAGGAGGCAAGATAAGTATGAATGCCCTAAATTTCAAGTGCTAAGTTGAAATAATGTGAACTGAAATTCCTAAGGAATACCAAAGGTGTTGCATGAGTTATAGAATACAAAGTGTACCCAAGTATAGGAGCTAAGGGAGGACAGTGAAACGTTGAATGAAAAAAGCCCTAAAGGCTTCTAAGAAAAGGTAAGAAGGGATGTGGAGCCTAGGAGAACTTAATGCCAAGTATGCGCCTAAAGTGCCCAAGTAGTCAAGTTAAAGCCTAAAAGTCATAGTATTGACATGTTGGATAGCGTGAGGTAATCAGAGTGCATAAGTAAAGCTAAATAAAGGTGCCAAGGTTGGGTCTTTAGTAATATAAAATACCTAAAAAGAGGGCCTATAACAGCTACGCAAACCTCACTACCAAAGAAGGCCAAGCTAGTTAAGTAATAACTTATAGGTAATAAAAAGAAAGTGGAAGAGTATGCTAAAGGTACCTTAAGAATTGAAGGCTAGGTAATTACTAAATGGTTGGTAAATGGTTAAGGACCCTAAGCACATTAAGTTATTACTTATTACCTAAAAGAGTCAAGGATTAAAGAATTGGGTAGTCAATGGTACATTTAAGGACACATAAAATATGAAAAGTCTATGTGAATTAAGGAACCTAGACCATGCTCAAAGGTGCTGAGCTTGTTGGCACCTAAAGTGGCTAAGCAACTCTAAGGCAGTAAGTGTGAATATCTATATAAGAAAGTTAAGGGTAAGTCGCCACAAAAATGGTACCTTACTTAGAGGACTAAAGTGCAATGATACCAAGGGTAAATGGTCATGAGAAATATGTGCCCATGGCATTAAGGGGCAACAAGGTTAAAGATGCTAAGTCAGGTGTAAGAGTTGCTAAGTAAAAAAAAAATGCATCCTGAGCACTAAAGGGCACTAAGTGACGATAAGATTGTGATATATCTAAGGTAGCTTTAAATGCTTAGGATGAGTGCAAGCATTGCCAAGTTGAATTGTGCCAAGAGAGCTAAAGGGTAGTGACTAAGACACACCTAAGTGTGGCTTGAAAGCCTAAGTGAGATGTAAGATTATGTTAATTTCCACCAAAAGTAAGGATTCAAGTAGGAGACTAAGCACTCCCAAATGTACTTTAATACGGAAAAAAGGGCCAAAGAGGAGTAAGTTTGCTCCAAGTTGCAAAGGCTTAAGTGGAAATTGGGATTCGGCCTATGAGTAATGTCTCCATGGAAATGGTTTCTCAAGGAAAACCTTAAAAAGTTTCTAGACCTGTAAGGCATGAAGCTAAGAATGAAAAGTAAGCTTGTGGTTGAGGTACTATGGGTAACCATAGTAAGAATAAGACCATGAGTAAGAATCGAGTGGGATACAAGAGAAATAGCACCTAAGTGTACACTCAGATAAAAAAAAAATCAGATTTTGGATGACCAAATTTTTTAAGGAGGAAAGAATGTAAAAGCTCCTCAAGTACTTTCACTAAGATTGGATACCAGGGAAAATGAATCCCAAATTATTTATCCTTAAAAATAAGTTTTATTAAACAAAGAAAATAAGCTAAGGTTAAGTTGAGTTCCAAAGTGTAATTGACACCTAAGGGGCAAAAAGGGTAAAATGGTAATCTTGGCCTAATTCAGTGGCATGCCCATAATATCTGTGTAATTAGGTTTATGCAAGTGTTTTGAGATAAATAAGTTAAGACCATAAGTGTTTCTAGCTATTGAACCAAAAGTGGAAGTTAAGGGTTAAAAATGAACTAAGTGATGATTTGAGTTATTATGTATTATAAAGGCTTAAGAGGCTTAAGAGTAAAGTGTGTGGGTAAGAAAAACCTTTCTATGGGACTAAAGAGAGATGGTGTAGGAATAGTTTAAGTGGTCTAAGTGAATTAAAACTAAGTTTGCTAAAGTGACAAGTATAGGAAAAATGGGCTAAGTGGAGTAGTTAGGATATTTTTAGGAAAGATGATGATATTCTCCTTCATTTGACAAATTCATGGCTCACTTTCCTGTATATCACTCCATCTCCAAACCTCCAAACCTATCAAAAATTTCATGAAAATTGAAGGTCCCAAAGTCATCCTAATAAGCGCTTAGCTCATCTTTAGTGTATTTGGTGCATTTGAAGTTGTTCTTACAAGTTTTAGTTCAAACCCTAAGGTAAGCTTCTATGATTCTTGTGGGTTAGTTCTAAGTAGGTTAAATGGTTAGAAATGGTCTTAATTACTTGCCCTTGGTGTCTAGTTTGGTTCAATTCAAGCTTGGAACTTAAAGGAACTCTATTGAGCTCATGTGTGCTTGTTGTTTGCTTCTTGTTTTGAGGATGATTTGAGGTAAAGGGTTCAAGTTAATTCAGCTCAAATAATGCATAAAAATGTAGTAGTATATGTTAGAATGAAGTATAAATAAGACCCATAAGAATTGGCTTTAGGGATTGAAAGATTGAAAAAGTTTGTGCAAGATAGCATATGGACGCGAAATATTGAATTGCCCTTGGTGACACATTGCCAACATTTAGGACACATTGCCAACTATGTTCTAGGAAATATGAGGGTTGTGGCCCTTGGTGACACATCGCTAATGGCATAACCTAAGCCTAAGCCTCTCAAGATCGGGGCACACTAAGGACATCTTAATATCTCGATTATCATCCTTAGGCTATTTTAAGATGTTCTATAGCTTTGATTAGGTCTAGAATTGATTCCAAAGTTAAGAATTATGCATTATTTAGTTGATAACTAATTGGTGTGTATAAGGTAGAGTGGCTAAGAGGGTTCAAGTGCTCAAGTTGTTAAGGGGGCACTAAGGGGATCGAGGTGGGTTTCAATTTTCTTCGTTGGCCCAAGTGGTACGTCTTATACCTTGTGGCAATAAAGGAGAAACTTAAGAGAATCTTAACCAAATCTTGTGGTTTTGATAAGTAAGCCTCTAAGAAGCCCTAAGCTAAGCTCCAAGAGATTGACAAGTCGCACCACATAAAATGGTTACCCTGCAAAATAAGTTAAAAGGAAGAGATAAGTAAGAGGTGAATGAGTGATGACTTACTTTAAATAGCTTGACAGATGTGGGTAATGTTTGATGTAGGCGATAGCTTACCCTAAGACGCCCGTAAGAAAACTTCATGAGGATTGGTTCAATGCTAGCATAGGATACGAAGGCCAACATCCAAGTACCCCAACCATATTAGCTTATTGCAGTTTGGAGCACCTTTAGGTGTAAGGAAGTCCTAAGTGCATTCGGTTATGCATATTTCATCCATCCATCCATTATTTACATTATTTGTTATTCTTATTCTTGTTATCAGTTGTGTTGTTGGTTGCTTGATTGTTCTATATGTTATATGTATGTTTTTTATGCTTTACATGCTTGCATTTGTTCCCCCTGCAGGTGTCAAATCCCTTACTGAGTACTTTCAAGTACTTACCCTTTAAGTGTTATGCAGGTATTAAGTGAGTTGAGCAGGCTTAACAGTTGGCAAGGACTAGCTGTTAATGCTAAATTTTATTAGTTTAAAAGTACTATCTAAACAGAAAACTAAGTTTCTAAGTTACTTGTAACTTAAGCTAGTACTGAACGAAGTGTTTGCCTTTTAGTTTGAGGCTAAATGCGCATAAGGAAAGTGTGGCTCATCACTTAAAACTAGTTTGCTTAGGTGAAGAGCTAATGATGGATCTTAGTAAATATATGTTGTTTCTTCTATATGCATGATATTTTTATACAAAAAGACTCCCTCTACTAGTGTCCAATTGGTGTATATAACACTGACATTACATTTGAGTTCATATAAGATTGAGATGTATGTACATAGTTGTTACTTGAAGTTAAAACAACTAAAGTTTTTACGTCTTGGCTTGTTTTATTTTTTTTCTTAAATATAAAGGCCATGGCACTGTTTTATTATCTTTTATTTATTTAATTGTTATTGCATAGCCAGGACAATGTATGCATATTTTTTGCACAGGGTAGGCTAAAAAACTAGTTGCAGGTAAAAGTTTTAAGATACTTCACAAATAATAACTAGTCAATTGTAGCCTAAGTGAAACCATAATTCCCTAAAAGCTTACTAGATTTTATAAAATCAGGGCACTAGGACCTTGTTTCACCACATTCTTAACGGAGACCTTGAAGACGCGATCTGAAAAAACAGGCAAAGAGAAGGTAAGGGCTACTGCTAGTGAAATATTTACAATGAAAGAATGAAGAAAAACCATAACTAGACAAGCAGAAGAAGAGTACCACATAAACAGTTACCCAGAATATAAAAAAAACCTAACATGCTGTTGACACCCAATTTTGTCCGGGTACTGACTTTCGTTTAAGTTTTAGGCTGGGAAAATTAGTTTAGGAGTATTTTGATTTTTATAGGGGCATTTTAGTCTTTTTAGGTAATTGTCGATTTTTGGGAATTTAAAGTGGTCGTCTAGGGTAGAAATAGGAGTTAATTTAGTTTAGGTACTAATTTGGAGTCTTAAAAGTGTTGTGGGGTCAATTTGGGAAAAGAGAAAAGTTTGGGAGAAAATGAGAGATTTTTAGAAAATTTTGAGCAAAATTCAAAGGTTTGGGCAAATCTGTCAAGTTTCAAGAGTTTTAGTCAAATCTAGCGATTTTGCGGGATTTCAGGAAAATCTGGGACTTTTGCAAAGTTTTGGGCTAATCTGACGATTTATGAAAGTTTTGGGGTCAGAATGAAATTCTCACAGAATTTAGGACTGGAATCAGAATTTTTCTCAAAAATCTTAAAAATTGAATTTGGGCCAGTTTTAAACAAGGAAAACCTAGTTAATCTCGACTAGGACTCTCTAGTATAAATATGTGACACTAGTGGCTCGAAAAAGAGAAAAATCGTAACCCTAAGCTCCTAACTCGGAAAAGGGAAAAACTGCCGCCTCAAGTCCCTATTTTCCTTCTACTTCTCTCCCAGAAACCCTAACTTCTTTCCTGAGCCGCTGCCACCCCTGGGGCCTTGCCGTTCTGTTCTGCCCGATGCCTCCAACCTCCCCCCACTGTTCCAGCCACCGCAAAGCCCCACCGCCGTCGTCCTTCACCCCGTGACAGCTGCCGCCGTCTCCAAAAGCCTCCCACATCCATCCGCTCCAAGCCCTGCCGTCGTCATCCTCTTCCGTCCCCTTCGCGGTTTCGCTCCGGCCACCGTCTGCCACCGCTCCCCTCCGTCAGCCCCTCCTGGTGGTCGCCTCGTCATCGCCGGTGAAGCCCAAGCCCCCAGCATCCTCCGCCATCTTCGCACCGCTGATCGCGAGAATCGAACGAAAATCCGGATCGCGACCCGGTTACACCCCAGACCCGACTTGATCTCAAACTCCTTTTGGTTAAAACCCCGCCTTAACCCTTCAGCTTTTTATTTCATTCTTAAAAGTCACTAACGTTCTTCTGTTTTACAGATTAGTCATTAACAGCAAGCTTTTTTATGCTTATTTTTCTTTATTTGGTTTGTTTGATCATGCATTAAATTTAGTCATTAAATTCATAAAAACATAACCTAGTGTGTTTTGGTTATTTTGTTTTCTTAAATTACTTCAGTTTTTTTTCTTATTTTATTTATTAACTAATTTTAGGATCATGCAATTTTATTTTTTTTCTCTAATTAGGATCTCATAATGTGTCTTAAAAAAATAAGTAGTTGTTTAATTGCTCAGATTTTTTTTTATTTTCCTCATTATCCAGATATTAGCAAGAAATCAAATGAAGACAACTTTTTTTTTCTTTCTTTAGCACTTGACATTTATTTTTCAAAATATCCGTTCTTGGTGGTTTGATAAAATCTCGAGACGGATTATTTGTTCCATATTCGGTTGGTCTGATAAGATTCCCAGTTTGGAATAAAAATTTAAAATTAAATAAAATTCATAAAATCATTCTAAATAAAAGCTTAGGTCAAGAAATAAATAGTTAGGAAAAAATAAAAACTGAACCCCATGGTACCAATTCCCGGGCGCTTTAATAAGGTTATTTTAGCGTAACCAACTCATGATCTTAGAATCTCTCGCATCCTATTTTTCAGTTATACAATCGACCTAGGTAAACTGATTGGTGGCGACTCCTAAAAATCACGTTGCTACACATGCTAGTGAAGCAAAAGTTAAAAGAGGAATAGCCAAAATCTATTACCTAATCAAAAGCTGCTGGTGGAAGAGTGAAGAGACTAGGAAAGAAAGAACCAAGCGGCGCCGGAAAAAATGTCTAAATGAAGGAAGTGAAAAAACCCTAGGAATTGAGGGAAGCAAAAGCCAGTAAAACGGTGAAAGGAACGGTGTAAAAAACCCTACACTATTTATAAAGGGGAGCATGACTCTTAAATAATCATTTAGCAACCACAATCATCATTATGGCAAATATTTAAGTCACTGAAGAGAGGACACATGGTAGGGAGCAACTGCCATAAGAGTCACACCTAGTCACTTATCTGATGAAGCATTTAATATGCATTACCTCATTTTCTAACTAGACCATTGAACTCGCCATGTGTAGCGGAGATAAGGGATTAACGACAACTTCCCATCATTCGACAATGTTTTAATGCCTTCCCCTAAAAGTTGTTAAAGGGGGCATCGTACTACTTCCAAAGCAACGTTGTACAGCTCAGACAAGCATCTTTATCATGCCTTGCTGCGAGACAACAAAAAGTAGCGGAAGAAACCACCTAAAGAATGAGTAACAGCGTTTTGAGCCCATTTTTGAAAATGTAGGACCTAAACCCACATTTTCTTAAAAAAGGAAAGAGGGAGTTATTGGTACTATGTGGGCTTATACACAACCCACATTAAATAGAATACATATCTAGGAAAGGCAGTAGCAAGGGAAACCCAACGAAGATAAAAATGAAATCCTTCAATTATGGGAAAATTCCATCCAGATACAATTCTCTTAAATCGTCACCCAGCTATATAAGCAAGCTCCACTCTCCAATGGCGAGGTACAAGATTTCACCTTGCATTTCCACCATTTCTACCTTCTTGAGAACTAACTTGATTGTTTGAGGATTTCTCCTGGAAAAAATATCCAAAAACTCTGACTGTATCCTTGGCTACAGGATCCCTAATTCACCAGCACCAAAGCTCATAGGCCAGAATTGCCCAGTCCACAAGGCCCCACTTCGACTATCACATACAAATATTAAGAAAAATAAAAAAAATTGTGTATTATTTTCATTTTTACCTTCACCACATATCACTATAAGAAAACTCTAAAATAACGACCAGCTATTCGGTAGTCGAACGGTTGCTAATTTACTTTTAAGTGAACGAAAAATATGGTGGTCAAACAGTCGCCAAAGGCTGGTTGACCATTTGTTTCGGTCGCTTTCCTATTTCTATAATATTAATTTTTATTTATAAACTCTTTTTTCATTTTTCTAAAATTTATTCTTATCTTTTTTACATTTTACTGTGAAAATGGATGCCCAATAACTAGAAATTTCTTCATTTATTCTTTTCTTTTTTTTTTTCTATTTTCATTTCTTTTTTATTTTTATTTTTCTTAACTTACCTTCATTTATAAGCATTTCAATGTATTTTATCAACAATGGGAAAAGCTTTCACCCAAAAAAAAAAAGCAAAAGAAAAAACTTATTGGTCTGGAGGTTGTAATTAATTGCTTTGAAGAGTATAACCTTGGATCTCAAGGATCCACTTGCCAGAAGAGGACGAACATGATGGAGGCAAGGGAGAGGATGAAGAAGGAAAATCTTAAGCTAATGGTGAGGGAGGGAGACAGAGGAGAAGATGCAAAAGGTGAATGGGAGAGATGATGAGGAAGATTTATATAGAGAGATGAAGTGATTTTTAATCATTCATTTGTTTATGGATCTAATAGCTTAAATTATAAGATAAGTTGGTCACACGAATCAATAGGAGCAACCATTTTGTTTCGGTCGCTAGGAGCAACCATTCTGGCAATCATTTTAGCCACAATTTTGTAATAATATAAAAATAACGAACATTTAATCACTGAATTAGTGAGACCCTGCAAATGGTTGCCAAAACGGTCACTACAAGCGACCATCAAAGCGACCAAACTAGTGACTATTTAAAAATGGTCGCCAGATGGTTGCCCAAAAATAAATCCTTCTTTTAGCCGACTATTTGAGTGATCGATTTCTTGGCCACCGTAAGGGCAGTTGCTCCTGCTGGTCGCTTCAACTTAAATCTGTTGTAGTGTATAACAAGAATGATGGAAAAAGTGAAAATTTAAATAATAATTTGAAGGATTATATTGTAAAGTAATTTATTAAATATGAAAAATAAAATATGGTACATCTTTCTAGGTTTTAGGGGAAGTTTTTATTTTTAATGAAATATTATGGTGTTTTGGAATGTATTAAAGCAAGCAGAGCAACTAACTTGGGATGGAAGTTTCCATTCTCGGAAAGCGCGTACAAACTGTAGACTGAAAACAGGGTAACTGAAGTCAAAACAGGAACATGAAAATACAAATCCAATTTGTAGCTGCACTTCCTTGAAAATCTGAATAAGCATCAACCAAAACATTTATTCGAATTTGAAGTTCCAAACAGATACTAGGAACCGCGACGACCGCAGATAACTTTTCTAATTAGTCCTCCCGCAGTTCCGGCGGATCTCGCCCCTGGAGCCGGTGAGTGGGCTGATGTCTCCCATCTTGATCATGGCGGCAACGAAGTCGGAGTTGAAGGAGTTCCGGTTGTTGCTGTAGGACCGGACGATAGAATCGGTGGAGCCACCGTTGAAGAGCTCCTGGTCCGAGTGCAAGAGTCCCCGCCGGTTGACAAGGTTTTGGAAGTAGCCGTTGTCGAAGGTCGTGGGAGTCTGCAGGTCCAGCGGAGCAAGGTTGTTGTCGCCGGAACCGGCGGCGCGTGGGCAGCTGCTTTGCCTTGTTCGGGCAAAGGACGGGTCGATGTCGCTGTCGTTGTAGATGTGGGCCCTGAATGAGGTGCACCTTGCTTGCCCAATAGTGTGTCCACCTACATTTTTTTTCGTTACCTATGTGTGTGAGCCCGAAATTGTAACGCTTAACCTAATAAATATCAATCACATTCTTCTTTTTATATCTATTAAATCATTTAATTTAGTATAGAAAATAAGAAAAAAATAATAAAAATTTATATATTATTTTCATTTTAATCCTTAATTATTTACATATAAATCAAAAAAAATAGTATGATAAAAAATTTATTAAATATAAAAATTTTGTAAACATTTATGACTATCAAAAATAGAATATGGTGTAATAGTTTTCAAAAGATGGGGTATATGTAAAGTTTTAATTTCTAAGTTAATGATGCGATGTTATATTAGCGACAAAAAATGATGAATTAGAAGAAAGGGGAGACACAAACCAGATAAAGCAACCAGGTCTCTGTTGCTGAGGCCAAGAGCATTAAACCTAGAGGAGAGCTGGGCGAGGCTGGAAGTAGGAGGAGGAATCCCATTGTTGGCCGCAGACTGGCTAGCTGTCCGAGCATCTCTTCTTCCTACCTTCACATTCCATGTAGGCCCTCCTAGCTGCAATTATATTACACGATTACAATAAAAAGTCATTCAATAATTGTATACTGTCTCCATCTTATTTTGGATTAAATGTTTAAATGTAACTATGAAGGTTAAAAAAGATAAAAATATTTATGTATTATTTTTATTTTCTTTTTTAGATTTTTTACACTTATATAAAAAAAATTGATACTGAAATAATAATTTAAGGGATAATATGATAAAGTAATTTACTTAATATGCAAATGTTTTAAAATTTTAAGATAGCTTAAAATAGAATATGTTATATTCTTTTGGGGCAGAAGAAGTATTGATTTAATAGTATCAATAAAACTGAAAAAGAAAAAAAGAACGCAATAATTAATAGAAGATAATAAGGTCACTTACCAGGACAACGGAGTCTCTAGCAGCAATGGCAAGAATATCAGCACAGGAGACCACGCCGGGGCAGACATTCTCCACCGCCGACTTGATGTTGTCAACCACGTTGAACCCACGAGCCGAGTTGCGGTTCGGGTTCGCATTTTTCTCACCGGTGAAGTTGGACGTGTCGTCGAGTAGAACTGACCCGTCGCAGCCCTAATCAATTATAGTTCCAGTGAGAACCATTAACCAGTTCTATGCCTTACCGTGCAATAAAAATAAGTTTACTTAAACGGCAAGGCAAAGTGGTCAACTCTGGTCAAACCAAGTTTGAAAGAGAAAATGTCACAGAAATTACATTGACGAAGCAGTCATGGAAGAAGAGACGGAGGAGGGAGGCACCCATCCTCGCCTCACTGGAAACGGCTGATTGGACTGCAGACCGGACCGTGGGCAGCAACCGTGGGCAAGTGCTAGAGTAAAAGTTGGTGGAAAGCTGCGCATGGGTGCTTCCAAAGATGAAAATAAGAGCTAGAGCCACAAGAGTTATGTATTTGGAGGCCATTTTTGGCTAGCTTTTTCAATAGAACAGTTCTAGACGAAGCTAGAAGATGAATAGATTTTGTGTGTTGGAAAAAAAAAGGTGGCAAGATGAGATATATATAGGGAGGCAGGAGATGAGGGTGCCTGGCACAGGCTCTGGCCGGGGCGGTCACCTAACTCGAAGACCCTGCATGGCGTGGCAAAGTAAAAGTTTTTCCACGTTGCGATAATGATAAATTAAAGGGTTGATTTGATTGGGTGATGGCATTAATTATGATTAAGTTACATATGATGATTATGTTATGTTAACCAGGATTTACCAAGTGTTTATGGTAGTGCTCCGAAGGACGCGGTTTTGCTCTGTTGAAAAGTTCTGAAGATTTTGTTTCGTAGTTTGTAATTGGTCAATGCCCAATGGGCCCAACATAGTTCCGGCTATGATTTTTCAAATTTTGGGTTCCACAATAACGCTTTCTGGCTTTCTTTTCACATGATTGCTTGCGACATAGTGCATGAACTTTCGTCTTCTTCATTAATTTCAAAGTAATCTCTTCTGTTAGGGCTGAAAATGAGTTAAACTCTTAACTGTAGCACTAATTTGAATTTGAGTTGAGGCTGTTCAAGCAGAAGTTTCTCGAGCTTAAAGTTAAGCTCACGCAAAAAGAATGGACTCGATACCAGAACGAGATGGGCTCAAGGCTCAGACCTATTAGTATTTGGCACAAGTGCATTGAGCTTTATCGAGTCTAATAAAAGTAATGGGAATAGTGTTAATTATATTAATCCGCTAAAACTATATATACTCCTAAATTTTTAAAACTTTCGATTACCCCCTTCTTGAAACATGACCATTAATTATAAATTGGAATAATTATAATGTGCCCCTAAAGTTATGTTATACTTACAAATAACATCCTTAGCCCTTTATGTTTTTTAGCCTATTAGGCTCCCGAGCCGATCTTGATCTTGAAATATTCATTGTTTCTTATCAAGCTCAAGCTCAGATAGTATCATTAACTTTTTGAGCCAAACTTGAGCCTAGCAGATTTAGGCTTGACCTAACATTTTATGCACTATCTACTGCTGAAAAGGTCTCCAGTCTACAAGTATTTATGTTCTTGCAGTTCATGATTGATTTTGTTCCGCATATTTTTTTAATTACTATAGAAGCATTTTTTATATTGTTTATTTACGGTGTTAGAAATTAATGTTAAAGTTTGAAGTAATTTACTAACAACTTGGAAACATGATGTTTTAAATAAAAGCTAGAAGCCAGAATCAAATATAAGTGTAGAGGGTAACATTTAGAATCATAAAGAAACTATGTATCGATCACATGTGATGTTTACTTTGGGATGTCAAAAGGAAGAAAGGGGTAAAAAAAAAAGGCCCTATAAAAATCCTTCAAGTCTACATCATTCTGCTTTAGAAACCTACATTTTGTTCTCTGAGTATAAGCATTTTCTTTTTTCAATATTTAATATCAACTTTTTAAATTTTAATTTAAATTATATAACACTCATGTTTCAATAAATTTAAATTGTCCACTTATATTTTAAATTTTAGTTAGTAAATGAAATTATTAATGTTGACTATCTTTAAATGTAAAACGGCCGTTATAAATTGAGTAATTTTGTATATGTTTATCAATTTGTTGACTTCAATAGAAAGAACAGATCTATACAAAGAGAAGTTGTTAAGCAATTGCGAGAGTAAGAAGAAAAGCAAGTAGAAATTAGATGGACACAGAGACCTTACAAGAGTCTGATTTACGCCTCCGAGGAAAGTTACAGATATTCCACTATCACTATAAGAGAATCAATAGAAAGCCACCAACAAAGAATCTCTATGATAAATACGTTTTTTCCAATTTTTTTAAATGAGTCCAGAAAATTTGTAATTATGTAAAAGTTAGTCTTAAATTTTTATTTTAATTTTTTAGTAACTGTTTTTCAATAAATTAAAACTATTAAATAATTTTTAAAAAGTTAATGAATAATTTAAATTACTACTTTTTCTTCTTAGTAAATTGTATTCATGTTCAATAATTATCTTCCAGTAAGTATAGGATGAACTGTTAATTTTTTAGCAAAATTTTGAAACTAATTTAGAAAAATTAAAAATTTCAAGACTTAAAAAAAAAATAGACTGAAAATGCACTTCCCCTTTATATTAAAACCTCGATATTTTTGTACTGACATCGTAAAACCAAATAAATTTATGACAAAGACAACCTTTTATATACGAGCAGGGGCCCAGGCGACGATGGTATTGGTATACGCTTTCCAAAAGCCCAACTAATTATCAGTCAAATAGCAAAAATTGACTTAACCCAGGGAAAGGAATCAAACAAGAATCGAATCGTAATAACTGAAAACCAATCTCTAGTCTCCGGTGAATTTTGACAAGTTCAATTTCTAGTTTTGCGGCTTTGTCGGAGAAAAAATCAGAAGGTCGGATGTTCTACCAGGACATTTTCTTTCCTTTTCTGGTGATGAAAGGTTCTACCTGGACATCTTTCAGTCCCACTTAGTCAAATATATTGTTTCCCCCACAACCACAAGTTGGTACATTTCTATATACTCGTTATCTCAAAGTAAATGACATTTAACTTGTATCTATTCACCGATAGCAAAACTATTAATTAGGTGGGTTGGACCAAACCTCTAAGTATTAGTTCGAGTAAATCAGGATCTAAACACCTGTAGCCAAAAATAATGTTAAAGTTCTAAGTGCGTCTTTGGGAATAATCTTCACTTGACTATTAAGTTAACTTTCTAAAACTCAATGAAGTAACTAGTAAGAGTAGGATTTTCGAACTTACCTCCATTATGTTGGGAGAGTCTTCTTTATTTATTAGGGTTCCAACTGTGCCCCTCAAAAAGTGTAATTAGTGAGGAATTCTACATATATAGTATTTCTTTCTTATTAAACACCTTCCTCAATCAAGATTCCAACCAAATCAGTCTTTTTTGTGAATCGGGTCTAATCAATTGGCTCAAATGGTTTAGATTCAATATAGTTTCAACATGTCTTTCCTCTAAAAAATGTGAAATATGGGCATCTATATTTTTAAAAGCCCATTAATGAATTAACGACTCCTACAAGGTAAAATGAGGCTTACTAAATGCAAGTCTTACCATTACAATATGCGGGCAACCTTCATGGTAATTAAGGGCCACATGGCCCTTTGTTATTAACTCATTTTGTTCCCCCACAATGATAATAGGCTGGCAGTTACCGGAATGTGAAAGGTAAATAGATCCCGTTAAGTTATAAATATCAGTGTTGTGCCCAAAAGTTAATCATGAGATGATTGTATTTTGAACATTTAGTCATAATATTTTGTTGAAGCATTATTTCAATAATTTTCATTTATTGTTTGTTTCTGTGTAACATAACTAAACATAACTATAACCCTAAAATAATATTATTCTTAAATGTCCATGGTTGAGTATTATTGTAGAGTGGGTTGTAATAAAATATAAAGATTTGTATGTGTGGAGACTAATATGAGATATGTAATCTACATATAGGTACAAGTTAGAGAATTTGTGTACTAGACTGACCTGCCATGAGAATGTTACCTAGATCATTATATGAGTGTCAAAAGCGATTTTCATAGTGATCATGGTATATGTAGTTATTTGACCTGAGGTCATTAAGGTTTCCTATATATGAGTCACATACTTTGATTCTTTTCCTTGTTGCTCGTAACTGAGTGAACATAAAGGTAATCATTGGATATGCCACATATCACGTGAAGAAATTTGTATGATTATGATGGGATTTATCCCTTTTATATTACAAGAGTGATATCTCTGAGCCCTTAATTAAGTGAGACTAAGGAAATGAATGACTATACTCAGATGAGTTGATATGAGATATCAATGTCGTCAGTTTAAGTTAGTCTATTCAGGAATCAAGAAACCATAGATTGGCCGATACAAAGATGACATGTTCCATGCCTTCATACTTAGTCTTGATATCTTGGACAAAGGAATGATGGCATATATGAATAATGATCATAGAGGTTTAGTCGAATCATCGACTATCTTATCACTTGAGTAGCAATAATGTGTTGTTAAACACTACTATTTGTTTATGATCATAAATGTGATTTATGATTATTATCAATGTGATAGGAGCCTATAGGGTTGCACACTTAGAGTCAATTGAATTATTTGAGTGCATGAGTCAAATTGTTTAGTTTTGGTTTCTTGATAATTTCAAATTAATTATTGCCCCAAAAGTTAGGCCATTAATAAGTCCAAAATTAGGCCTAATTTGATTAGGGTTATTAAACCTACTTGACTTAGGAGTTACACATCACTATATATAGGATATATAGTGTTCTTTCCTCTAGAGTCTCCCTGGGATGAAGCTAAAAAGAGTTCTAGTTGCATTCCCCTTTTATTCATTCTTGGATGACGCAAGCTAGCACTGTGAGTATAAAAGGGACATTCCGGCCAAATTCATGGAGGAGGCATGGTGATCTAACTGGTTTGTGTAGATATCGTAGAGAACTTGAACACGTTAACTATTTAAGTTTTGTGATTCGGTTGAACAATTGGGTGAAAGATCTCAACTTACTAAGTATTAAAATTTTAAATATCTAATTTACCCCGTTTCACACAGGTCCTATAGTGATTTTGGTTAATTTTTGATGCATTGATATGGCTCCCAAAAGCCAACAGTAAATACACTCTGCTTTTACCCATTTCATTTCGTCGGGTTAACATCTCACTTAAATATCTAAAAAACTTTCGATTCTCTTTCTTCACATTATCTTCTTCACTTGTCTGCAATTCTCAAATACTCATCCATCCAAATCCATCATCCAATCTTCCATTAGAACTTCCATTCTCAAGGTAATTGCCAAGTTCTTTTACTATATTAGAGTTTTTTGCTTTAATTCCTAACCTTTCAACCTTCACCCAGCAACTAGCCATCATTCACTACAACAACTAATAGTGGATTATATTGTTTACTTGCCCAAATGGCTCACAAATCTATTACAATAGAGGTGGCCACCAGTGCAAAATACATCTGGGTGGCAAAATTGTGCTAGAAATCACCATGGAAGGTGAATAAAGTCAGGTGGTCTCATTGCAATTAGAGGAGGTCGCATCTATCGTTAACACACTGGGTGTGGAGTCAATGGTCATCACTACAAACAACAACTACAAGCAAGCAAGGTTCGGGCCTTATCCACATTTTATCACCAAGCCCATGTCCCCAAAAAGGATTATGTCACCCTTTATGTAGTTTAGCTTCATGTCGGGTATAGAATGTGTCTACCAAATGGTTTGGCTTCTAAAAGACATCCTAAGGTGTTTAAAAATATAGCCTCAACTTCCTGGAGGCTATCACCAATGCAAGGATAGCCTTCTAGAGTAAAGGATAACTTGACTCGGCCCCTTAATGCCTTGCTAACATATTAGATAAACCATTGATCATTGTCTTCTTATCTCATTAAGACTGCACTAACTAACACCTTGATTACAGCAAACTACAAAACAAATAGGACACCAACTTGCGGTTGTTAGATTGTCAGTAGCTGCTTCAAATATTTTTTTGATTTGAGAAAGCCTCATTTCATTTCTCGATCCGTTGAAACTTTGACCCGTTCCTCAGAATTTTGAAGAAATACTTGCACTTGTCTCTAAATTGTAAGGCAAAATGCTGAAGGGTCAAAAGTCTTTTTGTGACCTTTTGAACTTTTTGTCCTTAGGCTTCGGCATCTTAAGGATTGCAAGGATCTTTTTGGGGTTCACATTGATCCATCTTTTGAAGACCATAATCCTAAAAAATTTCCCGTCCCAGCCCTAAATAAACAGTTCTCCAGATTGAGGTGCATATTAAATTGCCGCATTTGCTAGAATGTCTCCGATGTGCTGTGAAGGTCAACTTTTATTAACTGAGGTGACAACCATGACCCCCTAGAAGTGTAATTAATATGTCATTCTATCCCTTGTAGCATTCGTGTCTTATTAGATACCTTCTCAATTTAGATTCCAATTGAAGTAGCCTCTGTGTGAACCAGGTCCAATCAATGAATTCAAATTGCCTAGTCCTATTATGGTGTAATTCACATATATGCATTAAGCAAGTTAGTGAAGATCCCAATTAAATTAATGATATAACATGATATTCGTAAGTTTTAGGATAAATAATGGTGTGTGCATCTATGTGTGTGTGTATGTGTGCACGTGCGCGTTACTATTTTTTCAGCACAATAATAACTTAGAGATAATGACAATTTTACAATCCATCACTCTTAGAGAAAATAACAATGAGATTTAGTTGTTTATAGTTTGAGACCTTCTAAAATTTGAAGTGATATTCAGTGATGAGCTATGGGCAGAAGGCGATCACTACTATGAGTTTTACTTGAAATAAAGACAAAGTTAGAGATCCAGAGTTGTGTATTCAGGAAAATTTCTCCAATGCTTAAGTTAGTAATTACCATAGAAGGATGTAAAGGATTTAGCAGGGGGAATAAACATATTAGAGAGTTTCCACAAGGAGCCTATTATAGGCTTGATGACGTGTTTGCTAAGGGAAGGAACTCTTACTTTCTTGAGTTAGAATTAGGCAGCTCAGATAATTTCATTCATTCTCTAATTCTAATCATCAATTCCGGTAACTAATACTGGGTTAACCCATGAAAATATTTCAAATGAGTCAAATCGATGAAAATGCCTTTAATAGACTGTCAAAAATGTGGTTCTAAGCCTAATATAATATTACAAATGGTTAAAGCCTCTAGAGTGAGCCAGATTTTTTTTTTTATGTTTTTCGTTTTGTTGGTACATGAATAACCTCAATATATACATGTAGTATGTCTCTATCAATTTCATTTTATTATTGTCAAGATTAGGTGCAAGGTTTACCAGACACTTTCTTTACAGTTTGCTTTTCAACGATTTGCAATAAATATTCAGGGAGAAATTAGTACCATGCTTTATCCGCGGTGGAAATTAACTTTGAAACATTAAGCAAAACGTATAGACGGCTAGCATCAACAAATCTAGCTAGCATCCAACTATTCCATCTAACTCATGATTCAGAATTCCTCCAATGTTTCCGCAATCTGATTAAAATGTTCAACTAGCTGCTCATTAAATAATATCTATAAATTTCGGAAAGTTCTGAAAATTGTCCCAAGATTCCTTTCTTATTTCTGCTTGACCTTTCACATGCAAAATAAAAAAAAAAACCACTGAATTTGTTCAAGACTTCAAGTTCTTTTGTAAGCTAACGATTATCGTTTCATTTCATTTTTGCGTTCAGTCACCAAATTAGCTTCTCTTTTCCTTCAAAATTTACTTCTATGAGAAGCTTGCAGGTAATTAACTCGGGTGGCCAAATTATGCGCCTCCACATGATCCACCCTTGGATCTTGATAAGGAAGATTCGCTGGAGCACCAACACTAATACTCCTGAACTCAATGAGATACTTGAGCTACATCTCTGAATGCTTCAGAAAAAAAAAAAAAGTCTCAGTGTTGTATAGTTTGTTTATATATAAGAGATCTATTTACATTCTGGAAATGACCTTTTCTTCACACAAGTTATAGGTTATCCCATCCAACCAATGTCATTCATGTGTTTCTTCTTGTTCCAAAAAAAAAGAAAAAAGACCATGTGGCTCTCGTTCAACTCCACTTAAATTTATAATTCAACGTATAATTGTTTGACATTACAATCTGGTTGGACTAACTTTAATTTTTTTTCTGAGGGCTAATTAGCGTTTGTATCATGAGGTTTAGATCGGACTACATTTTGTCACATTTTTTTAGGCACTTTGGCTGCTAGCTAATTTTTGTTTTCTTTTTGTATTCAAAAGCATCATACAAGTTTATAAGGAGGGATATATTATTATAGCAATCAGGGGAACGAGCATGCCAGCTTTTCTTGTATCAGAATAACAACTAAACTAACTTTTTGTGAGGTATGTTGTAGAAAGTGAAAAGATCAGGATTCAAACTCTGAGTCTCCTCTATTTCCCTTCAGACCCTTAATCACTAGGCCAAGGGGCTAGGATCCTATTAGCTAATTTAAAAACTAATATTAAACAGTTTCAGTTCACCATGAGGTATATATATTATACTTTTTAAATTGAAATCTAAAAAGTTAATGACAGTCATTGTGAGAAAAATGTCACATCAAGGGATAAGGTGCAGGTTTCTAAACAAATAGGTATAAATTGTAATTTTAACCAAATGCAAGGAGGCAAACGTAATTAGGCCCCATAAACGTAACGTAGTATACTAGTCAGTTTATTATATTTATCCACTTAAGTTTGAAATAAGTCAGTTAAAACCTTACCTAGCTTGTGCAAGTTAACGGGGATAAGAGAGTAGAAAACTAAACCTCGTGATATAGGTGGACACCTAAAGTCAATAACGGATTGAGAGAATGGTTCAATCACAACTAAAGTCGCGCCTGAAAATTTCTAATGTACGTAAGGTTGTTACTAACCAGAGATCCAGGCTTCAAGCTGCCTCATCGGAAAAAGAGAGAATTTTATGTTTTTGTGGCAAGTTTCTCTTACGTTTGTAGATGTAAATTAAATATATATAGATTTATTCATCTAATAATAAAATATGAGGTTATATCGGCCTGCATGATGTAGTGGGTATTTTTTTAATAATAAACTTAACATTAAAATAAATCTTGATAATTAATTAAAAAATTCTTACTCATATGTTTATGTAAATCAATTAAAATTTCCTTTTATTTTTTAGATTGACTTTTTTTATGTTATGTTTTTATTTTTATATGATAAAAACAAAAAATTGTGAAACATAACATAATATATGCTTTGAAACCATGGACTTTTTAATATTAAAAAATAATTCACTAAAAATTTTCATTTCTTATCAATTCATTTTCCAAATCATAATGTTGGATAAAAATTTATTTAGAACAATTCACTTTCAATTTTAACAAGTAAGAACCAAGTTACTTTATTAAACCATATAACCTTTGAAGTAAATAATTCAAACTACAAAACTAAATCATTAATGAGGAAAAGACATGACCTAAATATAAAATTATGTTTTATTTATATTAATAAATTAATGGATTAACTATTAACTTAATAAATGTAAAAAGAAAAATAAACAAATTAACGAAAGCCGAATCAGTCCGAACCATACCCTAAAGTGTACAAATCATAATGACTGAAGTTTTGTTTAAGAAAATAATAATAAAGAAAAATGACAAAAATAGTTTGGTGATGAAGAGAGGAAATGAAAAAATTTTAGATATTAAGGTCTACCAATTGACTTAGTAAACGTAAATAACAAAAAGAGAAGAATGTTTTTGCTTAAAAAAAATAAACAAACCATAATTACCAAAGTTTTACTTTAGAAGATAGTATATAAAAAAAGAAGGAAAAAATTTGGGGACCAGGAAAGTAAATAGAAAGACTATATTTTTGTAATTGTTAAAGCTGGGAATCAAAAGGTTGAACAAATCAAACATAAGGACTAAAATGGAAAATAAAAGCAATTCATGGGTTCAGAAGCCAGTTTAGCAAAACAAAAAACTTGAAACAAAAGAAAATGGGGAGACTAGCTATATAGGCCCTCAAAATGCTATTATCTTTCAAAAAGGTGACCGAGCTTCCAAAGGAAGCAATCACGTCTAAAAATAAAATAAGGAAAAGAAAGCGACACACACTGTTTATAAATGTAGATGAACAGTGCGTGCCTCAATCTAAACTAAGCTCCTTATTGTATTTGTCGTTTACTGTTGTTGTATGAACAGTACCCATTTCAACAAAGTTTAGTGACCAAAATAGAAGAAAAGAAATTTGCAAGGGCTAGAAGAGGAGTTAGATAATCATAAATAGAAAAATGAAAAAAAAAGTGTTTTGCACTGTTCATGAATAGTGATAATAGTCGGCAATTGGTATATAGTACGAGGTTACGTTTGACCCGTATTTTATAGCAGGTATTTTTTTCTTAAATTTATCATTAACATAAATATCATTAATAAATAACTACAAAATCCTTAGTCATGAACTTATGCGAATAAATTAAAATTTTATTTTATTTTAATTTTAAGTTAAGCGTTTTTTATATCATGTTCTTATCATTTAAATGATTAGTTATGAGCGAAACACAATGCATGCACATGCTTTGAGAACATACATACTTGTAGATGCGGTCTCCATACTTGCATATTTATTGACCTTATCACTATTCTCATATTGTCTCTCAATGCCTAATTGTCAGAGGAAATAGTTTAGGGACCAAAACAGAAGAAAATAAATCTATAGAGTGCTAGAAAAGGGTTACATCATAGCTTAAGAAAAAGCCAAAAAAAAAAAAAGAGGTACTGTCCATAAACAGTAACCCAAGTGGCAATTAGTATGTAGTTATAATAATTCTTTTTTTTTGTTAAGTTCGGTCCTCTTCTTCTAAGCCCAAAAAAAATGTAACTGTTCATGAATAAGAATTGAATTTAGCAATTAGTATTAAATTATTAAAATATTCTCATTTATAAATTTATGTAAATTAATTATATTTTATTTTATTTTAATTTTGAGTTGTGCTCTCTTTATGTTATGTTTTATCATGAAAATGATTAGAACACTATGAAACATAAAATTTTACACACTTCAAAATGATTTATAACTTTTGCTATTAAAAATAATTCTCAAAAAAATTTCATCTCTTATTAACTTAAATTTTAATTTTTAATATCAATTAGATATTATTTTTAGAAAAATCCATATTCAATTTTAGCAATCATAAACTAAAGTACTTTATTGAACCACAGAGCTTTTGAAGTAAATAACTTATGTTAAAAAACTTAATCATCAATAAGGAAAAAATATGACCAAAACACAAAATGATCTTTAATTTATTTTAAGCATTGACTTAATAGAGGTAAAAAGCAAAGAAAAAAATTAGCAAAGAGTTTGATTCCAAGAGAGGAAATAGAAAAACCTTAGGTATTAAGAGTTTAACAATTCAATTAATAAAGGTAAAAAAAAAAAGAAAAAGAAATGGTTTAGCTAAACATTAAACATATCATGGTGATCAATGTTTTACTTTAGAAGATTGTACATAAAAAATAACAAAAAAATTGAGGACCAAAACAGCAAATAGAAAAAATCTAGCCAAAGAGTTATTAAGTTTAGGGATCAAAACATAACATGGGGTCAAATTTAGTGACTGAAATATAAAAGAGTAGAAATTCAGGGACTAAAAGGCGTTTTAACCAACACGAAAAGCTAAACAGGCCGAAACTAGAGAAATTACAATAAAGGCCTTTAAGACTTGACGACCGGGTGAAAAGGTTCTGACGTTAAAAAAGAGTCGATCAAGTCCCAAAAACGCCTTCTAAAAAAAAAAAGGCGAAGCACTGTTCATGAACAGTACATAAGTCGGCAAATTGTATTAGGTTATAATAATATAAATTTATTCGTCTAACAATAAAAAATAAAACAAATAAAAGAAAAGAAAAAACACACGCACAAACACGACAAGCTCTTGTTCACGTGTCGTTCTCTACTCATGGTGAGCTCTATGTCGCTTTCTCCCTTGGCTTTGCCTGGTTGGGGTCGGACCCCCTTTGTACCTTCAGAAGCGTTGTGGAGCTTTAAAGACGCCAGTGAAAGAGATCTAATGGTTCTTATCATACCTCTTAATTTTTATTTTTATTTTTATTTTTTTGATATTAAAAAATATCATACAAGTTTATAAGGAGATAGATACTTATAGTAATTATGGAAAATGGGCAAACTAGCTTTTTTGACACTAGTATAACAACCAAACTAGCTTTTGTGAGACATGTTACAGGATATAGATAGGTCAGGATCCGAACACTAGATCTCTCTCATATCCATTCAGACTATTAATTACTAGATCAACAGGTTAGGGATCTCTTAATTTTATTTTGAAGCCACCATTAATAAGACTCATTGCGCTGGACACTATTTTATATCCTACTTTTTTGTTTTCTGCTTCTCGTTTTGTGAATATGATTGCTCATATACTCTTACCTAAATAGATCATGAGTCTTTGGGGAGATTTAGGTGTGCCTTCTAAGCTTTATAATGCGCTTTCAATATTTGAGGTAAGAGCAGGTTTTGAAACGGTTGAAGTTAAAAAGTTAACGTTCTTCCGGATAAATTTTATCAACATACAATATTCTGGATCAAATATAGTACTCACTCCGTCCCATTTTAATTGAAACGTATTTGTTTTTGGGAAGTTCCAAAAAGGTTGAAATGTTTCCTCTTTTAGAAAGTTTAAACAATTAAATAATCCTTTTACACGAAACCCAATAAAGACTCTTTTTTTCAATCTTCACTCAACCTCTCACTGCACAAAACCCAAAAAAGAATCTTTTTTTAATCATTATTTAAACTTTTACCACATAAAAAATTAACACAAATTATATACACCTTAATCTCCATACTCAGTCAAATATTTCATCTAATTTGGGACGGAGGGAGTATTACTTACTCTAGTTACTCGAACACTCATGCAAGAAATTGTAAATTTGTACTTGTGCAACCAAAATAAAGGCAAAGAACAGTGGTCAACAATTTTTTTTTTACAAACGGAATTGGCCGTGAATGAGAGCGACATGTGAAAGTTATTCAATGTAGATACGAATTTCTACTTTTAATTTCTCAAAAAAGAAAAAGAAAGGATAAGATCCATTCCAAACTAGTTTTTGAAACGGCAGTTTGCAATTAAAATTCTGAGACTTTGGAATGAGAACCCAGACTTTTGTTTGTTTTGTAAAATACACAGAAGTCGTACGACATGGCGGTGTTTCCGTGTTCTTGCTGCGCACATTGTTTTCTCCGCTCCCCATATTTCAACGACATTAGTTATGCCGAAATCTCAGACCGACAGCCTTTTTCTATCTGGCTCATTTACAAAATGAAACCAATGTTTGGCTCAAAATATTGTCACCTAAAAATTGATAATTTAAGTTGTTTTATTATGTCTTGAATCATTATTGAAAGATTGGTAATAAACATAGTGGAAAAAACACGTTGGTAAAACATGGATTTTTAAAATAAATTGCCGATGTTACTTTCAAGTTTCAGCGAATAGCGAGATTTTTTTTTTTTGGCAATTTACCTTTGAAAGAAAAATATATTAACACCTCAAGCTTTACTCAATTTAAAGTTAGTCTGTGACTCGTTCTAATATTGTATTTGACCAGGGTCCATAGAGCATCACTCTTGAGCTTCATACTATTGCGTTCACCATTAGCAAATTTAGCTTGAGTCAGAGAAACAATCTCCAAGTTTGTAGGATCCATCACTAGAGGTGTAAGTTTCGGGTTCGATTCGGGTTCTAACTGAACCCGAAAATTGCAAACATCCTCTCCATTCGAAATTTATAGTCCGATCTGACCCTGACCCGAAAAAAATTAGGTTGGATCGGGTTGGATCAGATTTTGGAACTTGAGAATGTGTAAAAAAAAAATGTAAGCTGATGATGATGGACAGAGTATGAGGCGTGTGCGACGGTGAGAGGGAGGGGATGGAGGGGCAGAGCTTCGCGGCGGGCTGATTGATGATGGAAGCACGAGGCGACGGTGAGGGGTTGAAGGCAACTGGGTGACGACAGAGCAGAATCGAGTGTGGGAGGGAGTCAGGGAGGGGCAGAGCCGCAGAGCTGTGCGGTGGGCTAACTGATGATGGACGGACGAGGCATGTGCGACGGTGAGGGGCTGAGGGTCGACCGGGCGATGGCAGAGCAGAACCGAGTGTGCGACGCGATCATCGAACTCGAGCATGTGAGAGAAGACGAGCAGCAGAGCTCAGCGCCTATACCTCTGCTGCGTTTCCAGCTTTTGCGATGGTTAGGGTGTGGCGTCGGGAGGGAAGGGTAGCGTAGGCCTAGTGGGCTGGGCTTGCTTGCTGGGAATAGGGAAGAGGGGATTAGGGAATTGGGTATAGCTGTAGCAGGGGTGGTGGGCTGGGCGAAATATTTTGGGTTGGTTTCATGTGGATTCAAGTTCTACCTAAACCTACCCGATTTTTAACTTTTAAAATTGATTGGTTTCGGGTTGAGTCGAATGTCACTTATTTATCTCTTCAACCTGACCTAACCCGCAAAATTGGGCCGGTTTTCAAGTTAAGGCCAAATATTTTCACCCCTATCCATCACATAATGGTAGGGAATTTCACCCAAAATTACCACGACTATAGGCTTATAATAGGTCTCCCGTGCACCACTATAAGGTATGTTCTACATAGTGAGCTACAACTTTCACTAACCTCAATACACTCTTCTTGAGTCTTTATGGACTTAACCATTAAAAGCTTTTTATGAGACACACAACTCCGAGGCCCATAATCTTGTTATTTATTTTAGGTGCAATTATGTCTAGGGACTGGGGTCTCGAGCTTCCCATTAAGTATTTCATATATCAACCTTGTGTAATTTGCGAGAACATCAACCACGGTTGAGAAAAGAAAATCACACTTGAACAACGAAATTGGTCAAGATGAGGTTAAAGACGATGCCACAATGAGGGTAGAAAGAACACCCACTGTCGACTCTAGACACCCTAATCATTGATTTGGGGCTAAGAAATAGACCTACATCTCATTCCGTGTAATCTTGCACAATGGAAGGCTCCCATGGTGATGATTAACAATCAGTTCAATGCCCTGAAGTATAGTTTGTGAGGACATCTACAAAAAGGGATATGGAGAGCTTTTCCATGGGTGCCTGAAAAGGGTAGATAGCTGTGAAGGGGACGCAACCATGCCCCATTTGTACTCAAGCAATAGTAGACCCGTTAGAGGATCATTGTAAAACAGAATCCAAGAAGAGCTGGAGGTCAGTAACATTACTATTGTCCTCCAGTGACAAGTCGAGATGAAAGAAATACTAAAGGAGGACCGCTCGAAGGAAGAGCGTAGGACCATGAAAGAGCCGTTGTTGGTTAACTACATGCACTTCCAGCCATTTGTTGAAGAGATCTCACCTTTTTCAATAAATTGTGACCTGGATTCCTATGATAGTTCATGGGAAGTTGACCCTCCAAGAAGACTACCAATCATCTCCTTGATGTTTAATAGCAGAATAATAAGTCCCTCCAGGACTACCTAAGGAGGTTCAACTAAGAGGCCCTCGAGATTTCTACCTTTCTTTTGGATGTTAAGTTGTTAGACTTAGCCAATGGAATCTTCTAAAAGTCACAATTTTCTTGGTCCATTCAGGAAAATCTTGCCCAAAGCATTAAGGAGAAACCAACAAGAAGAAGTACTGTAGGTACCACGATAAGCTCTTTAATTGGAGGGCCAAGTAACCTTTTTAGCCTAGGATTAACCTTGTTACATGATGCATGTGCACACACATTATGCCATATTATCACAGTCTCGGATCATCTTTAATTCCATTTTTAATGACACAAGTTTAGAACCACTCCAAGAAACACCTATCCAGAACATATGGGCTATTTTTTGTGAAAATGATAAGCATTAAGTAGTTATGCCCTGAAACTTAAACCTATATATTCACATAAAGCTTTTCCACATTTCTCCAACATGGGATATAGGGGTGTTACAAAGGGGCTTTCCCCCACAATCACCTTGACTGCAAGCCTATAATAGGTCTTCAGTGCATCATTCTAAGATATGCTCTACATACTGAACTATAGTTTTCACTAAGCTTAATAAACTCTTCTTGAGCCTCTACTAACTTAAGCATCAGAGAGTATTCCCGGTACACACAACTCAAGGCCCTTAAAATTTTCTTTGATTTTATGTGCAATTGTCTCCTAGCATCTCGAGCATCCCACTAATTACTTTAAACTGTTATCATGCCAGACCTAAATAAAATTTTAATCTCAATGACTTGACTTGGTTTTAGTTTATTCCCCTATTTTAGTTAAATAACTTGAACTTGACTCCAATTCAATCAATTTAAAGCTTGTTCATATTCTTTGGAACCTAAATAAAAACAAAGTATTAAGCTCGATGTACCATTTTAAGGCAAACATGATATATTCATTCAGTTAGGCTTAGTTTGTTTTCAATCTTACCTTTTTCTTCCATCAATGAAATTTCAAAGCTAAATTGCATCATTCTTCATTAAATTATATTTTGTGTTGCAAAGTTATCATTGAAGTTACAGACATAACAAATCTACCCTTAAAATAACCAGCCATCGCAAAATTGCTCTCATGCATGAAGACTCTATGAAGTGTTGAATCGACAAATGTAAATAATAAAAAAAAGACTATGCCTTCATAAGGAAAAAAGGAAAAAAAAACATGTTAGGTGAATACATAATTTTCCAAGTGATTTACTCATTGATAATTTTCAATGTCTGATAATTCTATTATTGGGTATTTAGTTTATTGGTATTTGCACTAACAACTAGTTACATCAAAGAAATTTTCAATATTTTTAGTCAATATAATGTGAGAAAATATTGATTAAATATGTTGAAGGTTACCTTACGGATGGATTTGCTACGTTTGTTACTTCAGAAGCCTTGTGCAATTTATGATAAGCCAAAATGCGCATTTGGCCCTTCAACTTGGCCAACTCTAACTAGTTAGTCCTTTATGTTTGACTCATTGCAAGTTAGTCCCTTAACTTTAAAAACTTAGCGAGTTCATCCAAATTGGATAAAAGGGTAAACGAAGTTAGATGTGTTGTTAACATGGCCTGAAGCTATGTTGAGTTGGTGCTACCATATCAGCTTTTTTTCCACGTTATCTCATCTCGTCTCTCCCGTTATTCATTTGTTCTGGCGAAGCTCATTGTCAACACCATTGTGGCTTCTTCACGTTTGGATCCCTCCTGGTGAAGGGCTCATCTTGGGTCATTAGGGGCTACTCCTTGCCTTCGTTTTCCTTTTTACCCTCTTTCCCGACTCCATCTCTCTTCCCCTTGCCATATCTGGTTCTCGCCAAATGCCAATGACCGAATCTGCAATACCTTGTCCTATTCCTTCCTCTAGCCTCTTCTCATCATTGCCAAATCCTAATGGGCACCAGCCTAGAAAGGCTCAAGCCTAATTGTCCAAAATTGTCTGGAGATGGAAATAGAAATGGCCAAAATGCGGGCATCGGGTAAGACGACGGTGGGTGAGCAAGGAAAGTGAGGAGGATAGCGGGCATCTGGTGAGACGATGGCTGGCGGGCGAGGATTGCAGATGAGGAGGATAGGCATCGAGTAAGACGCTGGCCAGTGGACAAGGATTGCAAATGAAAAGGGCAGGCGAGGGCGGAGAACGAGGAAGGATAGGGGAGGAAGGTGGGCGACGAGGGAGGAGAGAGGGCGAGGAGAGCTGAGGGTGACGGCCGGTGGATGAGGATTGTAAACAGGGAGGGTGGGTGAGGACGGTGAATGAGGAGGGATAGGGGAGGCAGGCAAGCAACGAGGGAAGAGAGATGGCGAGAAGAGAGGGCGAGGAGAGATGACGACAACGTTAAAATTCTAGGCTGAACAATTAGACACTTTTTGTCACACCTAGGACTGATTCATTTAATTTAGTGAAGTTGAGGGACTAACACGCTTAATTGGTAAAGTTAAAGGACTAACTCGCACTGAGTCAAACCAAAAGGACTAACTCGCTCAAGTTTGCCAAGTTAGAGGACTATATGTGCATTTCGGCCTTTATGATATAGTTTAGGAATAAAAGGCAAAGTTTAGCCTTCCGTACTTCTTGTCACAAGATTGCTATGTGATACTCCAAACTATTTATAGGGTCCCCGGGGCTTTGCTCCAATGACTAAAGCATTAGAGACATTATGAGGAGATCCAGGGTTTGAATATGACCTCCAAAAAAGCTACACAATACTAATTCGGTTGCCCTTTGAGTCCCAAAAAAGCTAGCATTTTCTTTCCTTACTTAGACGATTAATATCTCTTCCCTTATATACTTATAAGCATGCTTATGATTATAACAAAAAAACTATAGATACGAGTGTGTCCTCCTGCCAAAAAGAAACTAGAGAAAATAGAAAAATATCTAATACAATATAGTTGAGTGAAACATTACAACACCCATGTTAAAGTAATAAGAAGCAGTGTTATTAGAATTGGAATGGGCCATCAGGTTAAACTAGCCTAATTGCGAGCTGATTATCCTGATGGTCCAGTTAGCGGTCCATTCAATATATCGTAAAAAACCTGTCAAAATCAGAAAAAAAAAACTGTCCAAAATCATCGAATAGGTGAACCATCAAACAAGCGGTTTGACATAAATATTTGAAAATTGTAAAAATTGATGAAGAAAAAGAAAGAAAAAGAATAAACAAGACAAAAAAGGAAGAGCAAAACAGGAAAGAAAAAAGATGATGAAAGCAGAAGAAGACAGGAAAAAAAACCAGAAAAAAGAAGAAGAAGAAAAGAGAAGAAAGATGACGAAGAAGAAAGATAAAACATAATAAACAAGAAAATAAATAAAATGAAAAAAGAAAAAAAAAATACAAAGAAGGCACACAATAGCTTGCAATGGGAGAAGAAAAGTGAGCGGCGCTTTGGAGTTGGATGTGTAAATAGGTTTGTAGAGTTCATTTGGTAGACTTTTATATTAAGTAAAATATCAACTTAGTCCTTTTATTCTATGCATCTATTTCCTTAAAGGTCACATCATTTTTTTTTGTTTATAATAAAGACACTCCTAATCATTCAAATACAAAATATAAAAGAATGTGTTTGACCCGATGGTTCAACCGGTTGAACCGCTTAAACCGCAACCCGGAACCTTTAATGATTTGAGGAATGGTCCGGGTTTTAAAACACTGATTAAAAGTATCAATCTTGTCTTGCATATATATACACCAGGCAATCATTGTGCGCCTAGTGGTTATGTTTCTAATTTAATTTTGCCACTATTTTTCTTGTTAGACAATTTTACGGTAGATAAGCGTGAAAGTAATATATCTATGTAGACACATTATAATAGTGTCACATGTCGCACTATAACCTGCTAACCTATTAAAGATGTAACACATATATAAAATACTTTAAAAATTAAATAATAAATATAAAAAAATTTTAAAAAAATTATGAAAATATAATAAAATGCATAAAAAGTAGCAATATGAATAAATAAGAAAATTTATGTTATTTTATTGTAAAAAATATGTACATATATAAATTTTTAAGATTTAAAAGATAAAGAAAAGACGTAAAAAATATAAGAAAAAATTGTTGCACTACTTAATTGTATTGCTGCATATGTGACTATTTGGAATGATAATAAAACATAGATGAAGAGGTTTAAAGGGTGTAGAAATTATAAAGTAAAGTAAATATTAGAAAATGAGATAAAAAATGGCCAAATAAATCTTATTAATTTGTATGAAAGTACAAAATATGGATTAATTATCTTGTAATAATGTATAAATAAAAAAAAGTAATACATGAGAACAATAGAACAACAAATTAGTGAAAAATATTAGTGTTTCGTAGTGGGAAAAATTCAAATGCTTTATGATCGAATGTGTGAGTAACATGTATAAGCCATTACAAGACTAGTTTAATTGGAGTATTAGGCAATACATATAGTTCATAATGTAAACATAATATAATTTTAATTTAAATTTTGGAATGTATATGAATCAAAGGTAAAGAGAATTCAAAGTTGAACAGGGTGTGAAAATTAGAATCATTAGCATACTAGGGAAGGACAAATGTATGACATCATTTAGTTTAAATAGTAAATAATGAAAATATCAAATAAAAAATAAAATTAGTGTTTAATATGTTGAAATTAATATTGAGAGAAGGAATGAAGCATGTGGAGTAGTAAAGAAATTTATGAATTTAAGATTTAGAGATTCCAATAAAAAATTGATATTGTTGTTATTGATTATGAAAAATATCTTATTTACGGAAGATAACGTTTTCATTATGCAAGGAAATGTCGTTGTAAGGTCTAAATCTAAAGAATGATATGATTGTTTTTAAATGTGGAAATGTCATATTGATAGTAAAAGTTGTCATTTTTGTACATATAGGTGTCATTTTGAGGTAATAAAATTTGAGTCAAGAAAAATATGTAGGAAAACTTTGCCAATAATTAATTGATGACTAAGTAGAAATTTATATCATTGTAATAGCAATATCAATGTGAAAATTAGTAAATATGACCTGCACCTAGATATATGCAAAAATGCTATAAACAAATTTAACAAGGGCTTTTTTGTTTAATGTAAAAGATTAAGGGTAAAAAGTGTAAAATTTTTGAAAGGTTAGTGGCCTTCTTGTTGGTTCATTCCTATAAGCTATGAGAGGTTGTAAAGTACAAGATTAAGCATATTGATCTAAGGCGTGACATCCCTTTATGCTCCAAGAACTTTCCTGTGTGTGTTGCACGCTAACATCTTGAGATAAGAGTTTTCAAGTGTGATTAAGAATATGAGTAAGAATTTTAAGGGCATTATATCTTGAGTGTAAAGATTTTTTAGGATTTTAGGGTGGAAATGCCTAAATGTATTAATCAAATTAAATATTCATCATAAAGTACAAATGCATGCAAGGTGTTTAAAAAAAAAGTCATTAATGATGATATATTAGGAGAAGGAATTGTTAGTTCATGTTATGAAACTGCCATTGTTTACGTTAAGAAAAGTCATATGTATCTTTGGAACGTAATATTCTCTCTTCATTTCTAGGGATTTCTTCTTCTTTATTCCTAGGGTTTTTATTTTCTTGTATTATTCACTCATCTATTATATAAAGATATTGTTATTATCAATCCATCAATTTCTCCCTCTAATATTGTCTAACATGGTATTAGAGAATAAACCCTAACCCAAAGCCTGCTGTGAACTAACCAAGAAAACCACTTAACCCATCTTTCCTGTTCTACTTCTGTTGCCTTGATCAATTTCTCTATTTCCTTTTAATCAAACCCAAAAATAACGACACAACTACACTCAGGAGTTAGTGACAATCAGAACAGCACCAAAGGAATCACAAAAAAACCACCCACACACTAATGCACAGCAGTTTGGCAACCTCTAGTGATGTCAGTTTAATATGTTTGCTCGTCTCTCGGTCCTGAATAAGTTTCTGGTCTTCTTTAATATCAATTATCACCAAAAGTTGAGTTTCTTTATTTTTCAGTTAGTTTCTCTTATGTTGTAGTACATCATCAACAATGTTTGTAGTTTTTTTTATCATTAGTCATCAACAATTTATCGAGGCATGATGATAAAAGTCCTCAAGAGAGTCTTCCTTTTATCATTATCCCACTAATAAGTCCTCCCACATAGTTCAACAATCTGTGGGATTGCCAAATAATGTTTGAACATTAATAACTACTTTATCTGGGCTAAGAGTATGGAATTATATTTCACAACTTAAAGAAAGATGTTTTATCTTACCAATAATCCTCAAACATCCGAAAGTTGGAAAGTTGATGATGTATAATTGCTTCATATTTTTTTTATTCAATGGAACTTGAATTTTCTCCACTATTTTCTCATGTCCAAACCTATAAGCAAGCATGAGAATATGCCAAGCTTCGATATTCCAGTAATATTCTTCGTATATATGATGTCTCAGTTGAAGTGTTTCAATCTAAACAAGAAAAAAATCTTGAATATTTTCTAAAGATGAAGCATGCATTGGAGGAAATGAATTCTTTGCTGCTTATTACTTCCAATGCCAAGGAGATATAACATCAAAGGGAACAATTGCTACTTACGGCATTTCTAGCTAGGCTAAAGCCTGAATTTGAACCAGTTCACTGCTAAATTCGTGGAGGAATAGAGCTTTCTTCATTACTTGAGATTTTCGTGAGGTTCTCTCTCATTATGATTAAGGAAAGTTTAGCCAACTCTTGCAATATAGCCTAGTTCACAAGCAAAAAGTGGTCATGGAGAATATGGTAATCGTGGTGGTCATGGTGGCATAGGTGGACGTGGTACAGATTCATGTTTACATTGCACCTATTGGGAAAGAGATGGACATGATGAAGGGACTTGTTGGGACAAGCATCTAGGTTTACGGACAGCCATATTGCATCACATAATGAGTCATCTTCAACTACAACCCTGTAGCAGTCTGTCACTGTCTCAAGAAGAGTACACTAAGTACCTGTAGTATCAATCCGTACAATAGACTTCCACTTCTTCTATGACTTCTATTGTGCATTGAGGTATCCAGCAGCTTGTTATTCCTCTAATCTTTCTAGAAATCATCCATGGGTATTAGATTCTGGTGCAATTGACCACATTTCAAGTAAAATAACTAATTTTGACCATATCTCTCCTTTATCTTTATCTCATAATAAAATCACCATTGTAGATAGATCCACCACCACCATTAAAAGTTTGGACCCATACATCCTTATAATTCTCTCACTCTACCATCTACTCTATTTGTTCCAAATTTTTCCTTTCAACTTTATGTCTGTGAGTAAATTAACCAAAAAACTGAATTACTCAGTTTATTATTTTTTTTATCGTGCCATTATCTAGGATTTGAGGAATAAGAAGATGATTGGAAAAGGGCATGAATCAAATGGAATTTACTACTTTAATAATTGCAGCCATTTGTTGCTTGTCATGCATTAGTCTTACCTAACTTAATTCATAGTCGTTTAGGTCATCCATCTTTGGAAAACTTCAAGACACTTGTCCTAGATTTAGATCTAACACATTGTTAAAATAACTTGTACCATCTTAATCAAATGAAATGTTCCCAAAAGCTTTTAGGGTGATATTGTCTTCATTGCATGTTTCCTTATAAATATGATATCTTCCTATATTTTTTTTAGTAAAATTCTTCTATTTTTTCAAGTAAAATCTAATTCTCTTTTCTTTTTCCCTCTCAAGCTCCTTTTTTTATTGTACCTAAAATATGTTTACTTTGTTCATCAGCATTAACCGAGCATAGATAAATTAGATCCCAGAGCTTTAAAATGTATATTTCTTGGTTACTCTCATCCATAGAAAGGGTACAAATGCTTCTGTTCTTCATTGAATCAATTTTTTTAAAAACCTTACTTTATTTTTCTGTCATTCAATTTGTGTATACTAATATTGATGATTGTCTGTCTCACCCTTTGTGCCTACTCAAATAGCTTTTGAAAATGATGTTTCAAACACTAATCTTACACTTTTGGAGCATATTCCTAATATTGATCGCTCACCTTTAGAATGTCTATCTCATCTTAACTTGTAGGTTTATTCTTGACGTCATCAAATTGAAGTACCAGTAGGAGATTCATGCTCATCACCATTGTCCACTTTAAATCCAAAAGATGATTATTTAGATCTTCCAATTATGCTTCGTGAAGAGACAAGGTCTTGTACTTTCTTACCTTATCTCCAACTTTATTTTTTATGATTCTTTATCACCATTATACCATGCATTTGTATCCACCTTGTCTTCTATACACTTGCCTAAGACTGTTTCAGAAGCCATTTCTCATCCTAGATGATAGCAAGTTATGGAAGAAAAGATGTCAGCTTTGAGGGTTAATAACACATTCCTCTTCCACATAGTTAGACTATTGTGGGTTGTCCCTAGGTATTTACTGTAAAGGTTTATCTTGATGAGACATTTGATTGATTAAAAACCCGTCTGATAGCAAAGGGATATACTCAAGTTTTTGGTATGGACTATTTTGAAACCTTTTTTCGAATAGCCATATTACCGTCTGTTCATGTCCTCATTGCATTGGTTGCTGCATATGCATGGCCTTTACATCAGCTGGATGTTAAAAATGTCTTTTTTCATGGAGAACTTGATGAAACTATCTACATGGAGCAACCACCAAGGTTTTTCGATTAGGGGGAGGCTGATTGTATATGTCGCTTAAACAAGTTTTTGTATGTTTTGAAATAGTCACCATAAGCATGGTTTGGTCGTTTCAGCTCAATTATTATAGAATTTGGTTTGCAGTGATGTGAAGTGGATCATTTTATTTTTTATTGCCATTATAAGGCTAGTAAAATCCTCTTAAGTATCTATGTTGATGATATTGTTACCACTGTTGATGATGTAGTTGGTATTCAATCGTTGAAGTCTTTTCTACAAACAAAGTTTCAAATAAGAGCCCTTGGTCCTTTGAAATATTTCTTGGGGATTGAGATAGTGTAATCCAATAAATGAATGTATTTCTCAGAGAAAATAATATGTTCTTGTCGAGAATACACAAATGCTGATTGGGCAGGCTCCTATGGTTGATGATCTATTTCAAGCCACTGTGTATTCATAGGAAAAAACTTAGTGTCCTACAAAAGCAAGAAACAGAGAATTGTTGCAAGATCAGATACTAAATCCGAGTATAAGGCAATGGTGTATACTACATGTGAGCTAGTTTGGTTAAGGCATCTTCTTATAGAGCTTGGTTTCACGCACTCATCTCACATGAAATTAATATGTGATGATCAAGCAGATGTTTACTCCTTTTTATTCTTAAAGATTTTATTTCCTTGTATTCTTCATTCATCTCTTATATAAAGGTCTTGTGAGGGTTTTGCAACTATCAAGCCCTTAGTTTCTCCATTTAGTATTGTCTAATAATTTTTATGGCGATTAAAAGTGATAGAATAACAATTGTAGAGTTTGTAAACGTGATCACCATGTATGTTCATATTTGAATGGTTACGAGAAAAACTAGTAGAAAAAATAAAAGACATGTTCTTTTGTAAGTAGAACTCTTGTGTTTGGTGTATTAATGTAGTGATGTTAAATTTCTATGAATGTTGGGTGTGTTAATGGCAATAGAAGTTGAAGTAATAAATAAGCAAAATATGGTGGAAAATGAGCATTTTGATTGTAAAAGTATCGCAGAAAAAATTAGTAAGCCTATTGAGGAATACAAGACAAGATTTAATGGGATATGAATTTGATAGCATTGACACAATTGACAAATTTTATTTGAAGTATGCAAAGTAATAAGATTTAGGATTATGACAAGTGATGAGAAGGTTCATGTAAATGGCATTGTATTCTAATGCAAATGATTGTGTTATAAGAGTGGTTAGTAAAGTAAGTAGAATGTTGATAAGATAGGAAGAAAAAAAACATCGACGACGATTGACTAAATGTGGATATGAGGCTCTATTTAGAGCTAATTATGATGACATGCTAAAGAAATATGTGATGATTGATTTTCAAAAAGAGCACAATCATACACTTGCTACAAAACAAGAGGTCCATCTCGTGCATTCTTATAAACACATAATTGAGGTGGATAAAGAACAAGTGAGAAAAAAAAATAGTTGACATGAAAACCAGTTGAATTATGGACTATATAGTAACTTAATCTGATGGTCATCAGTTTGTTGGGCACATGTTAAAAGACCTATACATCTTTATTGATAGTAACAGGAGGGAACATATTATAGGTAGTATTGCAAAAACGAAAAGTGCACATACGTTAAGTGAGGTAGAATTTGATCTAGAGTTGATTTGTTGTTATGTATTTGATGAGGAAAACAGATTGTGCCATATATTCTAGGCAGATGATGATATAAGGACTGATTATGCTTGCATAAATTATGTTATTATATTTGATTTAATGAATAAGAGTAATAAGTACATGATGCCTTGAGTTTATATCCTTAGAGTAAGCCATTACTTTAAGACTACAATCTTTGGAGCAACACTTCTTTTAAGTGAACTAGAAGAGACATACAAGTGGTTGCTAAAGAGATTCTTTCTTTGCATAGGTGGTAGGACATTAGCATTTATTGTTACTGATACTTGGCCATCAACAAAATTTTCTATAATAAAAATATTTCTAGAAGTAAAGCATTGTTAAACCGCTAGCATGTAATGCATAATTATAGAAGTAAAGTTGGTGACAATAGATTTGTTGGCAGATTTGCTTTATTTGTGAACAGTAATGAAGACCCACAGGAGTTTGAAGCTAAGTGAGAGAGAGTAATAAGAGAATTTGGATTATGAAGAAATGAATGGTGTTTGGATATATAGAGGAAGAGCCAAATGTGGCAATCACGTATTTAGGATACTGTTTTGTTGGTATGACTAGTTCTCAAAGATTAGAGGGGATGCATGGTATGCAAAAGTATTTTTTGGGCATAAGTTACATTTTTATTAGTTTCTATGACTAGTTAATATTGTGATTGAAAAATTTGGGAATAAGAAGCCAAAGATGATTTTGAGTATAGAGATAGTACATTATAGATGTCTACCCATTTGTATGTGATTGAGTGTCATGCTACTTCTATATACATAAGGAAAATGTTTAATGATGTACAGGATGAGATAAAAAAAAAATAGAAAAGATCAACCTCTTCATAGCTTCATGCAAAGAACATGTTGACGGGAAAAGTTACTATTGAAGAAGGTAGGCTAACCTGTTTTGATTTGGAAGGTGAATTTATCCTTTGTAGAATGTACACTTGGTTGTTGTTGCAAATTGTTTACTATAAAGTTATGTTATCTGTTAATTAAATAAATTTGTACCTTTACCTTGTGTGTAATAATTAGTTTGATCTACATATTTATGTATTCATATATTTTGTGTGATATTTCATGCAAGGATTCCATATAAGTAATGTTTTGGGTCATGAAAATAAAAAAAATGCAGGAGATTCCACCTTGTTTATATTAAAAAATAAATTATAAAAGCCAAGGATAGTTCTACCACTTACCAAGAAATGTTGGGGACTTAAAAGAAGCAATTTATACCGTAAAGCATCATTAACTTTAAGCCTTAATAAGTTTTATTTTTAATGCTTTGATGAACAACTAGGTGTTTGAGGATATGTGGAAATAGATGTGCTCTATTTTGCATAACGTCAAAGCATCTATGTTAATTGACAAAAAAGAAGGTAAAGATAGAGTGAAACAAAACAGAACAAAAAAGAGCATGGAGAATATGGTGAAGAATCTAGTGGTTGTGAGGTCAATGGGTAGGCCAACATCATTAGATACATAGAATAATAACAAAAAAATGGGGTTGTCATTTGCTTTAAATATGAAGAAATTAGTCATAATAGGTAGACTTGTATGGAACTTGGCCTTAGGTCGAGAAATTAAAAAATTATTGAAGATGATATAAATGAAACTAGTGGCGGATAAGAAAATATGTATGAGCCAAATGAAAGGAATAAGGGAGCATAGTACAATAGGAGCTTAATGATAAGCTTATATTTATTATATTTATTTCTCTCATATTTAGTATGTTTTAATATGTTTTGAACCTTAAATATATATTTTGAGTATGTTTTGTAGCTTAAAGCATATATGGACTTAATTGATTGAAAGTGAATTCAATTTACCATTTTACAAGTTTTAATTTGGTTGTGCTCTTTCAGGATGTTGACAGATTGGTGATGTTCCAGTAGAAAAATTATATCTTGAGCTACAGAGATTGGAATGGAGTGATTCTTAATTCATTAGAAAGCTAACATCTGGCGCTACAAATAACATTCAGACCATCAAACCCAGTTTGCACGTTAAGAGGGTCAAATTCGGCTTCAAAGTCGCGATTTACGAGTCACCACCGGTTCAAAAGCAGCTGTAGTATTTTGGGCATATCTTTGGCTGTAGATGTCCGTTTTATGTGATTCAGGTGTGGTTTCGAAGATAAGAAAGAGATCTACAACTTTTATGCTTTAAGTTTTGAGAAATACTGGCTCCATCAAGGTCGAATATCAGCTTGAAGTTGCTACTGATGTCTTGGAGTATTGCTTGGCTGACAACTTTGAAACCTTATAGTTACTTTGAATCTTTTTATTTATTTGGGGTACTTTTGTAACAATATAGAAAGTTTAGGGAGTTTTTGTGAGTTTAGCCATAGGTCACCGGGGGTGCATCTTTTGCTTTTTCGCTTTTTAGTGTTTTTCAATTGTTTTTTGTTTCTCTTCTGATCATGGCTGAGTAATTTTCTGGTTCAGTTTTAGGGAAGGTTTCCATCGCCAATACCGGTTGTGATGATTAATTTTTCTTACTTAAACTTTCTTTAATTTCAAGTATTTACTTCTTTGTCGTTCAGATTTATTGCAATTAATTTTCCTGTTCTCGCTTGTTGAATTAGTTTTGCAATTGTAAATCTGCTTGATTTTCTTTCAACCGCTTAGGTGTAGAATTCAATTAGAAGCAAATGAATTAACTAGAGATTACTTTTATTTCTGGTTAGTTCATACGAAGAAGTAAGACAGGTTAAATTGTTCAAGCTTTTGAATTATTGCCTGGAATAAACTTTTTGGTTAATTGTTCTTAATGCTAATTTTGAGTTTATTAGAAATTGCTTTTCAATATCTGATTACTCAAAATTAAGAAATTAATCTGAAGCTTTTTCTGGTTAGTTTTACTGCTGAATTCTTAGGATTCTTTTTAACTTTAAAGAGAGTCCTGTTTATTTGCTTGGATTAAAGAAGTACTTTTATTCGATGATCAACTACGTGATTGGAATGGATAATCAACCCTGAACTGAGCGTTTTTAGTATTGGTTAATTTCATTTTGATTCTACAGTTAATTAATTTCAGTTTTTAATTGAAGAAACCCCCCCAATATTTTATTTCAGTTTTCTGATAGGAAGCTTTCAGTAAAAAAAATCTCCCTTGGGATTCGACCTGGTTTTCACTGCTAGACTATAAATTTATTTATTCTGAGTTGTTAGGGATACCAGAATTATTTTTTGCGGTTTCGATGACCAACAAAAAATTTGGCGCTGTTGCCGGGGAGATTTCTTTTTGTGTTAAAGTTTCCTTTTCATTTATTTTCTTTATTTTCTTTCTTTCTCAGTTAACCGACTTATACCCAGATCTTCTCGTACAGGTAAATTAGTGTTTGATCCAGAGATTGAGAAGATAGCAAAGGCAAACAGAAAAGTGAAAAGGCAAGCAGTCAATTTTTCAGCTTCGACATCTGCGAACAGCAACTCAGAAAGCGAAGAAGAACTAGTTGTTAATATAGAGATGGCAGCTCAAAAAACACTAAGAGAGTTGGCAACTCCTGATGTTGTCCAGCGACCCCTGTGCATCGATTTTCTTGATATTGAGGTTGCATTTGAATTAAAATCTGGATTAATTCATTTATTGCCTACTTTTCGTGGTCTTGCAGGTGAGGACCCCCACAAACACTTGAAGGAATTTCATGTAGTCTGCTCGACCATGAAACCACAAGGAGTTACAGAAGAACAGATTAAACTGAGAGCCTTCCCGTTCTCAGTGACGGACAAGGCAAAAGACTGGCTGTACTGCCTTCCGTCTGGTTCGATCAGAACCTGGAATGACTTGAAGAAAAAATTTTTGGAGAAATTCTTTCCAGCTTCAAGGGCTGGGACAATTCAGAAGGAAATCAGCGGGATTCGTCAGGACAGCGGAGAAAGCCTATATGAGTACTGGGAGAGGTTCAACCAGCTTTGTGCAAGCTGCCCACATCACCAAATTTCTGATCAACTGTTGCTGCAGTACTTCTACAAAGGGCTACTGTTCATGGATCGATGTATGTTAAATGCTGCAAGTAGAGGAGCACTTGTAGAAAAGACGCCCGAAGAAGCAAAAGACTTGATTTCTAAAATGGCAGCCAACTCGCAACAATTTGGCACACGGGTAGACCATGTCCCGAAGAATGTAAATGAGGTAGGGACTTCGAATATTGAAGCTCAACTTTCTGAGCTAACCTCTCTTGTTAGACAAGTTGCCTTGGGACAGGTCCAAAATTCTAGAGTTTGTGGCATTTGCTCTATTCAAGGACACTTTATCGACTCGTGCCCACAATTGCAAGAGGATACAACACCTCAAGTGAATGCGGTAAGTGGGTTTGTTAACCAACCAAAAAGGTATGATCCCTATGCCAATCAATACAACCCTGGTTGGAGAGAACACCCAAATTTGAGATATGGGCAGCCAAGTAATCAATAGCAGTACCCATATGCCAGTTACAACAAACCAGCACCTCCACCACAGAACCAAGCACCTAGCTCAGGTATGGCTTTAGAAGATATTGTAAAAGCGTTAGCCACTAACACTCAAATGTTTCATTAGGAAACAAGGGCTAGCATCAAAGACTTGGGGAATCAAATTTCACAGCTGGCAGCCTCGTTCAATAAAATTGAAGCTGAAAAAGGGAGGCTGCCATCTCAAGCTGAAATCAACCCAAGAGAGCACGCTAATGCCATAACCCTTAAAAGTGGCAAGGAAGTACAAACTACCACGTCAAAGGTGGCAGCACCTGAAAAGGAAAAAGATTGCTTGAAACCAGCAACTTCTGATGCACCAATTGAAGAGGTAAGCAACAAGCCAATTTTTCCTAAATCAAAAATTCTAATCCCACCTCCTTTTCCTGGCAGGTTGGCTAAATCAAAGAAAGAGAAGACCTAGAAGTGCAAACTATTTGTAAATATGTAAAGTACATCAACAACTTGAGTTTCTGGAGATGAAAGTATTATGTCGGATCTAGACTATGAAAGTATGTCGTCATCCAAACTAAGTGTTAGATCCCTTGGAAATTTGTTCATTGTATATCAAAATAATGGGCATAACAAATAAGGCAAAAAAATTAAGCAAATATGTGACATGAGTCATTTGCTCAATGTCCATATGAGAAAAAAAAACTAAAGATACCTATTGCCATTCATAAGGACTATAATTCTAAAGTTTGCAATTTTGAAAATTGTAAAAGTAGCATGATGATTCTTCATGGATGTGCTTGGTCCATTGCACATGTATAACAATTTATAATTAAGAGTCATGAATATATTTAAGCAATCAACAATGTAATGCAGTATAGATTAGAGTTTTAGACTTAGTATAATCATGAGATCATTTGGATAACAAAACATCTATGATGGCACTATTCATGAGTGTCCTTTTAATGATAGTAATTGCTGGTGTTATGTTACAACCTATCAAAATTTACAAATGATATATTATGATAAGATGACTTTATAAATATCAAAAGAACCATTAATTGTGTAAATATATTAAATTATTTACTACCTGTGAAATGTTATGCAAAAGACTGCAAGATTCATGTGCATAATCAATTTTTTGGACTTTCTTAACTGTAAATCCATAGTTTATATTATCACGGTTAAAGTTAAACTGATTGATCTTAACATGTCAAAGGCAGTTCAAGCCCTTAAAGTGTTTGAATATCATAGACACTTGCTTTCTACCATTATCCTACTAGAAAAGATAAATAGAAGAGAGTAGGAGAGTTTGTACAAACATTGTGAAAGTATATAATTAGATTTTAAACCAAGTGCTCTATATGGCATAATTTAGTAACTAAACAACCTAACAGTTGTTGGGTAACTACATCAAAGAAAACAAAATGTCCACTCACCAAATATTATGCAACCTCAATGTTGATCTTATAATTGTTCATTATACAAAAAATAGTAGGATCAATATTTCTTTTTGCATCAAAGTGCATTGCATTAGTAGCTAGTTTTAAATGCTACAAAAAATAAGAATTAAATACAAGAGGAAAAAATTCATATACCTTTGTTAGAGCACTGGAACAAAAATATTCGAGTTGGCAGATCATAAAGCGCTGGAACACCTTATGGCATATTGATTATAGAGTTTCTAGTTTATTTGGGTAACTTTTTGTAATGCAAACTTTGCCAATAATAGGACTTTAGCATTGCATAAACATGAAAAAACTTGATATTTGTCAATGTAATATAATGTTTACCTATATATATAATAAAGCTTGTATGTAATTGTATATAGCAATTGTGAAAATTGAGTACATTATGAGTAAATAATTGTATAATTATATGTCACAATATTTTGACATATTTTTAAAAGGCTTGACATATATGCATGTCATGACTAACATGTAATGATTATTCAAGATATAAAATGAAGAAAATCAACTTTATCTCCTCTTAGTACAACCTGCATTTCTGTACCCCTAAAAAAATCAAAAGTGTAAGAAATCAACTAAAATTACTTTTATATTAAGGCATATGAAATGACAATTAAAGATGCGTTATTTATAAAACTGTATATGTTATTCTTCAACTATATTGACTGCATATGGTGAACAACACCATCACCCTTTCTTTGATCACGCATAGGCTCATATATAAAAAAATATTCCAATGATATCATATTATTTTCACCAACCATAATGACATCCTAATAAGTTAATAGGTAAATATTAATATGAATGTTCTTGTAAGGTAAATTATGATAAATTGATGTGGCTATGAAGAACAAACCTATGCAATATTTGTTTTTAAGGTATGTAGCTGGAATGTTTTAGTAAATAAACTCAAATTTGTTATGACCAATTTTAAAACAATCTCCTAGAACAAAATTTATAGTTGTGAATTGAGTAAAATAGATCTTGTATATATATGACACTAGATTATATCTATTGGGGGCATGGTTAACAATGGAATTCTTAACTGTATAAACACTTTCTTTCACAAGCAAATTTTGAATCTTATCAACTAATTCCGGTGCACCCTTATACATATGTGATCATTCTAAAATAGATTTAATAATGTGAGTAAACAAAATAAGTTATAAGATAATTTATGAACTTATGTAATGAAAATGAATATAAAAATACATATAGTTGAATCCAAAAGGATCATATCTATCCCAAGAAAGTTATTATAAGTTATTTTAAATGAACTTCATGTGTGTGTTACACAAATCTTCACTGACTAGTTATATCCAACATATAGTTATTCTAAAATAACTGCGTTTTCCAACGGCCAAACTTCCAACGGTCTAACAGTTGGAAATTCCAACGGCTCTCATTTTAGCCGTTGGAAAATTGACTTCCAACGGTGGGTTTTCCAATGTCTTATTTCCAACGGCTTCGCGTTGGAAATTTAAAAATTTCCAACGCGAAGCCGTTGGAAATGGCCGTTGGAAAAAGGCTGTTTTTTAGTAGTGACAGATGCAAGATGTTGGAAAAAATGGTTTTGCTATCTCATTACAAATAGTGAAACCTATAAAGTAACAAAATAGCAATTTACATGAGCATAGAGAAATTAAATAGTAAATTAAATAGTAAAGTAAAAAGTAACTACAATAAACATAATATTTTATGCAACTATAAGGAAAAGAACTAATATCCTGGTAAGACATATGGACAGTTGTATAATGAATAAATGTTACATATCCTAATGATTATGCAATCAACCAAAAACTTCATTGTATGTAATATTTTTAGTGAATTAAATGTTATTTGAGTTCCTGTTGCATTACAACACACAAAATTTATCAAGTAAAGTTACACGAGAAGCAGTGATATACAATTGGCCATGACTAACAATTAGTTTAAAAAAGTACAAACCAACACGTTCAAAAGTTTGGATATGTTGACACTATAAGATCATCTACAGGATGCCCCATTAAAGGGATTATGAATACTTTAGATATCTTTGTCTATACGACATCCTCTTTATCTTCATCAAGCCTCTTTAGCGGTTATTTTCCCAAGTTGCAATATCTAATAAGAGAATGCAGCAATAGCATCGAACGTTGAATTATGTAGTCTCAATATTTTGTATAAGGGCATGAGCTTGGCAATAAGATAAAAAAGAAAAACAAATATAAGCAGCAATATTATCAAAAAAATGTGATCATGTACATGCGTAAGATCCCAAAAAGTTTGGTCTATTGCCTCAAATGCATATCAGTGTGTCGTCAATGCATCATCCTCTATTATCAACTTACCTATAGAGGAGTTTTGCTGAAGGAGTTAATTATTTAATATTGTAGTCATAATCCTTATCAAACTTAATAAGGATTTTTAGTAATGAGTGTGTGGTAAGACCTCCAGGTAATAAAATTTCTATAATACCAGAGGATGCAGCTATTAATGCTATTTCCTTTTGTGAACAAACATGTGCAAGAATTATATGCGATAAATAAGTCTTATCAGTCTAACCATTGCCACAAAAAAGAAGCAATCTGTTCCAATTTAATTGATGCAATAACTGAAGCATATACACTTTACTAACCCTAATTCAACCTAGAAAATAATGGTGCATGCTCAACTGATAATGCATCTTGATCATAATTTAGTTTTTTTTATTAATGAATTCTTCTTAAGTATTGATTTGTTAATACTAAGATAAGACATACCACTAAATTCTTTTAATTACCTACCAATTTGGTTCAATTTAATCTCAATCTCATAGAGCGCATAATTGTACTTTGCCCCATTTGACAATATCAGTTTAGGATCATTTATAATCCTATGCTATATCAAGATAATATTATCAGATAATGCATCATAGTGGTGGTTCCATAACTCGATACGATTAACAACATGACAAATGATAGTAAAATAGTAAAAAAGTATAATAGATTATTGCCTATATCATATTCAAAAACTTCATGTAATGTATCATAACACCATTTGTCACTTTTAAGAGACCCTAAGACAAGACATGCTTCCTTAAATGTAGGATGTTTGACTTCTGTGAACTGTACGCAATTCTTCATACGAATTAGAGCACCGTTGCACCTTTAGTACCATGTAGAGGTAGTATTTTTCACCAGCAGTTGGATGAACATGGTGTAACTTATGACACTTCTTCCTTGGTTGTGTTTAGTCTATTCCTTTAATTGTCAGTTCCAAATATATTTCATGGGAAACTCTATATATGTAAGCCTATGTACTGTTATATTATTTGTATTATGATGCATCCATGCTTGAAACTTGGTAATACTATTTTTTTTTATCTCTAAACAACCCTATAAATGTTTGCATCTTGGGGTACACTATATTTTACTCATTTGGCATGTGAAGGGACAATCTTTTCACTAGTAGATCATGTTTGTGAATACCAAAATCAAACATCCTCTAGTGAGCTTTAGATGTCAAAATATATATACAGTTAAAGTATTATTTGATTTTATCAACCATAACACCATTTTGTCTATTACACGAACGATAACCACTAACAGCACTTTTAATAACAACCGGGGACTTGTCAGTTCCCTTATGCATATATTTGTGCAAAAATAATTAATGTATTTATCTCAATTCTTTTACTCAACATTAACATGATAATCATGCTTTATAACCAAGTCAACATTATGTAGAACAACTGAACAATTGTCAAGCTCAACTCTATTCTTTGTAATTGTATTTGACACACAACAGTGTTAATATGTAGGAAACCCATCTTCAACAACTGACGTTTCTGACTAGAATGGTAGTAGATATTTTCTCTTTCACATTCCATTAACCATACAAGAAGGGTTACCATCAGTCAATCCACATGAGTCATGCATTATATACTTAGCCATAATAGTATAGCTAATAGGGTCTTTGTCCTTATAAGGTAACTCAGCCGATATATATTTATCCATTAAATCAAGATCATTTAGTTTATCTTAAAGCTGTAAGAAATGACAATATATGTATAAGCTAGGCCACATTTCTAATGCTTAATTGCCATAATAAATGCATATATTAAACGAGTAATCACCATGGTAAACCATAAACACTAATAAACATGGAATATATTTTATTATGGAGGATTAAAAAAAGCTATGTTACCTTAAATGGATCAACCAAAATATTTTTCTTTGGTTATGTCTTGTAGTATAGGGTATAACTTCAATTGAAAAATGTAGTCATTATTGTCAGGTTATTATCTAAGATTGTTTTGGTGTAAACTTCATACACTTAGTTGTCTTATTCCAGTTTGGGTTGCATTTCATTGTTATGAACAAATCTAGATGACCATTCCACTGATGTATTGCCATCGAACCTTAATAGTTTTGCATCACATACCATACATCACCAATGAAGGATAATGGTAAAATGCATGACTTTCCTATGTAAGAAGCCATTGTGTCCCTTCTATTTTCTACGTCCTTTAATCCAAATAATACTTCAACCCAAAATTAGTCTTGATGATAAAGTTAAATCATTCCTCGAGGATACAATAATATGCATAAACAACATATTTCTAAAAATGTCTTCCACCGCATAAAGCCATGGGATGAACAAAATATTGATTTTGAAGTTGAAAAATAAAATATTCACATATTATGAATTTGTTTCATAAGGTTCTATTCATTGTACCTCATCAATGGAGAATTCTTTCACAATAATTATTTGCCCCATCAGACAACAAAATGGGAAAATGCAAGCACATTAGTTTTGGGTATAGCACTTTTATTCATGCACCATGATCATGTGTATATACAATAATGTTTTACTTGTTACATTCCTCCTCTTCTAAGTCAACTATTAATTCAGCAATCTCTTTAGATTTTGGTAAGTTATAACCTTAATGGTATAAGATGATAATTAGATGCTTGAAATATGTCACGTGCGTTCATGAACTCTTTTACAAGTTCATTGAGATCATCTGTAATGCCCCCAATTTTATAAACCTTAATTTTAAAAGATATCTTAATTTCCTAGAATTATAAAGCATTTAATTAAAATAATTTAAGAAATGTGAGGTAAAATATTTTATTTTAAATTATTCTCCAAACAATAAGAGTATTAAACGAAATCAGAGTGGTTAAGTGACAATCCTAGGAAAACTAATATACGAATAAGGTGCCAATTTAAACAAACCATATGTTTCTTTAGAAATCAAATAACACAAAGTTAAAACCCAGTCCCAGCCAGTTCTACTTTCGAGGGGCTACAGCGTACTCTCACTCAGTCTGCTTCACATCTTGAACCTCGTTATATGGTTCAGTGTACTCTGTCTCCTCATAGTACTCACCTAGAAAACATGTTAAGAGGAGGGATGAGCACAACTTGCTTAGTAAGAGGGAAGTATCAGGCCCATCACGTGGGTCCTAATATTCCCGTAACAAACAACAACAAATAATAAACTTTAAGCTGTAGCAATTTACTTAAAGAACAATTCCATACAACATCATAACAACAAAATCAAAATCCTACTAGCATGCTTGAACTACCATGCATATGCATAATTCTTTTTACCGATTAAATAATATCTTCTTGATCGATCACTTAATCCAATACTTAATTGCCGTCGGACGAACCTAGGGTGGTGAGTGTGTACATCACCCACTATTGGGATAACTCTTAGGCAGTGCCACTAGGGATGCCACCAAGCCAGAGCCTCTCGGGATACCTACGCCGAGGTAGAGCCTCTCGTGATACCAGCCATAAGCATGGTCCCTCGCCAGCTATGGTCTGACAGCGCACAAATCATATCTCCATACTCCGTGTCAATATCGGGTCATGACTAGGGACGGTCCGCCGCCACCCTAACATGCCTCTCGGGTTCGAATCGTCCGTTCCGAACCTCTCGTCTAAATTTACGGCTTGTTAGGTCATGTAGATATGGTTCGTCACCAACCTTGCATGCCTCGTATTTTATCTTACTCTTCAAATCTTTTACTTAATGCAATCTTGTGTATGACAAACATCAATCATATGCAACAACCAATTGATGCATGACCGTAGCTCATTTTATTTTAGCTCTTTTTAGTAGAATGCCATGATTCTAGTGCATCCTATTTCTTTTATCATGTTATCTTAGTTTAGTGTTACATGATGTCATGACAATCAATGATATCTTTTAAGTGTATTTGTGATAAATGTTCATCTCATTTCTCGTGAATTCTTTCTAAATTGGTCATTTAGTATTTACGCTCCTAATCCTTTATCTATCGGCTTATAATAATTTATTACGGCCCTAACATGCCACTAACGGTTCCTTCCAATCTCATCATGTTGCTAATGAGCTTGTCGGCCCTAAACATGGTACTAGCGGTGTTTGTCTCGCCGGCCCTAAACATGCTACTAGCGGTGTTTATTTAGGCGGTCCTAACATATTTCTAATTTAATTCTTGTTATAAGCGGTCCTAGTATGATACTAGCGCCAAACATACATCATACATCACATCATTACAACCATACAACCAACCAACCAAAATTACATCTCAATGGAAGAGAACTAAAATAAAATAAAATAAAATAAAATAAAATTCTAGGAAAACTAATTAATTACCCTACCCATGTTGCCCACGCGTTTAAAGATTTTGTTTAGCCCAATTGTTTACTTAAAATTTATTATTCGGGTTGATGCTTATTTTGGGCCTAAGAGGGCCCACGAGAACTAACCCGCTCTTCCCCCTTACCTAGTTCAAAATAATACGGCGAAAGGCGTGATTTCCTAGGACGGTCCTACAAAATGTTAGTAAGGTAGAAAATTAGAAAATGTGCTAAAATTTAGAAATTTTCCGAAATGGTACTTGGAAAGTTCATGTTCTTAACATCTAGGCCGAAATTTTACCTAGTGGGCAAAAAGGGTCTCGGGGTGTCTTCGATGGCCTCGTGCCTATTCGGGATCGTGCCGGGAGCCTTCTTGATATTGATCCTAAAAATTACAGCGGCCACACACTGAGTTATATACTCATTTAGTAGCTTTAAAAAATGATCTTGGAAGGAAAAAGCTTTTATTTCGGTTACCGATGTGTTTTCGGGATCTCTGGCGCTCCGGGAGTCCAAAGAAGCACCAAACCTTCAAGTAAGGATTTTCTAACCCTTTATAACAACATGGACAGCAAGGAAAAGAGAATTATTAGGGCTGTAATATTCGAAATTGGCAGCCAAGATAATTTTTAAAAGAGGCTACGGTGGCTTACCGGGGCTTAGAACCAAGTATGGACAAGATTGCACCAGAAACGAGTGGAAAAACCCAAAACTTGGATTAATGATAATCTACCAAATATTTACAGCAAAGATATAAGACATTTAGGTGCTGGAAAAAAAAATTAAAAGAGGGATATAGAATAATTTAGACTCACACAAATGAATTCGGAATCGCCGGTACTCGTAGGATCGTTTTTGGTGTCCCAATGTGGTTTCCCTTCAACTTAATGAACCTAAGCAATAATACAGAATTAAATAGAATTCAAAATTGGTTGGATGATGGAGAAATAAAAGCCCAAAGGGCCGGACTTACACCGGTTCGACAAAGAACACGATCAAGTCGGTAACGGAGTGGAGAGTGCGAGGACGATCTTTGGTGTTCTGCCTTCTTCCCCACTTTAATGAGCACAGCCCGGAACAATGGAGGAATGATGAGCCTATCTAATTGAACTAAAAGAAAGGGAGAACAAAATATTGTCACGAGAAGAAAATTAAGGTGAATTGGAGATGGCAGCCATAAGCATATTATTTTTAAGAGTGCTCGGCGGCTGTTGTTGAAAGAAGAAATAAAAGAAGAGGCAAAGAGTATTTGGAGGCTTGGTTATTAGGTCTAAACGTAATTCAGACTCCTAGGTGAGACGGAAATACAGGAAACAAAATAAAAATTGAGAAAAGGAATAATAAAAGGGTAATTAACGTTTAATATGATAAATAAAGAAGATAAGAAGATAAAATAGATAAATTAATTTTTTTTTTAAGCACACATATTCCAGGAGGTGTTGCGGCTAGGTGTTTTATAAGAAAGAAATTAGGGTTAGGGAGAAAAAGAAAAATAATCCTATGTAACAGTAGCACGAACCCGGTTTAAACTCCACACGCGCGTTGGCTAAATTTTGGGAAACTTAAGCAAACGAATTCAGAATTGAGTGAGGTAAATTTCTATTGACTCATTTTTTTGAGAAGAATCCAATGGTGCTCCTAGATTTTCCATCCGATGCTCAGTTGGAAATGACAAAAATGCCCCTAGCCTAAAGAAAATGACTTTGAGCTTCTGGTTTGGAATTTGACTTAATAACTACTAAAGGAATTATCTAAGGATCAAGATTCTAAATTTTATATAGATTTTCTAAATTGGTACGTAAAATTACAAAAATACCCTTAAGGACAAAATGCTAATTAATTTATTTTTATTTATTTATTTTATTTACTTATTATTATTATTATTATTTTTAATTTTCTTTTTATTTATTTATTTAGGGTAATTTAGTAATTTTATTTTCCTTTATTTCTAGGGTTATTACATCATCAAACATGTGTGTCAAGCCTTCAATGATAACTCTATCTGTAACATTGGCACAACCATCTTCAAAACTCATTATGTGATTTTCTATTTCATACTCCATATCATGTATGTATAACTAGACAAATCTTTATCTGTTGTCACTTATCAGCACCAAAGAACCAATATGGTGATTTCTTACCCTCCTGACTTGGAACACAGAAGGGCCACTATCATCATTTATTTCTATGTTAGTGTGAGTCTCTGTAGAATTAAATGAAAAAAGACAATTGGATTTCTAAACATTTTTATGAAAATACTCTGCAAGCAAGCTACCCCCGTAGTTCATTAAATCATGAAGAAATTCCGAGATAGGCTCCCGATGAAGCAACTTGATCTTTTCATTTTGTCAATAGATAAAGAATGCAGGATTTCTAGAGCGTCAAGATTGAACACTCCTTTCACTATACCAAACAATAGCTTGACAATGTTGGTGGGAACATTCGATCAGGTGGTCCAAAATCTTCTCATCCCACATAATGTCCTATATTAATAAAATTATCACATATAGGATTAGTTAAGTTCTTGGGGATTAGTTAAGACTTGATAATTTTTTTACTATGATGAAGCAAAATAGTTTGTTTTCCGATATCACCATAAACTTCATCAAAAAGGTCAGATAATTGAGTATCTGGATGAGAGACTGGATGGTTAAACAAAAGGTTTGATTGTAGATGAGATTGAAAAAGGATATATGGATGCAATAACTTCATTATTTCTTCAGAATCATTAAGCTCAACCATATGAATTAATTCAATTTCAAGCATTGAAAATTTCTCTAACTTCAAATTGTGGATGTGTGTTGTGTTTTGTGATACACAAAACTTGTCCATCAGTTGTCAATTCTCCATGAATAGATGATATAGGTTCATTGGTATGACAATGATTTGTTGTCACATGAGAAAATACTATAAAGGGAGAAAAATTCTAATTGGTTTCAAAGTAAAAAGGATTATTTACATTTTTTATAAATAAATCAAAGACTGTCTGCAGCCACAATTGAAAATAACAAAAAGATAGGGACTAAGGTTGTTATTTAAGTCACTCACACTAATTTAAATAGCCCAAACTTGCCCAATATCTCATTTTCACATGTGAAAAACACAACACTTTTTTCTCTCACTTTCTCCTCTCAGTTCCTTCACTTTGTTTCTATCTATCAGCTCTTTGGATGAACAAACTACTATGTCTCTTTCCACTAACATCCTATTGTATGAAGCGTTTTCATGTTTTTTTTTTTACCTGAGGCATCTATTTTTCTTTTTCAAAATCAGTATTATCTCCTTGCCTTTTTCTCTTGTTTTTTTTAATTGTAAATTTTGTTTTCTTTCTAGATGTACAAAACATTAGCTATAAATTCCGATGTTTGTTTGTTTTTTTATTTTTATTTTTGGGTTCATGACCTTTGATGAATGACAGACTACATGCTTGTTGCCAATAGCCATTGGGCATTTATTCTTAATTTTAATTTTTTTTTTCACTCAACGATGATAAGATTTCTTAATTTTTTTTCATGGTTATTTTTTTTTGTTTTATGTTTCAGCTACTTCTCAAAAATTACAAATCTCATTTAATATAACTAACTTTGTCAAACTCTGGCTATAAATGTTTAGTGTTTCTTTGTGAATTTTTTTTTTGTCTATATTCTTCAATGAATGACAAGCCGTCATGTTTACATCCTTTACCAACATCCAATTTGGATCCTGATCATTATTTTTTTTTAAAATAATATGATTTCTTTGCTTGCGTTATTTTTTATTTTATTTTTTCATGATATGTTATCTCTAAGTTATAAAGAACAAACACAAGTATGGTTTAATGTAACTAGATGTGTCAAACATCTGATACAAACATGATCTGTTTGTGTGTGTACTCGGGTATGGTTTAATGTAAGTAGATTTGTCCAACTTCTAATTTAAACATGATCTGTGTGTGTGTGCGCGCGCGCTTTTAGGGTTTTGGTCTTCAATGATCCATGGGCTCCTATATTGCTGCCAACTTTTATATTCTATAGTTCAATTTCTTTTCCCAAAAAACTCTTCAAAATTTTTTTTGCTTAATTGATAATTATTTGCTTCCTTGATCTATAGCACTGCAGCATTTGGACTTTTTTTCTTAGCTTTTGTATCAATAAATACATTAGAATTAATATTTGCATTATGCTGATATTTAACATTTATTGCATATGATGTGATCTGTCTACTAATTTTGACTCCATAGGATTTTTTTAGATTACAATGCATGATGGTATTGGCTTTGGCTTATTTGAAGTATGTACGACTTATAGATTTCTAGTTATTGATTTTTTTATAATACTAAGTTAGATTTTGTTTGTGATTTTTGAAATTTTATGTGTTTTTTATGTTAGTTCATATAAATAAATAATAAATAAACTATGGGCTAATTTGAATGCCAAAATTACTTTAATTTGTAGATTTGTAAATTAACTATTTGTAATGTACATGGAAAAAAATTTATAACTTGTAAATAAGTTTCACGTTTTTTCACAAAATAAAATTTTGCTTATAGTGTATTTTTCATAAAATAAAATTTACTTATAGTCTATTTTTACTAAAAATAATTTTTTTATTTAATTTACAAAAATATTTTTTATAATACCAAGTTTATTTTTGTTTCTCGCACATGAAATCATTTTTTTGAATTTGGCTAATGTTCAAGTATGATTTTTAAAACTTTTTTAGGTTTAGTAGTACAAAAATGTTGTAATTGTATATTTATGTGTTTTGATGTCAGTTCATATAAATAAACTATGCGGTAATTTGCATGCCAAAATTGGTATAGCCTGTATATGTATAAATTAATTATTTTTATTAATAATAAGTTAATTTTTCTCATAGTACTAAGTTAACTTTTGTTTTTTATTCTTGGAATTATATTTTTAAATTTAGCGAATGCTCAAGTATAATATTTAAAATTTTTTACGTTCATTAAAAAATTTTTGTAAACCTAATTTTGTCTGCTTTGATGTTGGTTTGTATAAATAAACTACAAGTTAATTTGCATGAAAAAATTTGTATAGCTTATGGATGTATAAATTAACTATTTTGTAATGTACGTCGTAGAAATTGTATAACTTTCAGATAAGTTTGACATTTTTTCACAAAATAAAATTTACTTATAGTATATTTTTTCATGAAATAAAATTTACTTATAGTATATTTTTTTATTCATACATGCAACACAGAGTAAAGATTTATAACTAAAGGTATCCTAGAATTCTAAGAAGTAATGCAATTGAGTAGTCATTTATTTAAACAGTGTTTTAAGACTGTATCAAAAAGAAGAATCAAGAAAAGATGAGATAAAACTAGTTTGTGTGATATGTCTTTTTAAGTGGTGATTGGAAACTAAGAATAATGTAACTTACATATCTATAGGCTATTTTATGCTGTAAAAAAAAATTTATACCAGATGGATTTGATCAATTAATAGGGATACATGAGAAAAAAAGGAAAAATTAGAACTACATTAGATAGATAAAAATTAGAATTGTAGTGGCCAAAATTCAAAAAAGTAAAATCTTTGCAGATACATACCTTTGTTTTAGAGCCTTGAAAGTTGAAACTCCTAAACATGTGTTTTAGGAAAAGAAACATTGATGAAGATGAGATAATTCTAGTACTTATAGTCCAAAAAACAAATATAGAGTAGAGAAGGCGTAAGAACTTACTTTTTGGCATGGTGTATAGGGTTTCCTGCTTTTTGGTATATATAGAGAAATAGAAGTTCTGGTTAATAAATATGCTTCTCATATACATTTAATACTAGAGAGTTTTTTAACTTTTTAGTTTTAATAAATACTAATGGGATAAACACTAATTGGAATTGTAGCTAGTAGAAATTAGGGTTGTTGATAAATTCTAATGAGAACTTGTAGATGGTAGAAATCAAGGTTTCTTGCATTATGCAACCATTACTCTCTTTCCAAGAAAAAAAAAAAGCTATTGGATTGAAAAAGGGAAGAATATTATAAGTATCAAATTATGTATTATTTATGAAGTGACCCCTACAAAAAGAGAAAACTTTTGATTGTATGCAATTATTTGCCTATTTTTTCACTTTCAACTCAAAGTTGTGTTTCATCAAAGAGTTTAGATATAGTTGCACTTTATTTATGTTTTATCAGAGAGTCCAGACATAGTTGCACTTTATTTATCTCCTGTTTTTATTTTTTCAACAAGATGGATATCAGAAATTAGGATCCAGAAAACAATGTAGCCAACTTAAGGACCAAGAAAAGAAATTTATCCAATCACAAAAGAAAAGAAAAGAAAACCTTACACTTTTAAATATTCTTATAAGTTCATTTGATACTTTAAATTGCTTCATGAGTTTCTAAATCTTTTGCAACATTGCCAAGAAAACGAATTAGAACTTTTGAAACCTTAAAAGAAACACATTAGAGAAATTGGAGAAAACAATTACCAATTTGCTCTTTGAGGGTTTGGGCTTTTTGTCTTCGCTTTCATTAGCTGAGAACAAAAGGGGCATTGATGGACTTAAAGTTTTGACCTTGACGGTAGGCTCAGGGATCTTGTATTGACAAACCACCTAAGATGGCATGACCTTACGATATATGTAGGGAAACCTATGACTTTTGGGTTTCTTCTCATAAACCACCACTACAAATAATGGGTTAATTACCAAAGGACGTGTGGCCACTAACAGCCGTTAAGATAGTCATGCTTGGTCACTTCCTTGATAAGCATTTAATGAACATCACGTCATCTTTCCTTTAGTTAACAGGTTTGCCACATTTTATAACCGCATAATAGTGGCGGGGAAAAGATTCAAAATGATGATATTCGCCCAGCCTCTCCAGGAAGCAAATTGGGGGGGGGGGGGGGGGGGGGGGGCCGCACTTATTCTTCGGGAGAAGTGCACCAACACACCTAGGAATGCGGAGCCCTCAGTGCATATTCCTTCATGAAGAGAAGGACCTATTGATAGGCAATAGGCCCAAATCCCAAATTCGGAAGTTTTAGGACTAGGCCATTTCTAGGGGCCCAAATAGGTCCCAAGGGAACTCCTCATTGGGAGGAAATTGTATCTTGTAAATATAATATAAGCTATGAGATTCTTATCCCAAGGACAAATTACTCGGAACACACTTTAACTATATAAACCTCTCACCAATCCCAGAGTATGACATTCTAATTCTCCTATTTTTCTCCCCTACTACTTTTCACCAGAAAACTAACTTGAATGTTGGAAGGTTTTCATCGAGAGCACATTCCGGAGCTTTGATGTTGTCTTTGCCTAACAGGGCTTTAATTTACCTTTCACAAAGCTCTAGGGCCTAGCTTACCTAACCATTTTAACCATCACTACATTTTTGTTATCCTTCCCACCATCAACATTATCTTCATCAATGTCCTATTACATTCACCAATTACTCAAACATTAGTCCAATACAACATTATATCAACATATAATATTATTAGTTATCCACAAACATTAGTAATCACATGTCTTCCTATTTTTTTTAATCTTAGTCATTTCAAGCATTCATTTATTTTCTTCTCAATAAGGTTCGCCAAGGGATGAACAGATAACTTGTAGAGTGGTATGCATACACTTTTAAGTAGGTAAAACAACTGCATAAATAATTAAGAAAATGTCTTAAAAAAATATAACCTTTAAAAGAACAATTCAAAAGAATGTGACATTACTTACACACATATATGCAAGAACAACAAACATCCTCACACTTGTTTTGACACATCTTCTTCATACTTTCTTATTGCATCAGCCAATATAAATGAAGCAAATGTTGCCCAATTCTTTTTAGAAATATTTTCAACACTAACCACAGCCTTTAAAAAATCTTTCCTCAAATATTAGTGACTAGGGCACAAATCACATTTATTAAAGCAAACAACAAAAATGACGTCTTAAAATTGTCTCATAGTTCACCATTTTCAATGTTTATCTCAAGAACATGATGATCAATTACAAACCTATCCTCACCATTCTTCCAATAATGACTAACCAATTCTTTAGGTAAGTTTATTAGACTTTCAATATTAATATCCTCCTCTCTATCATACATCCAAGTCTCCTCCTTGAAATTAGGATATGAAATTTGGTAGAAATTGCTATTGATTTCCATACAATATGTATTCATATTGAAATAATCCATTATCCAAAACACCAGATTAGCACTTACCTTCTCTACACTCATATTAAACAAACTTTCAAATTCTGTTTCTTTGGTAGTATCAATCTTTTCTTTCCCAAAACCTTTCATTGTCTTTGAAAATATTCATGGCTTACATTTTATATTCAATCGCTCTGACTTTTTGCTTTTTTTGAACTATTACTATCATCTACATACTTCATCTACTTTACTTTCAACATATTCTTCCATCATTGTTTAACTTCTTTTTTAACCTACAATACACATTTGACTTACCGCTTTTATATCAAACGCATCATTCTTTAACTTTAACTCCATTTTTATCCGTTCAACCTCTATTAAGCTTTATCATAATTTTTTCTTACTCAATTTTATTCATAACATGGTAAAGTAAAAGGAAAAATTGAAAATATTAGATATATATACTAAAAAAAATCTACTCCAACTAGTGGCATAGCTATATTGTTATTGGGGTGGGCTATGGTTCATTTTGAAATTTTGACATTTTCCTATATATATAATATGTTGTATTAAATTTTACATGTTATAAAAAATTTAAGTTATTTTTTACTATTTTGTAAGTTTTAGTGGCCAATTTATTATTATATAATTAATTAAAGCCCACCTTATTTATTAATTATTTTAGTTCCTCAAGCTTCAACCCACTACACAACAAAATAAAATTTATTAAAACCCATTTTATTTATTAAAGTCTATGTTCTCATCACAATAATGCTATAAGAAAGTATGATGCCTTAATGAACCAATCTGAGCATATTAACAAGGTGATGGACAAATAAGGTGATGGACAAACAAGCTTCTGGACAAGTGAATAAGAACACACCCCTAGTGAAAAACTCGATAGATGTTGCTTGTTGGCTATCATTTCAAGGACTTACTTTTAGAGGTGATGATGAGAACATTGAATCCAAGAATTATGGAAATTTTGTAGAATTGATTAGGCACACATCTTCGTATAATAATGAAGTAGCAAGTGTTGTTTTGGAGAATGCTCCATATAATGTGAAGTACATATCGCTTGAGATTCAGAAACAAATTTTGTATGTTCTAGCAAGCAAGGTATGAAATAAAATATTTGAAAAAATTGGAGATTATAAGCTTTCTATTTTTTTCGATGAGACAAGTGATGAAAGCAAGAAAAAACAAATAGCAATTATTCTTTGTTTTGTTACTGTTAAAGGTTTGATACAAGAGCACTTCTTTAATACTGTTCATGTAGAAGATATAATATCAATGACCTTATATTCTTTAATTTGCTTAGCTCATTTTTCTTATAAATTTGTCAATCAAAATCTCCATGGACAAGGATATAGTGGTGCTAGCAATTTGTATGGGAAATGGAGAGGATTGCAAGCATTGTTTCTTAATGATTATCTTCAAGCATATTATATGCACTGCATGGCTCATCAACTTCAATTAGCATTAGTTGTAGCTGGTAGAGAGATACATCCTATGTATGAGTTCTTTTCAAACTTAACTTTGGTTGTAAATGTTGTTTCCACTTCTTGTAAGTATCATGATGTGTTAGAAGCTGCTAAAGCTAATGAGATTGTACGTTTGCTAGCAATTGATGAAATTGACACAAGAAAATGGGCCAATTGAATTAGTATTCTATAGTAAACTTGTAATACTTGTTAGAGTTCACATTTGACTTTTATATATTATCTTATCAGAATGTACAATCCAACTTATTTTATTTTGGAGAACATTAGAAAGGATGGCTGCAACTTCAAAACTAGAAGAGATGCTAGTACAACTTTGAAAAGGATGACATTCTTTGAGTTCATTTTTATCTTAATTTTGATGAAAGAAATCTTAGGCACCACTAATTTTCTTTGTTAAGTTTTACATCAAAAGTCCCAAGATATTGTAAATGCAATGAGCTTAATGTCATATAATAGAAGGCTTTTAGAAAAATAAAGATATAAGCAATCAGATTATTTCTTTTCAAGTGTTATAAAGTTTTGCAAAGGGCATGAAATTGATATTTCTAATCTTAGTGCTCTATAATAGAAGGCTTTTAGAAAAATAAAGATATAAGCAATCAGATTATTTCTTTTCAAGTGTTATAAAGTTTTGCAAAGGGCATGAAATTGATATTTCTAATCTTAGTGCTCTATATTTTGAAGGTTGTTGCAGTTGACAACAAGATGTTGTTACAAATGAACATTACTATCATTTTGACATATTTATTGAAGCCATAGATTTTTAGGTAAAAGAAATAAGGTCTAGATTTGATAATAAAGTGGTTGAACTTTTGATGCTTAGTGTAAGTTTGGATCCATAAGATGATATAGAGCCTTTAGTATTGATGTTATTTGTATCATTGCAAGAAAATATTATTTTATGGATTTTACTGAACAAGAACTACAAGCGTTGCAATTCCAATTGAAGCATTTTTAGGTTAATGTGCTCAATCATCTTTCATTGAGTAATTTGTCAATTTGTTGCCGAATTATGTCAAGGTTTAGTAAAGATAGGAAAGTCAAGCTAATATTATCTTGTTGATAGGTTATTTCATCTTATCTTAAGTCTTTAATATCTATTACTATTATTGAACGTTCATTTTTTACTATGAAAATTGTGAAGATCTGACTACACAACAAAATGAATGATGAGTTTCTTGCAAATAGTTTGATTATTTACATTGAACAGGATATTGCAGAGACTTTTAGTTTAAACTTTATTCTGAGAGATTTTGTTGATGTGAAATTGCATTATGCATCCTTTAAATTGTAAACCGTATTGATTTTTTTATGTTATTTTATTATAATATTGTAGCATAAGTATTTTTTTTTATATTATTGGCTCACCCTGGATGAAATTCCTAGTTCCGGCATTGACTTTAATACTATCTTATATTCACACCATTCACTTTAGTTCACCCACCATCTCCATGTAATCAATAAATTTAAGAATTTGCTCATGTAACACGATTTCCTTACATGTCACTTCCACATTATCGTTGTTCTCCATTTCTAAAAAATGTAACCAATCATTCAAAACTAGGAAAACAAATACAATAATACATTTACATATAAAATGCTATATCATATCCAAAGATTGTTGTTCTAAAGCAAGAAAATCTTACGCACAAAAATATTACCTCCTCCATTTCAAAACTTTTGCTTCATTTATTTTTGGCAATTAATCTAGATTGTTTATTTTTAATATTTTAATATATAAATAAAAAATATTTATTAATGAACGATAAATCAAGACATGTCGTTTTGAAATATATTTTTTTAATTTTTTTGACAAATAATAATATAAATAAATTCAAGTAAAAATACTAAAAAAAGTCAAATGGAGTAAAAGTTTTGGGATGGAGAGAGTCTTCCTTAACATGAAATCACCATAAATAGATAAGAGATTACGATATCAAGATAAGGGATCATTATTGACATTTTACTGTGAAAAAACTCAGTCCCAATCATATCCAGAAGCTTATGTTTCATTGTTTTACTCAAATGAAATAGATAAATATAAATAGTACGTAATAAAAAAACACAACTAATGCTTCAATTGAAAGAAACTAACATGAATTAGCATAACCAAATACAAACCACTTTTTAAATTCTAATACACTTTTGCCACCAAAAAACTTCACAACTTCTTGTCTTTTTGGGTTGAGTTCAGATCGAAATATGTTTGAACAAAGATTAGACAAGTGTTTCTAGAGTAATACTCTTCATAAGAAGGTAGGCTGGCTTGCATTGAAGGAGGTTGGCACATACCAGAAAAAACCTTCTTCACCGTGTTCTTCAGTTTTAATTTTATTTTTTTCTCCTTCAATAGCAGTTTTTTTTTCTTCTCATTTCTTTATTTTACCTTCTAACCAGATTATTTCTTTTTTAATCCAATCGCTAAAATTAATATTCTAAGATCTAATTGTTATATCGCTTGCCTATCCATAGAGAAGGAAACATTTATCTCTACCATAGAAGGACCTTTTTTTTTATTCTAAACATAACCATATTTGAAATCCTACATATACATCCACAAGTCACCGTTTTATCATTAATCAGGCAATTAAGTACTATGATATTCTAAATCTTTCAAACTTGAACTAATTTTAGGGATGCCTCCGACTCTTTTCCCTCCATTTGAATAACAGAATCATCAGCCACTTCTTTAACCTCCCATTTGTAGACATACTTACTTGATGCCCAAACGAACACACCCAAGTTGATCGTAGAAATGACCAAGAGGAACCCATAGTAATAATCCAAGTGAGAATCGTTCAAATTGTCACCAATCCAGCTCTTCCTCCCTCCACTACTTGTAATCTTGTCGACCACTGTAACCAAAAGGCTGTTCAAGAAATTCCCAACACCGATTCCACTAGTGAAGAAAGTTGTGCCAATGCTCTGCATATCCTCCGGCGACTGATCATAAAAGAACTCCAACAACCCAACTGCATTGAATACATCAGCAACACCCAACAGAACATACTGAGGCAACAGCCAAAATATGCTCATGGGGACAATCTCTTTAGGCCCCATGATTTTCTTGGTGCTTATAACGTGAATTCTTCTAACTTCTACCGCGTAGGCAATCGCAATGGCGATAATCTGAATCATGAATCCGGTGCCTATCCTCTGGAGCAGGGTGATTCCTCGTGGGTTACCAGTCTTGTGACGCATTAGTGGGACGAAGTAGCGGTCGTACATGGGCACGGAGAGGAGCAATGAGAGGGTCACGAAGCTGCTAAGTGAGGCCGCGGGGATTTCGAAGGTGGAGCCTAGGGCACGGTCCAAGGTTGTGCCTTGTTTCACAAAGAGGGTGTTTATTTGCGCCCATATGGTGCTAGGGATCAATGTCACAAACCATATTATTAGCATGCCAAAGACAAGCTTTGTTGCTTCAACTTGGGTCACCGTGCAGGGAGCAGTACTTGTGTTGCTTCTGCTCCCATCTTTGATTGCTGCCTTGTCCAAAAACCTGAAAAACAAAAGAGCTTTATGCGTAATGTTTCTTCTATTAGCTCGTAACTATTTCCAATAGGAAAAGCGGACGCAGTTGTACTCTTTTCTTTTTAAAATTTACTGTTATAAGACTCATAGTAAGCGGCGAGATTAAGAAACCTCAAATAAGGCAGTACTACTAGGAAAGAAACCATTATATTTATCCGGGCTCAGACACAGAACTGGCCTTGCGGAGCCCATGCGTACGCGGGCCGTGGAGGTTCGGGGCCCAACAAGAAAGTATTGGACTCTATCTTGAAACAACTCAAATTATATTTGACACTGTAACCCATTAGCGCACAACAAAATATCTGCCTGGAAAAAGCCTTGTGAAATAAATAAATAAATAAATAAAGATCACTTTTTTTTTTTTTTCTAAAAGTAGTGGCTTTGACAATGTGTAAGATTAATGTAAATCGACAGTAAAATGAGTGAATAATTGAAGATATTATTTGGTAAAAGTTGTAGCAAATCCACCAAGAAGCAATTTATTTTAGTTTAAGTTAATTTAATTCAACATATTTTATCTTTTATTTTATATCTTTTTTACCTGTAATAATTGAAGATATTATTTGGTAAAAGTTGTAGCAAATCCACCAAGAAGTAATTTATTTTAGTTTAAGTTAATTTAATTCAACATATTTTATCTTTTATTTTATATCTTTTTTACCTGTAATGAATTTCACTCAAATATATGATTATTTCATATGATATATCCTCAAATTTAACCTGTTTCAATCAAGTATATGATTATTTTCGCTCTCCTTTTTCCACCTCCGCTTTCTCATTGTCCGCTGCAACTAAAATTCCCTGTTGGATCTACATTTATTTTTGGGTACAGAATCCTGGCTCTACCTCACGGTTATTCCAACGTCACACTTTAAGGAAAATGAGAGCGTTACAGTCTGTGATGCCGACACGTTACATCCCTTCAATCCAATTAAGACGAGTCCCTTCAAATGTCAGAATCCATGTTAGCCTCACAAATTTTGTCGCGTAACTGAGACTTGCTAACGCAAGCACTGTCCAAATTTTAATGTCATTATTACTGAATTCATGGCCGGTTGGCAACCGAGGAAAGGTCTTGAGTGGTGGAAGAAAGACAGGACAGATTATTCACAATTCCCCACCACCCATTTCTTTGGATTCGAAACAGTACGTATCTGAGGCAGGCGGACACAAATTGGGCGCACCAGGGGCAATGCTGGGGGCAATTTGACCATGGAGATGAAATCAGGACCATTCGTACCCCGAAGGATGTACAAATGGAACAGTTCCACTTCCACCACCCAAATGAAAATTTATTGGTCTAATCTCACAGAAAAGACCCCCACTTTTTTGCCTTTTGGAAACAGTAGATTTCCTGGTTGTAATGCAAAACCCAACTCGAATGTCACAGTACACTGGGAAGACCCATTTTGAACCAGACATTTTAAGCACGTTGTGGTCCTATTCACTACCTGTCTCCTTGGAACAATCCTTCTACTTATTTCAGACCCGTAAATCATAGGATGCCAAATGTTACTTTGTAAGGACCAATTGAGTTTGGACAAGAGAAAAAAGGGCTCATAGTTTTTTTTTTTTTGAGTTTAGGACTAATTAATACGGGCTCATAAATTCTGTGTTAGACTTATTTAAATGTAAATTTTCGATCGGCTGGTCAGGATAAAAATTAATGAAAAGAACATTTGTTTTATAAGCGTATCACTAGATCTTAGCAAACTTATTACTTCTTTCATTTTATAAAGGTTGGACATTTTTATTTTTTTATTTTTTATGAATGTTTGACTTAAATATATTTATATAAATTTATATTGTAGTATTGATAAGCTTGAGTTTTTAAGATAATATTTTCACATTAAAAAGTTTATATTTCTATAAAAAATTTTAAAAAAATTATAGGGCAAGGTATACGAGATGGAGGTACTAATAACTATATTGAAAGGTTGACCTGAATGCCGGAGTGTGATGGATGTGACGTTTGCCACCGTTAATGCCCTCTTCGTTGGGGAGGCAAATATTCCGGTTGCGGAAGGCGGCGATGGCGACTCGAATCAAATCCCAGGCCGGGCTACTATGCTTCCTTGGTTTGTGCCTGTAAAACGGGGTTCCTACACAAAAAATAAGAATGGAAAAAACCAGGCCGAGGGTGGGAATTCCATAGCCCAAGGACCAGCCAAGGTTCTCCTGGACGTAAACGAGGGCGAGCGTGGCGAACAAGGCACCGAGAAAAGCACCGAACATCCACCAGTTGAAGAAGGAGGTCTTGAGCTGTTTCTCGTGAGGGTTGAAGTCGTCGAACTGGTCGGCTCCGAAGGTGGAAATGTTTGGTTTTGTTCCGCCGGCGCCCACCGCGATGGTGTAGAGGGATGTGTAGAAGAATGCGGTTTGTAAAGGTGACGCCTTGCCGCAGACGCCGTTTGTGCAGCTTGGTTTGAGAGATTTGAACGAAACGGCTGCCGTTAGAAGAATCATCCCCTGCTTGTATAATTATGTGAAATATAATTAACAAGATTTTCCTTAATCCTTAAAAGTGGATGACAATATTAAAACGCCTAAAATCCACACAAACTACACAGTCGTTGCATCATAGTCTTTGAAATATGTGCCTTTAATAAATATAAGATAAGTGGACACTTGTGGTATGGTTTAATATATATATTGACAACTAATGTAAGGATAGCAAATTTGTTATTTTGGGTCAAATTTGAATGTAAGTTATTTATGTTTTTTACTTAGATTATCGTAATTTTATGTTCACTTCGGGTTATTTAGATTAATTCAATTCAAATGATGTTTTGGGTACATGTTAGGGTTAGATCCGATTTATGTGTATTTAGTTAATATATGCATCAGGTCACTTTTGGCCTCAAGCCAATGAAATTGGATTATTCGGTTTTTTAATCCAAATATTGTTTGATCGACAGGGTCTATTCAAAATAAATGATGGAAATTAATAATTGAATTTTATTCTATCTAGGTATAAGTATTTTTATGGGACATCTAGCTAACTAACAATCTTGGGTAGGGATATTTTGTGCAGTTTTTCCAATCTTTAGTACCCTATCACAGTTGTGGCTGGACTTGAAACAAAAATGGCCAAGCTTGAGACTGAGAGTAGCTTAAATATATATATATATATATACCAAAGTTATGACGATGATGAACCGTGACTTTCCTCAGCCCCACATGCAAATATATGGACCCCTATTGGCTGGTGTTGACACACAGCTTACCTAATTATTGTCCAACATGGATGTGTTCTTTTGTTTTGAACTGCTTCTGTTTTTTTTTTTTGTGATTTTTAGATGAGACGTTTTTGAACATATATTCAGGATACTTAAAAGATATGTTTTATTTATATTAATAATAATTTTTTTCATAATTACAACTATGTTATATGTGTATAAACGATAAGGAAGAGAGTGTAGTGTTCTGGAAAAAATACTAAAATAATATGCTTCTATCAGCCCTCATATTGTACGTGCACTTAAAAGTTTATTATTAACACTAGACTTATTTTAAGTGTTGGAAAAAAAATTCATAGAATTAACTTCCTTGGTAATGAAATATATATTATTTTTACAATCAATTTCTTAATCAATATCTATGTAATTACTCTCAATAACCATACGGTTAATTCATTCTAATATGTAACTTTTTGTGCATACTCCATTCATTTTAAATTGTTTACACAGCATGCTCTATTTTGGGCCATTTCAAATCCTTATAACATTTTCATATCTAACAAATTATTTTATCATATTATCATTCAAATTATTATTTTAATATTAACATTTCTTATTTTTTATTTATGTGTAAAAAGTTAAATATAAAGTGAAAAATACATTCTTTATTAATTTGCGTGCTAAACTGAAATGTTTGAACTCGGGAGTGTAATCTAATGACTGAACTAAATTAAAATGCCCAAACCTCAACCCCACCAAAGAAAAGGTATACTCTGGGTAAAGCAACTACTATCTCTCGCCCTAAATTCATATCCTACTTTCAAATTCGTGATATATAAAAAATAACATAATATCTTTTAAAAACAATATCGTGATATTATTTATTTTTTCTCAAAAAGCCACATGGAAAATATCATTAGACAAAGGAAGTATAAATAAAATATTTTATATAAATTTGAAATTAAAATAATTAGTGTATTCTAAGGCAAAGAAGCATATAGTAACCATAAACCAGGTGAAAAAGCAAACTTAACGTAATAAATTAAAGGAAGGAAATGAGGTAAGAGTTAAGACCAAGAGATAGATGAGAGAGGAGGCAGTGAAAGTCCAGAAGCGACCCAAGTAAGCGTCGGCGACGTAGGCGCCGAGAACGGGCGTCAGCCACACAGCTCCGGACCAGTTGTTCACGCTCCTCACCGACGACACCGTGTCTTGGTGAAGCTCCCGAGTCAGATAGTTCACCAGATTTGAGTTCACTCCGTAGAACGCCATTCTCTCGAATATCTCATACACTGCCATCAGTTTCGTTAAACAGTTCGATAAGAAAAATATTACCTTTAAAAAACGGCGTTTGTTTTGTTCATTTGTTTTACCTATTAAGAAAATACAAGCTTTCCATTTTCCGGTAGTAGAAGCAAGGGCTGGCTGGCCCTGGAGATCCACAGTTCCGTCGGCTGTGTAACCTTTGCTTTCTGTCATTGCTCGAAATAGGAACCTTAAGTCGGCCGGCCAGATGATCTCACTTAGAGTAAGTACGGGAAGAAAGGAGGAGGAGAAGAACAGAAGCAAATATTTGGTGGTGAAAGTTGGTGAACTCAGAGGGTCTGTTTTATAGAGGCCTTAATCAACTGTAGGAGGTGTGACATATATATGATTCTTGGATTTATTTCATTTATATTATGTAATTATTTCTCTTCTTTAGGCTTTTTAGATTTCAACCAGCCCACTTTAAACCAATTTTTTTCTTCCTCCTGAAGTTATTTAGTCCAACTGTGGTCTGTATGATGATATATCTATATATTATAAAGGCTAATTCTTATGTGCGCTAGTACATTTGTGCCATTATGACATTCTTTCTTTATAATTACAAGTTTGCCATTATTTATACCTATTTTTTTTTTGTCATTTCTTGATCCAGGTTTGTCTCGAGAATTAGTTGCTTTATTTCTTCTTCTAGCTTTGCCTCAAGACTTGCGGATTGTGTCGATCGTTCTTCGGTTGTTTAAATTTTATGTAGTGCATATAGCATTTTTTGTTTTTTTTCTTAGTTTTAGAACTCTTGTTTTGTCAGATTATAGTTTTTGTGTGTAGATTTTGATCTTAGTTTTCTTTTTTCTCTACTGTTGAAGGAGGTGTTTGCTTGTGGGGTATAATGGATCTAGATCTGAATGTTTCTCTTGTTCGGTCATTTGACATTCTTTGCTCTGTTAACTTAGGTACGAACGAGTTCTTGATATTTATTTGTGTTTCATTTATGTAAATCATATTTGAATTTTCTTTTCATGTTAGATTTATTTTTTTAATGTTAGGCTTAGGCCTTTCTGTCTCAGTTTCTGGTGATTTAGATTGTGGGGTAGATGTTCAATCTTTGATATTTGCTATTGAGGGATCTGATTTGGGTACGTTGTTTAATTTTTTGGCAATCTCATGTGGTATTTCTGTTGAAGGTACATATTTTTTTTTATAGTAGTATATGTTCTTTTTAAGAATACTGTTTGTTCTTTTTTATTTTAGACAATGTTATTTTTTTTATATTAGCTTTTTATCTATGTTTTTTGGTTTGGCACATTTGTTTTTATAAGTTGGCTTTTTTTTTTTTATGGTTTACAATCTGTTCTCTTTACAGAATTGATGTTTTGGGATTTTATGACTCATGGCTATGTTCTTTTCTTTCTTAGTGTTTGTACCTTTTTATAGAACTGTTTATACCTTTATGCTTTAGACTTTGTTCTTTTATTTTTCAATATTCACTTTTTTAATATAAGTTCCTTTATGTGTTTAGCCTTGTTTGTTTATACTACAGAGTTTATTCTTTTAAAAATACATATGTTCTTTTATGTGTTAGACTTTGTTCTTTTTGTATGTTGTATATGTTCTTATAATGGAGCTGCATGTAGGTTATTCTGAAGCTAATGGATTTGAAAGGATTGATATAACTGGTATGGAGTTTCGCAGTGAGGATGACGCATATGTGTATTATAGGAAGCATGATCTTAGTCATGGTTTTGATGTTAGGAAGACTAGGCTCCGTTGTCGGGTAGATGGTTCTTGCTATGGAAGGGAGTTTTGCTGTTCTTGTGCAGGTGAAAAACATAGCTCTGCGATTGATGAGAGTCATGAAAGAGCCAGTTTTCGTTCTAATTGTAGGGCATTTATGAGGTTTAAAATTGATGTGAGTGGTACTTGAAAATGTGAAAGACGTGATAGGTAGCAAAGTCTTCCATTTGTTCCACAGTATTAGGCCCATTTTTTGCATGTTGTGAGGCCTATAGATGAGAGGAAGAAGAATATGTTGATATTTTTCATGCAGATTGGTATTTGAGCTATAGATGCATTTAGGATAATGTACCAAGAATGTGGAGGTATTGAGTTTGTTGGGTTTACGAAGAGGAATTTATACAATTTTTTTACCTGTGAAAAGTCAATTCAGATTGGGAATGTTGATGCGTAGTCATTGCTTGATTGTTTAAAGAAAGATGTGTTTGTGATGGCAATTTTTACTATCAATATCAAGTTGTTGATGGTCATTTGGGTAATTTTATATAGAGAGATTCACGTATGTATGAAGATTATCAATGCTTTGGTGATGTTGTTGTTTTTGATACAACATATAGAACAAATATGTATGGTCTCATATGTGCCCCCTTTGTTGGAGAGAATAATCATAGGTGGATTGTTGTTTTTGGTTGTGGTTTTTTTATCAATGAGGAGAAGGAGATATTTGGGTGGTTGTTTGATCGATTTTTGGAGAGTATGGGAGGTGTTCAGTCATCAACTTTTATGACAGACCAAGATGCTGCCATTATTTTGCTATTGAGAGACATTTGCCTAGTTCTAGGCATAGGTTGTGCCTATGACATATTTCATAAAATGCACGAAAACATTTGAGGTGGTTAATAAACAACAACAAAGAATTTTCTAGAGCTTTGACCCAGTGTTTTTATGGTTGTATTACTGTTCAGAAGTTTATTGAAAGGTGGTTAAATATGATTGAGAAATTTGGTTTAGATTGTAATAGTTAGCTGGAGAGTGTGTTTGCATTGCAGGAGAAATGGTGCCCTACTTATTGAAGAGATGTTTTTTTAGCTGGTAATTTCCCATCTATTAATGTGTCTATTCTTTTACAGATTTTTGTATGTTCTTTTATGTAATGTTGTTTGTTCTTTTTATATTCATTTTCGTTACCCTGTATTTATTCTTTCATGAGGTAGTGCATGTTCTTTTATGTTTACTTATATGTTCTTTTTGTATTGTGGTGTCTGTTCTTTCAGTACTTACTTTATATTCTTTTACTCATTATATATGTGTGTTGTTTTATATTGTATGTTCTTTTTTCAGTCAATGCTTGTTCTTTCAATAAAATGTCTACAATGTTTTTGTTACTGGTATATGTTCTTTTATGTATTAATGCATGTTCTTTCATTCATTAGTTTGTGTTCCTTTATGAATTGCTGTTTGTTTTTTCGTAGGTATATTGTCAACCCAGAAAAGTGACAGAACGAGCATTGTGTTCTAAAAGAACAAAGATGTCATTCTAAAGAATAAATATATATTTCTGAAAGAACAAACACTAGAAGACAAAAAAAAGAAGTTTATAGAAACAACATCATGTATAAGAACAAACAGTGTCTTTTATAAGAAGAAACACTTAAGTAATAAAAAATAAATATGCAAAAGAAAGAAAAAAAACATTGCCTTCTAATAAAACAAAGATTCCATTCTAAAAGAACAAACACATTCTTTTGAAAGAACAAACATCAGAAGAAAAAAAAATAAGAAGTTTACAGAAACAGGGTCATGTATAAGAATAAATAGTGCCTTTTGTAAGAACAAACACTTAAGTAACAAAAAAGAAACATGTAAAAGAAAAAACAAACATTACCTTCTAAAAGAACAAACATGCCTATAAGTATAAACACCAAAACACAAAAGAACAAGTAATGCATGAAAATATAAAAGAACAAACAAGGCTTTCTAAAAGAACAGAAAACAAACACATCACAAAAGAAGACAAATAGTACCTCATCAAAAGAACAAATACTTAAGTAACAAAGAACAAACAATTGCTTTTAAACAAACAAAGACGAAGACAAAAAAGAAAAAATAATGCCTTTTTAAAGAACAAACATATCATTCTAAAAGAGCAAACATAAAGGGACAAAGGAACAAACGTTGCTTTCTAAAAGAACAAACACATGAGGAACAAAGAACAAACAATGCATTTTAAAAGAACAAACAAGAACTTCTAAAAACAAACAAACACAAAAGAACAAAAGAACAAACAGACATTTATACAAAAAACGAGATCTAAGGAAGATAAATAGTGTCTCCTCAAAAGAATAAACATTGTTCTTTTCAATGAAAAGAACAGACAGTGTCTTGTAAAAAAACATAGAAGATAACATGAAAAAAGAAAAACTTCATTGCCAAAAGAACAATAATTTATTTGATATTCATATTTTGTTCGTAGAAGAATATATATAATCTACAAAGAAACAAACAGTATAGATCAAAAGACCCTATACAGAAGTATAACAAGTGACCTAAGAGTTTATTTTTTCTACTGTCCTATGGCTTGAAGAACTAGATTTCTTCTGGTGTTGTGTTCCGAAAGGAGAAGTTATGCTGTAATCTTGAGGCGATGAATCTTCATTACGTTATCTGGTCCCAAGTCATATTCAAATTCATTTTGAATGAAGCTGATGTCTCTTGTAGGCAGGATAGCTACTTGTGGTTCATTGGTTTGTTCATTCAAAGTATTTGGTGGAGGCCTCAATATTGGGAGCTCAGTCAAGAGTTTTGATATGGGAGAGTTGGCAACAACATTAACAATTGGAAAGTCTGACAGCAATGTAAAGTCTGACATTTCATCCAAGTAATTTACATGTTCTGCAAAGAGAATGTAAAAGATCATGTGTAACGCAAAAAAGAAAACAATCATTAACAAAATTAATAGTGAGAGAATAAAACCTAACTCTTATTTTTCTCTGCTTGTTTCTTGGTCTGAATAACAATCCATTCTTGGTTTGAATAGCAATTAACAGTTTCTCTAGCATCTTCATGTACATATGGTAAAAGAACAATCAGAGAAGCCTAAAAGAACAAAAAGTAACACATAAAAGAACATACAAGAATGTAAAAAAGAACAAACAGTGAAGGCTAAAAGAACAAAGAGTAACTCACAAAAGAACAAATAGTAATAAAAGAAAGAACAAACAAAAAAGAACATAAAGTAATTTATTTTTTTACCAGCCTCTTCATGTTATGTTTCATCTCTTTTTCCTTCATGGCCTCCATAAATTGATTCATGTTGTTCATTCAAAATATTACCAAGCTTGTTTGAAAAGAGGAATGAAATCCTCTATGTCTTTGTTTGTTTTTCTTCAACTAGTTTTTCCGGAGCTTGAACTAGGTTAGAAAAAGAACAAACAAGAACTTCAAAAAGAATGAACACTAATACAAGAAAGAACAAACAAAGAAGTCTAAAAGAACAAACAATAACATTAAAAGAACAAACAAGAATATAAAAAAGAACAAGCACTGATACAAGAAAGAACAAACAGAGAAGTCTAAAAGAACAAACAATAATGTATAAAAGAACAAACAAGAACATCAAATGGAATAGACACTGATATAAGAACAAACAAACAAAAAGGAACAAATGTTAATTTATTTATTTCTACCAAGCTTTTCATGTTGTGCTTCAAAATTGTTTCGTTCATTGCCTTTTTGTTTCCTTTGTTGCTCTGGCTGCTGATAATTGTCATCATCGTCATCACTATCATGATCATGTTGCTGCAGATCATCAAAGCATAAATCTCCTTCATTTATCTGATCATTCTCTTCTTTCCCATCATCATCAAAGCTTCCTTTTCACAGTACTGATGTACAAGATGTGTGTTCCATTGTTTTGCTTGTCTTTGAGGTTGTGTGAATCGTTCTCTTGCATGCATCCACAGTTGTGTCAACTCATGAATTTGGTTGAGGGTAGTTGAACTGAACTGAGAGTCAAATGACCCTTCTTATGCAGTTGTGTTCATTGCCATGTATTTAGCAATGGTTGTTGTCTGATTAGGGTAGGCATTCATGGCATTTTTCATGGCCTCTAACAAATCCTGATTGGCATCTACAGCCCTCTTTGCATGCTGTAACATAGCATCAATAGGTTCCTTAAATCTTTCTACTCTTGTGAGGCTGATTTTCCCTATGCATGTTCTTCAGCCTCTTTACATGTGTTCTGCAAGTTTTCCTCCCATTTTGTCTGACAGTATCAACTAGTGGATCATCCATCACCTAAACGTAAAAACATGTGATATAACAAACAACAAAGAGAGAATTCTAAAAGAACAAAAAGTAACATGTAAAAGTGTAAAAGAACAAACACTGATACAAAAGGAACAACCAGCAAAATATAAAACAATAAGTGATATAACAAACAATAAATAGAGAATTCTAAAAGAACAAAGAGTAACATGTAAAAGTACAACAAGAACGTGGAAAAGAACAAACACAAATACAAAAAGGCAAATAAAGAACCCTAAAAGAACAAACAGTAACATGTAAAAGAATAAACAAAAGCAAAGAAGAACAAACAAGTGTAAAAGGACAAACAGTGTCACCTGTCTCAGTCCAAAGGAACTTGTAGCTTTTTTTTGGTTGATTCTTTGTATGATTAATTTGTTGTCTCATCCAGACACTCTCGGTATTTGCCTAAGAACAGTTGGTTGGCCCTTCACCTAAAATCTGTCAAAGTATAGTTGCTATGAATGAAATTTTTAGAATTAGTTGGTTGTAACAATAACAAGCTAATTATGTTATGACATGATGAGAGGAATACCTGAAGGAAAAGGATGCATCCACAAATGTTGGTCATTGAGATTTTCCTCTTGTATTTTTCAATTGATGAAACAAGGGAATCAATCAAGTACTGAGCCCAGTTCATATTCTTGACAAATGATAAATCCTTTGTTGCTTTCATAACTCTCCATGTGTAGTCATTTGCTTTTACTATTGGAGCAATCAAATGTGTAACAACGAAGACAATAAAGTTCCTCTTGAAATTCTCACCTCCTTCTTTGTCCTGAAGAATTGTTTCCTTTAGTTGCCTCAGGTGTAAGGATTTGCCACCAAATTGCTGTGCCCAAAAAGCAAATAAGAGGGCTCAATAAGAATTTGGGGTGAAGAACATGTTATATGTTTGCACAGTGATCTGTCTAAAGGGTATCCTTAATAATACATGGGCATTAGCACAATCAATCTTAATCTCCCTTTTGTTTGGAATACATAGAGTCAATGAGTTGCAGTCAAAGGCGGAGATTAAAAAGTTAATTAGCTCATACCTAATAGTGATCCTTAGAAGATGGAAAAGCCTTTCAAACCCAAGCTTCACTATAGCATTTTTCTGTTCAGGGTTGTTTGATAGTATCTGCATTAGCTCATGAACTTGGAATTTAAATCACTTGAGTGTAAGAGATGACCTGCAAACAATGAAATAAAGATTTACTTTAAGAGAACAAACAAGTAAGAAAAAAGAACAAACAATGTTTTCTATAAGAACAAGCACTTAAGTAACAAAAAATAAACATCTAAAAGAAAGAACAAACATTGCCTTCTAAAAGAATAAACATATACTTCTGAAAGAACAAACCACAGAAGACAAAAAACAAGAATTTTACAGAAATTGGGTCATGTATAAGAACAAACAGTGTCTTTTATAAGAATAAACACCTAAGTAACAAAAAATAAACATGTAAAAGAAAGAACAAACATTGCCTTTTAAAAGAACAAAGATGCCCTTATAAAAGAACAAACATATACTTCTGAAAAAACAAATACTAGAAGACAAAAAACAAGAAGTTTACAGAAACAGGATCATGTAGAAGAACAAATAGTACCTTCTATAAGAACAACACTTAAGTAATAAAAAATAAACATGTAAAAGAAAGAACAAACATTACCTTCTAAAAGAATAAAGATGCCCTTCTAAAAGAACAAACATATCCTTTTGAAAGAGCAAACACCAGAAGACAAAAAACAAAAAATTTACAGAAACAGGGTCATGTATAAGAACAAACAGTGCATTTTATAAGAACAAATACTTAAGTAACAAAAAATAAACATGTAAAAGAAAGAACAATCATTGCCTTCTAAAAGAAAAATTAGGCCCATAAGTATAAACACCAAAACACAAAAAATAAACAAGGCTTTCTAAAAGAACAAAAAACAAATACATCATAAAAGAAGACAACAATACCTCATCAAAAGAAGAAACACTTAAGTAACAAAGAGTAAACAATGCCTTCTAAAAGAACAAAGACGAAGATAAAAAAGAACAAACAATGCCCACTAAAAGAACAAAGATAAAGACAAAAAAAACAAACAATGCTTTCTAAAAGTACAAACATACCCTTTTAAAAGAGCAAACATGAAAGGACAAAAGAATAAATGGTGCTTTCTAAAAGAACAAACACATGAGTAACAAAGAACAAGCAATGCATTCTAAAAGAATAAACAAACATTTCTAAAAGAACAAACAGAAAAGAACAAAAGAACAAATAGGTACTTATAAAAAAAAATGAGATCTAAGGAAGACAAACAGTACCTCATCAAGAGAATAAACACATTCACCTTTGAAGAACATAGAAGAATATATGGATACCGTTAAAAGAACAAAAACGAGAGATACCTTTAATGTGTGATTTCTTCTAGCTTCTTTCCAATTCTTTTACTCCTCGTAGATGCTTCTAGTTCGTCTTTGGCAACCGGTTTGATTTTTTTCCCTTTTTCTTGTTTCCTTTGTTCAGGAGCTTCTCTCTTATTTCTCGCTTTGATTATCGACATTTTGCAGAACTTAAATACGTTTGTGGTGCAAAAGAATGAACAACAATGAAAGATGGAACAAGTTAGATGGATAGGTGTGGAAGATGATAAGTACTTATAGTTGCTTGCTAAGCGTTTCTACATCCCGCAATCTATTCATCGTTGTGATTCTCCGATTTACATAGGAAATTAGTTTATCGTCGGCTAGGTTTTTCACGACAGAAGTTTAGCAGCTAGAACAGAGATTCTATCCTGCGTTTTAATGAAAAATGGAGTTGAGCGACTGAAGGCAAAAAATCCGTCAATGATTGTTATCGGAACATAAGTTTCTCGGAAAAGTTGAATAGTTTTGGGTTTTGCATTGCAAATATTTATCAGATGGCATAAGCTGTAATTTCACGAGTTTTGGATGTGGTGGCATGCTCGTAATTTCATAGAAATTGTAGTGCGTCTGCCAGATGATAATTTTTAATAGGTAGGGGTTAAAGTGACTGTACTTATATAGTAGAAAGAAGGCTTATGGCATAAGCTAGGTTTATGCAATCAGTACTCTATTATAAAAATTACGAACGTACGTAAATGTTTAACAGCTTTTTACCTTTACAGAATCACAATTTTGTTGCCACTAATTTTTTTGTTTTTACCTTTACAGAATCACAATTTTGTTCAACAACTTTTTACCTTTACATTATAAGTTATACACTTTTAGTAGAATTTTTTTTTACACTTTTCAATGTTTTAGAATATTGGAAATATAAGAACAATTATTTTTATTTCCACATGGTCATCTTTTTTAATATTGTAACACAAATTTTTATTTTAGCAACTTACTTTTTTTTCTGTACTAAAATAATATTAAAATAGTTTTTTCATTTTTAATTTTTTTGAGCCAATCAAATCTTAAAAGTTGTATCAAATTAGAAATAGTTTTTGTTTGAATATTATATTTCATGGTTGGGGCTCATAGCCTAGAAGTATTTTTTGAGTTATTAAGAAATGAAATTAATAATTTTTTGTTGTAATTGCAAGTTTTTATTTTTTCTTAGATGAAGCATAACAAAGAGAGAAGTATGGAGATTTATATATTCAAAATTTATAATTAAATTACATATTCTTAGGTCTTGATTACAGTTCCTGACCACATAAGGGATTATAAGACAAAACAAGAAATTGGAGGATTCATGGGGGGACATATAATAAGTTTTAGTAGATTAAAAAAAAATTCTCAACGTGTACTCTATGTATTGGATCAAAATTTTATTCTTTTTTATCCAAAATATAATTTTGTTGTGACTTTATCATTTTTCTTATCATCATAATATGGAATTCCTATACTTTCATATTTGAAATTGATTACACGAAATTCTTCAAATTTGAAATATATTTTGAAAATTTCTAAATTTTTGAAAAATAGTATTGTTCTATTGGGTTTACTAAATTAATATTTTCTTTATTTCATTAATCAAAATTCTAACGTATTTCTAATATTTAAAATTTAAACACATTTGTACCATTTACAAATTCCTTTTATTATGAAAATAAGATTAGTATTTGAAAATGGAAAAGTGGAAAAAAAATTGGTGATTATTTTCTAGCAAATATGCCTTTGATTTATATAACTATTACACATGTCTAAAACATGATATTTATCAATTTACTTACTTTTCAAGCTTTAAATATTTTTATTGGAACCTAAAAGTACTACTTAAAATCTATATATATCTATATTTATATCCATATATAATAAAAAGTGTAAAGATATAAAGTGACTAAACCTTAAATTATAAGTTATTAGTTTTTATTTTATGTACTATGAATTTATTCTATTTTAAGGAGTTAATTTTTCCATGGTTAACTAATTCTATTATTAAAATAATGGATAAGATTAGGTTTTCAAATCTTAGTAATGTGAGCATAATTTCTAAATCAATGGGTAAGCATTAATTACCAAAAAAGATTAAAAAAAAAAAAAAGCTATACAAGGCTTGACTTCAATATTTTGAATTATCAAATTGACTCAGCCATAAAATAGAAAGTAAGTGTAGATGTGAAACCTTGGCAATTAGTGTCTTAAAAAAAAAAATTCAAGGGTTGGGCAATTAAAATTTTTCAGTAATGTATCATCTTATAGTTGCATGTCTTTTGAAAAACTCAATATTTACTTTTGAAGTCTACACTTTAACATGATGGCCCATATTTATGTCATACTTGTTAAAAAAATTATTTTTGCTTGAGTTTCTTATTGAATGTCCCATTAGGAGATTAGCTTGTGTTTTTTTTTTCTATTTTAAGTAAACCCCAAAATATTAAAAACTTAGGTTATGTCTATTTAGCAAGTCAAAGTTATGCTAATATATTAATAGTCAATCCAATTAAATGTTTGAGCCAACTAATATAAGATTTTATTTTAATCATTAGCTTTTTGAATCTAAAGCATAAAAATAATGATAAAATTTACTAACTTAACTTTTAATGAAATTTCTGAAGATATAATATCATTAAGTCCATTAAATTAATATATTTTTTTTTAAAATTGCATAATATTAATTTTAAATTCCACACTAAGAATAAATAAATTGATATCTTTGATAAGATATTAAAAGTTTGAGAAAGAAAGTTTTATAAGTACTCTAGCATCACAAATAAAAAATTCTACCAATTTTTCCACAACTTGTATTACCGATAGAAAATTATACATTGTATTGTTATTATTATTATTATTATTGTTATTATTATTATTATGATTATTATTATTATTATTATATCATTATGATTTATAATAAATAGAAATCAAATAAAATAAGCAATCTTTTAAAATAAATGGAAAAAATGAGGATAGTTATGATGAAATATTATAATAAAAACTATGTAAAAAATAGAAAAATGAAAATAATAAGATATATATATACACTAAAAAAAATTAAAATCATTATTGCTAATATTTATTTTGTAAAAGATAATGAAGAATTATAGTTATTTGAGTAAAACATAATTTAGTATTTTAATTCACGTGCAACACACATGTACAATTACTAGTTAGTTAAAAAATTTTAAATACAAGTTGCTCATGTTTTATAAAATTATAATTCACTAAAATGTGTCGAATGTAGAGATTTAACGCAAGCTTTAAAGAGGCAATGTCCTAAATTTAAGTTGGAGATTAAATTTGGAAGAATAAAACTTTTCTTTTTTTTTTTTTTTGAAAAGTAAACTGGCAAAGATAAATAGATATAGGTATTAGCTAAGGTAAATAAAGTAGATCACCATACAATTAGATCGATCACTCCAAGCCTTAATTATCAGTAAACATCTTACTTTTTGGAAATTAAGTAGCATTTTCGAAGACCCTAACTTTGTGGTTTGAAGCTTATTTTTTAAATACAAGAAGGAAAATAAAAATTAGCTAATAATTAAACATTACCTAAGCAGTGCGGAAAATCATTGAAGTGATGTTGGGATAATTCTCTACAACTTTTACAAAAGGAAAAAAAGGCACCTAATGCCCGATTACGGCCCAACTGATAGCTATTCCCTCTTTTAAGGTGCATCATCTGGGGGGAGGGAGAACATTTGAACCCAAGCCATGAACATGGAATATGAAAATTGATAGACTGCCTTTCCTTCTGATTCTATTACAGGCATCAATTGCTAGGCCTATTCCCTTTGGCCCCTTGAATTTTGCCATCATGGACTTTTTACCCCTTAACTTTGACTTAGGTTTACTTACCTCTCAAACTTTGAAAATTGTTATGGTTACCCTCTTGACCCATTTAAATGAAATATGAATGGATCTTTCAGTTATAGAAGGATTGGAATGAAGATTAAAAAACAAAAAAGATGAAGGGCTAGCTAACCATTACCTCACTTAAAGTTGTAGTTTTCTTGTTTTGAACATAAAATAAAAGAGCTTTCTCATTTCAAACAAAGCAATCACGATCTTCTATGCCAGAACCATCATTCTAAGAAGTCATTTACTATGAGCACCAATTAAATGAGTTCTTCAAGGTTTGATATAACATGAAGTAGTAAATGAAAAAATTAAAAAAAATAACAATGCAATAAGCTAAATTACTATTTTGTTTAGGGGTGAAATGAATTAAGTTAATTTTCTTTAGGTCGTAGATCTAAGGCTACCAAAATTGTTGTAATTGTAGAATTGGCTTTTAGTTTTTATTTAAAATGGAAGAACTAGAGTTTTACGTAGGGCAAATGCTTAATTAGCCTTTCAATATCTTTCCATTTGAAGCAAATAAATCTGTTTTTATTCCTTTTAGCTATGGTTTGACATACTTTATCTTTTGTGCAAAACTCATTAATATACAATAGTAACACTAGGAGTCCACCCAAAACTGAGTTAAGTTGAACTTCCTTTAGGAGAAAGGTTCTCTCATAACCCACATTTACATTCTAAGGCTAGAACTCAGGCCTTTGATATGAAAGGATTCATTACCACTTTACCACCATTCCATGCAAAAATGGGTATTGGATAAGGCCTAATTGGCCTAGACCTAGCCTAACATGAAAGGAGCACTGGATGGAGGCAAGATGTTCATGGGCTAGGCCCAACCTAGAAACCGGTCCAAGCCTAGGCTCAACGCTTGACCAGCCCAAACAGGTCGGGCCTAGCCCATCTTTGGCAATGAGCAAAGTTCTAAAAAAAGGTGAAAAAGACATGGATGGCCCCCCCAAATAGCTATAAACGGCTAGTTTTGGCCAAAAGATAATTCTGAACCCTCTACCTCTTATAAACGAATGGTTTTTTAAGGCATTTTGGGGAAATGAAAAATAATGGAACTCATATAAATAGAGATACTCGTTTCCATTGTTCTATACACCAACATCCATAATATTTCTTCTACATCTACAACATTTTTCTCAAACTCATTTTTTGCTCTCATCCATTTTCTTAATAACGACTTAATCTTTTCATCACTATATTCATATGCACTTATTTTCTTCCACTTATCTTCACCAAAAGTGTAGGACACCATTTGTCACAAAAGTATAAGATAACTTGTGTTAAAAAGGCATAGGACATCAATTGAAACAAAACTATAGGATGAAGAAATGCCAGAAAATCGTAAGACAAATCATGTGTCAGAAAACTATAGGACACATATTGTCACAAATATGTAGGACAAACCTGTGTTAGAGAACTGTAAGACTATCCTACACTTCTTCTACGCTTTCTATTTTCAACATAAGCATTTGTTGCAGTTTGGTCCTATGATTTTTATTGTAGGAAATGAACATTTCGTACTATAGTCATACGGTTTATTTGTATGCCAAATCCTCTGGTCTCTTGTAGTGACATTACCCGAGAAGTTCTATGAGATTGACAATAGTAACAAAAAAAAAAAAAATTTTACATTTAAATTGAGAAAAAATAATAATTCAAAATTTTCACTAATTAACACAACAAGGATGAGGGTTATTTTCTATGCCCAGTTTCTACGATTTCAATCATAACAGAATAAGATTGAAGGAAAACATGGGAGTTAACCAGCCAATGTGGGCCACCTATGACAATTTTGCTAAATTAGCTACTGCAATGAATAAAATCGCAACATATATGTCAGATGAATGTAGCAGGAAATAATGACGCCAAGTATTACAACCATTTTGATGCATTTTAAATCACAGTAAAACAATTGTTGCAAATCCGATAGGAGTACCATGTGATGATTTTCTTGCAAGGGTTCTTCCAATGATTTTTTTAAAAAAAGAAATTGTAGCAAATATATTTTCCATAAAGCTATTGGAAACAAGTTGTGATGATTTTATTAAGATAACTATCATGTATCAATAATGCTAAGATCTGCAATAAAATTTTGTAATAAATTATAATTTAGGCTTTAGGGATTCAGGGCTAAAGACTTAATCTTGATTGAACTTGGCTTGAAATGTCTTGATTCGAGCTTGAGCTTCTCGGAGAAAAGTCTAGGTTGAATTGTTTAAACTCGAACCCTAAACATCAAACACTAAAACCCTAAATCCCTAAACCATAACCTAAAATCCTAAACCCTATAACCCTAAAACTCTAATAAACCATGACCCTATAGTCTAAACTTTAAACCCTAACACTATCCTTAACCCTAACCTTTCCTAAACCCTACCCTTAATTTGCATAACCCATAACATTAGCCTTCAAAAGTGATTGTAGATAAGGATGCAACTTTATCTATGTAGTTACTTAGTAATGATTCTGGAGATGATTTTGAGGATGAAGCTTTGTTACTTAGTGACACTTCAAAAGATGATGAAAGAATTATTAAGTTAATTATATTATTTAATTACAGTGTTTAGTGAACTTCTATGTTTCGTACTTCCATATCTGGGTTATTCCATATTAATAACTTGAAACTTTCCTCATTGGGGGCTTGCATATGTAGCAACTTCCATACATAGTACGTTTTATATATTTTGGTTCTTCCATATTTAGTAATTTGATGTTTGAAGGCTTCCAAATTTAGTAACTTCTATGTTTAATAGGTCTCATATTTGACTTTCATAATTTCTAAATTTAGTAAGTTTAATGATTTTTTAGGGTTTAATAATTTCTACATTTGTAAGTGCATATATATTCCCAAGTATGCATATATCTATATATAATGTATATGTGTGTGTGTGTATGTAGACATTATATATATTTCAATTTTGGGCAAAAATGGAATTTTTTAAAAGCGACGAATTTCCTTCTTCTAGGGAATTGTCACAATTTTGTTGCTATGTATAGGCAGGAAATGAAAATGATTCACATTTCATCAGCGAGGGTGGGTGGGAAATGAAATTTTGGTGTGACAATTTCGCTTTAGAATTCAAAATAGTCATAAATTGGTCACAAACTATTTCCTACGATTTGTCTACCGTTTCCTATTCTAATGCAGTTGAGTCACAAAATCATAGGAAGTTGTGGGGCGATTTTGCTTCATTTCCTCTTTTAGTGGCAAAAAATCATCGCGCCATGCCATAGAAGGCCACGTTAATCTTCTCCTCCACATTATTTATGATGTCAACTTCATCTCCCACACTTTCTCATTTCGATGATCTCAGTCTCTCTCAACTTCATCTCCCGGGCTCTTTCATCTCGGGTTGCAAATATTAAGCAAAATCACCACTACTCCTGGTTTTAAGCCTTTCACCAATTTCCAATTTGTTTATCGTTTGGTATATTGTGAATCCCGTGAGTAATCAGGCATTCTGATCTTTGCTTAATTCTTAGAAACATGTGGCTGGTTTTTACTTAATTGTTAGAATCATGTTGTTTTGCTTAATTATTGTTAGAATAATGAATTGTCTTGCCGTTACTAATTGTGAAACATGTCTTGCTAAGCCTGTTATGACACGTGTCATGTTTTCCCTAGGATCCTATATCGCTAATCCTCCCGTGAGTAACCTTCTGTTATTACGCCGCCAAATTGAACAATGAATTGCTAGAATCATGGAATTGAAGAATTGTTTCTTGCTGTTACTTGTTTTCAATTTTAGTTGTTTGTTTTCAATTAGTTAAAATTATTTAAAAATTAATTAATTGTATGTAAATTTTAGTTAATATGAAAACTAGTTAAAATTAGTTAAAATGAAAATTAGTTAAAAAATGGAACAATGAGTCAATGACTGTCTCGAAGAACACGATAGGAGTACCCTGCGAGTTGGTGATAATCAGCTCGACTCTACATACTATTACATATTATTAGTGGATCTCATTAGAATAAGAATGTTTTAGTTTATTAATTAATTTCAATTGAAATATTTTTTTTTTGTAGAATTTTATTATTTTAATATATAATTATTTACTAGTTCTAAATTTAGTTTTATATATAAATATATATTGAAAAAAAGATTAACTGTTCATCTTAAAATTGTAGCAAACAATTGCTACAAAATTGTTAGTCCTTGACAGTAAAAAATCATTGGCCACAAAGTGTTAGGAAATCATTACACGTGTTTCCATCTCAAAATCATCATAGCAGGTAGGGTCCACAAGCACCTTTATGGATCATCAGCAAATCATAACAATTAGTGGGTATCAGAAAACTGTAGCAACTATTCTGTCCAAAAATCGTTGGACAACTTATACAATTTAAATCATCGCCCAACACGTCAATCGTTTGATGATTTTTACTTCCCATATTAGTATTTCCTATTTTTTTTGCAACAATTTAAATGGTAGGAAATACCCTTTTTCCCTGGATCGTGCTATGATTTTTACAAGTCTGTTCTTCTGTGGTGTGATGATCATAATATATGAGTTTAATGTCACCAAAAGAGATGCATTGTATGGTTTAATTTAGAATTTGAAAAGTTGATATCAACAACTATATAATAAACATCTAAAAAAGGTAACTATTGAATGGACAATGTACAAATTTTTAAAATAGAACGTGGCAAATTGTATTTTACACAAATCTCAATGTGGTTTTTGAATTTCACCCTAAATTAGTAACATACTGTTACTTCTGTCTAAAAAAACTTTCTATCTTTACTATTTACAGCAATTAATGCATAATTTTTCTATTTCAAAATTTCTTATAAAAATATAATTTTTTTTTATAAAAATAGTACCTTAAAGACTCTAATTTATAAATATATTTTTTTAAAACGTTTTATAATACAAATTAATATGAATATATTTAAGTTAAATTTTAATAAAAAAAGATAAAAGGGCCAACCTTTGTGTAACGGGTGGACTAATAATTTGTTACACCTAACTCGGTAATCGTTAAGTTGACTCAAAGTGTTGCCACCTCATAAAATGGGAGAATTACAAAGTGTGGTATAATGGTAAAAAATTATCATATTGTGTAATTTTCATCATATTGTGTAAAAGGCATGATCAACATCTCATTAAAAGTGTTCCAAGTTGGTAACTTGGCCTCCAAGAAAAACCTTAAGGCTTACTTATTTGTCAAGCAACCTATAGACTTTTTTGTAACATTTTGAAAATTCAGGTACTTAATTGCAAAACTTTTACAAAAGAGATTTGGAGAGTTATGAAAAGGATATGAATGGTATAAAAGTGCTATTGGAGGACCAAATTGCTTATCGAAGACAACTAAGGACAAAGAAAACACAAAAAGACATAAAAGACATAAAAGACCTAAGTATTCTAATGTAGGTCTTAAGATGTGTATGTCTTTGACTTAGGTCAAATGGTGAAATTGTGGGGTTATCCTATACTAGGGAGGTCAGCTAAGACATGAGATAAGGAATTCAAATGTGGGCTAAGAAATTAAGGTTAATAAACCATGGTCTTGTAGCAAGGAAAAAGACATAAAGCATGGTTAAGACTAGTTAAGTGTGTTTGTGGACTTAAGACCATTTAAAGTCAATTTTGGTCCTTATCTCTCCACAATTTCGGCCTCCACCAGCAAAAAGCAAGCCAGCCTTCGCCTCCACACATCCTTCATAGCCACTATACCTTGCTACTTAAAGCTACTTGAAATTAAAGGCAAAAGGAAGCAATTTGAAGCAAAGTAGAGCTATTGTTTGGGTGCTTCAATGATCAAGCTTAGAATTTGGTTTACCCATCTTGGTAAGGGTTCTCTTGCTCTCATGGATTGTTTACTGTATTTTCAAGCATTCATGGAGATAGGGCTAAGTTTGGAAAAAAACCATGAGCTTAATGAACCAGGCTTAATGAAGGGAGTGCACTTATTGAAGGTTTTGTAACCTAGTGTGAAGTGCATAGTGATGGCGGCGAATTGAAAGGTTTCTAGAGCCCAAAGTTAGTACTAACTAGTGTTAAAACTCTCCTAAGACCAAGCTTAAGCTTGAGGAGGGCTGTCATAGTGATTTACTTAAGTTTATTGCATGTTTATGAACTAACCTATGATTTATGTTGCTGCCACATTTCATGTGTTTGTTGCTTGTGAATGATTGCTATATTTGGTTACTATATCTCGTATATATGCATTGTGGTTTTTGTGTCTTTGGATGCAGGTTTTAATGAGGGTCACATTTCCTAAAGAGTACAAGTGTTATCCTTACTAAGTTTTACAGTGAAACTTACTCCCCTCAAATTTGCTCATTTTGGGTCCAACAGAAAGATCATATTCAAATTGACCTTTGTGTTTGAGTTTTGATCTAAAATTTCAGGTACTTAAACTTCCATATGTCTAGTTGTGATCTGGAAAGTTTGGTGATTTTAGGAGCACATTTGGCATTTTTAGTGATGGTTCTTATCGTGTTATGCAGCAGTTGTTTAGCATCATGTTTCTGGAGTCCATTGTGTCTTAAGCACTCCTGTAACTTAGGGTGCATATTTAGCTAAGTTAAGACCATTATATAGTGCATGTATGGATGTGCATGTGGTGTATGTAAAATGAGACAAGTATGTAAACTTTTGAGTAATGTTTTGGCTATGTATGTGATGTGGTACAAAGTTGCCTAAGTATTAATGATAGGCTGCTTACTTGAAATTCTGTTTTGGCCACATATTGTTGTTAAATGGAAGAGCATGTATTTCCTACAAATATTGGACATATATGGGATAGCCTTGGAGGGTTTACCCCTTGTGAATGAAGTGTTTGCATGGTTTGGGAAATTTGTATGGGCAAAATGTTCCAAAAGTGGCTAGATTTTGACCTTGCTTCTAAAGTTTAATATCTCCTTGTGTAAAATGAATCTTGGTATGAGATTTTGACCACATCTAGAGCACATCTAGAGTTGAACTAGGATTTATAATTTTTGAATTTGGAGCCCTGTAGCCAAAGATATGATGTAAAATTGGCTAAATTACTGTTCATTTGGTCAAAAATTTGTAACCAGCTTTAAAAATCCATAACTTGGTTTATAGGTGGGCTATTGATGTAAAACCAAATTTATTGGTTTGCTTAAAGACTTTACTTGATAATGAAGTAAATAAAATAGGGGTTATATTGCTAAATTAATACAGTTTTTTGGAAGGAGTTTAAGGTACAGTGGCTGGACATTTACACTTAATAAGATTGCCTAATGTGTGGTAGCTAAGATTAAGACTTATGTAGGTGTTTTCCTTCCTTGCTGCCATGGTGTGCATAAAATGTGAATATGTGTGTAATGGTTGGACCAATATGCATGCATTTACATAGTGCCCAAGAGGGCCAATTGGATATGCACACTAAGACTATTGTTCTTATGGCCTGCAAAACATACTAACCTTAGGAGTTTTAAATGCACAATTTTGGCACCATAATTGGACTACGCTAAAGTGGGTAACAAATGTTGGTATTAATGCATGGTTTACACATGTACATAGCATATAGTTGTATTGCATGCTAGCTACATACATGAACTTAGTGTGGTCAACTGCTAATGTTAAGTGCCATTGAAATACTTGTGATCCTTATATGTGCTTTATGATGAATCATCAATGTAGGAAGTAAACATGGTTACCACAAGGAGAAGAACCACCCGGAAGGCCACCTACTGAATTTGGGCAACAAAGAAATGGACTGAATAGAGGGAATCAAGGCCAATAGGCGGCACTAAACCCTGAAGTGCCTCAGGTTTGATAAGAGCTTCAGAGAAACTTAGCTCTAATAAATGAAAACTTAGTAAGGCTAATTCAAGCATAACATTGAGGAGTCCCAGTAGCATAGGCAGATGCAGTTCTGGATCTACAGTAGCAACTAAAAGAGGAGGCTAGGAACACATATGGACATGTTCCTTTTAGAAAACCAGGAAACAAAAATGATGAAGCTGATGAAGTGGAAGATGTGGATAGAAGAAATCCAAGAGAAAGAAGAGTGAGATATAAGATTGTTCAGGTATTTAGGACCAATCCTTCAGTCTATGACCATTCCTCTTCTAGGAATGAGATTGAGGAAGATCTTGAGAAAAGAGGTAGGAGAAGACATAGAGACCATGGAGAGCATCACCATGCTGAGGGTTCTCATAGATCCAAAAGACATAGAGCTGAGGATCTAGATGGCCTAGATGAGGTCAGACTGTTGGAGAGGTTCCAAGGACTCAGGCCTCCATAGTTTGATGGAAGAGCTGGGCTTGTGAGAGCTGAAGAGTGGTTAATCTTCATTGAGAAGATGTTTGAGAGGATGTCATTCAGCTTTACCAAGAAGGTGTCATTGGCTACTTACAACTTGGTAGGCAGTGCTGAGATGTAGTGGAGAAATACCAGAGATAGGTATGCTGTCTAGAAGGGTAGAAGGCCAGGAAGAGATATTGAGATGAGTTGGCCAGAGTTTACTCAGTTGTTTCAGGAGTAGTACATCAGTGATGCCATCAAGGATATGAAGCAAACTGAATTTGATGCTCTAAGGCAAGACAACCTCAGTGTCCTAGAATATGAGCCCAAATTCCATCAGTTGGTAAAGTATGCTTCTTAGTATCATGGACTGGAGGAGTTAAAGGCCAAAAGATTTGTTAGAGTCCTAAGGTCAGACATCAGAAAGGCTGTAAGACCTTTTGGAGTAGTCATATACTATGAAGCAGTGCAGAAAGCTCTATTAGTCGAGCAAGAGGAGTATGAGACTAAGTACTTTCCTAGTGGACCAGGGGAAAGTAGCCAAGCAGGAGGCAAGCAGTAAAAGCCACCACATGGTAAAGGAATTGCCAAGAGTTGCCATTTTGGTGGTGAGGGAAAGGTTAAGGGGAAGTCCCCTGGCCTAAGGTGCCCTAAATGAAAGAAGTTTCATGGAAAGAAACATTGCTATTTTGATACTTAAGCTTGCCTAAGGTGTGGTGCAATGAATCATTGGATCAAAGATTGCCCACATATGTAAAGAAGAAGGCCCGAAGACCAAGGTCTAGTGAAATCTACTGGAGCAGGACCAAGAGAGGCAGCACCCAGGGAGGGACTTCAGAGACCAGTTCCTTTAGTGCAAAGGCCTTCAGTGCAAAGAGTTGGCAAAGTGTTCCATGTGGAAAGGCCAAAGGCATCATAGTAGGAAGCAGTACTAAGAGGTAACATTTGCCTTAATGGTATACCTATTAGTGTTTTGTTTGATATTGGTGCATCTGTATCTATAGTGGCAAGAGAATTAATTGATGCCATGAATTTGCCTACTGAAATCATGCCTAGGATATCCTTATTGAAAACAGCAGGTAGTAAATGTCTTTTCACTAATGACCTAGCTAAAGATTGTGAGCTAGTAGTAGGAAAGACTAAGGTTATGACTAATCTGCTAGTGTTGGACATTCCTAAGTATGATAAAGTGTTGGGTATGAACTGGCTTGCTATGCATAACATAAGAATTGATTGTGCTAAGAGGGACATCACATTGCCTGATGGTGAAATGCATGCATTAGTGAATTCTAAGGAATTAGTGTATGAAATGCCTGACATGGAACTAGAGGTACTAGATGAAATACCTATGATTTCTGAACATGATTATTGTTATGCATTGAATGAATTGCACTGTGGTGAGGAAGTGGACAGAATACTTGTAGTGAGAGACTTTCCAGAAGTCTTTCCTAATGACCGGCCAAGTATTCCTCCACTAAGGGAAATTGAGTTTGAGATCAAGCTGCAACCAGGAGATAATCTAGTATCCATACCTCCTTACAGAATGCCTATCATAGAGATGAATGAGATAAAAAAACAACTTGATGAGCTTCTTGAAAAAAGATTCATAAAGCCAAGTGTTTCACCATGAGGAGCTCCAATTCTCTTTGTGAAAAAGAAGGATGGATCATTGAAACTAGGCATTGACTACAGGAAGCTCAATGCAGTGACTATCAAGAACAAGTATCCCCTCCTTAGGATTAAGGATCTATTTGGTCAACTCAAGGGAGTTAAGATATTCTCTAAGGTAGATTTAAGATCTGGATACTTCTAGTTGAGAGTAAAGGAAAAGGATATTCCTAAGACTACTTTCAGGACCAGATATGGGCATTATGAGTACAAAGTTATGTCATTTGGTTTGGCTAATGCCCTAGTTGTTTTTATAGAGCTGATGAACAGGGTGTTCAGATCACATCTGGACAAATTTATGGTTGTATTCATTGATGACATCCTAGTGTATTCCAATGATGAAAATGAACATGAACATCATCTGAACATTGTATTAAAGACTCTGTTAGAACATCATCTTTACGCCAAGTTATCCAAGTGCCAATTCTGGATAAAGAAAGTGTTTTTCCTAGGACACATCATAGATGCACAAGGCCTTAAGGCAGACTTTAAAAAGGTCAAGATAGTTCAAGAATAGGAAAGGCTAAAGACTGTAAAGGAAATCAGAAGTTTCCTATGATTAGCTGGCTATTACAGAATATTTGTATCAAGCTTTTCCATGATTGCCTCAATTTTTACTCATTTGACCAAGAAGGATCAAAGGTTTGAGTGGATTGAAAAGTGTGAAAATAGTTTTCAGGAGCTCAAGCAGAGGTATATTGAAGCTCCAGTATTGATTCTTCCTGATCTAAGCAAGCCCTACATCAACTATACAAACGTATCTAAATCTAGGTTAGGTTGTGCACTTATGCAAGACATAAATGTCATTTGTTATGGGTCAAGGTAGTTGAGACCCCATGAGCAAAATTATCCTACCCACGACCTAAAACTGGCAGTAGTGATTTTTGCTTTGAAGCAATAAAGGTATTACTTGATGGGTAGTTCTTTTGTGATCTACATTAACCATAAGAGCTTAAAGAACTTGTTCACTCAAAAAAAGTTGAACATGAGGAAAAGAAAATGGTTAGAGTACATCAAGGACTATGACTATAGTATAAAATGCATAGAGGGCAAAAACAATCTAGTAACAGATGCATTGAGTAGGAAATGCATGGGTCTTCTGAAATAAGGGTCCTTAGTTGATCATGATGAGCAGAATAGTCTGCTATGCCTATGACATAAATGGCAGAAGTGGGAGGTAGCCCAAATCTAAACATTGACAATTTAATTAGAATGGATTAAAGAGGTTAGAAAGGCACAAGAGACAGATCTTAAATTGAAAAGGGTCTCTAGAGAAGAAAAAGGTTCTTTGTATGAAACCTTTGCCTACAAGCAAGGATTACTGTACTTCAAGGACCAAATCTATGTGCCTAAATGACCAAAGCTTAGGGATGAAATACTTGAAGAAGCTCACACAAGTAAGTTGAACATCTATCTAGGAAGTGAGGAAATGTATAAAGACTTAAAAACTCACTTTCAGTGGCTAAACATGAATAGAGACATAGCCATTTATGTCTCTAAATTTGCCACATGCCAAAGGGTAAAAGAAGAGCACCAGAAGCCAGTTGGTACCCTACCAACTCTACCTATACCAATGAAGAAGTGGGACAACATAACTATGGACTTTTTGACTGGGTTACCTATGACCAGATTAAGGCATGATACAATCTGGGTCATTATGGATAGGCTAATCAAATGTGCTCACTTCTTACCTATAAAACTCACAAATTCTTTGGAAAAGTTGGCTTAGATGTATATCCAAGAGATAGTGAGAGTACAAGGAATACCAGATTCTATTGTATCTGATAGAGATCCAAGATTTGCAGCCCGGTTTTGGAAGCACTCGGTACCAAAATCTATCTATGACCTGCTTATCACCCTCAGATTGATGGGCAAACTGAAAGGGTGATACAGATATTGAAAAACATGCTCAGGAGCTGTGTGTTGGATTTCAAGGGTGAATAGGACCAACACTTGCTATTGGTGGAATTCTCATATAATAATAGTTATTAGAGCACTATTGGCATGACACCTTATAAAGCATTATATGAAAGAAGGTGCATGATACCCACTGTTCGGTGGAAGCCTCAGATAGGCTAGAGTTGGGTCCCAAAATTATTGAAGAAACTACTAACAAGATCAAGAAGATTCAAGAAAGATTAAAGACAGCCAATGAAAGAACCACAACCTATGTGAATAAAAGAAGGAAAGTCTTGGAGTTTGAGGTTGGTGACAATATTTTGCTGAAAGTTACACCAACCAAAGGCACTGTTAGATTTGGCAAAAAAAACCAAGTTAGCTCCAAGATATGTAGGTCCTTATGAGATCTTGGACAGAGCTGGCAAGGTAGCATATGGGTTAGCTCTATCGTCAAACATGTCAAGTGTTCATAATGTTTTTCAGATCAGTATCCTTAAGAAGTGTCTGTTGGACACAAAGCATGCTATTGTAGTGAAAACATATAGTTGGAACCTAACTTGACATATGAATAGAAACCTATAGCTATCTTAGCCAAGGATACTAGAATGTTAAGAAACAAGTTCAGTGGTCACACCACTTTGAAAGGGAAGCAACTTGGGAAACTGAGAAAAAGCTTATGAAAAAGTATCCATAGAATACCCGAAGTTAAAGGCAATTTTGAAGGACTAAAATTTTTAAGTGGGGGAGGATTGTTACCGCCTTACAAAAATGAGAGAATTACAAAGTGTGGCCTAATGATAAAAAACCATTATTTGTGTAATTCTCATTATAGTGATTGAAGCGTAGGGGGTAAAAGGCATGACAACACCTCCTTAAAAGTGTTCCAAGTTGGTAACTTGGCCCTCCAAGAAAAGCCTTAAGGATTGCTTATTTGTCAAGCAACCTATGAACTTTTTTGCATGATTTTGAAAATTTGGGTTCTCAATTGCAAAACTTTCATAAAAGAGATTTGGAGAGTTTTGAGAAGGATATGAATGGTATAAAAGTGCTATTGGAGGACCAAATTGCTTATGGAAGACAACTAAGGACTAAGAAAACACAAAAAGGCATAAAGAAACTAAGTATTCTAATGTAGGCTATAAGATGTGTATGTCTTTGACTTAAGTCAAATGGTGAAATTGTGGGGTTATCCCACACTAGGGAGGGTAGCTAAGGCATGGGATAAGGAAGTCAAATGTGGGCTAAGAAATTAAGGTTAATAAACCATGGTCTTGGAGCAAGGAAAAGGGTGTAAAGCATGGTTAAGACTAGTTAAGTGTGTTTGTGCACTTAAGACCCTTTAAAGTCCATCTTGGTCATTATCTCTCCACAATTTTGGCCTCCACCAACAAAAAGAAAGCCAACCATCTCTCCATAGCCACCATACGTTTAAACATAAAGCTACTTGAAATTGAATGCAAAAGGAAGCAATTGTAAGCAAACTAGGGCTATTGCTTGGGTGCTTCAAGGGTCAAGCTTAAAATTTGGCCTACCCATCTTGTAAAGGGTTCTCTTGCTCTCATGGATTATTTACTATATTTTCAAGCATCCATGGAGCTAGGGCTAAGCTTGGAAGAGAGCCATGAGCTTGATGAACCAAGCTTAGTGAGGGGGGTGTACTTAATGAAGGTTTTGTGACATAGTGTAAAGTCCACGGTGATGGTAGTGAATTGAAGGGTTTCTAAAGCCCAAAGTTAGTACTAACTAATGTTAAAACTCTCCTAAGACCAAGCTTAAGTGTGAGAAGGGCTGCCATAGTGATTTATTTAAGTTTATTGCATGCTTTTATGGACTAACCTATGGTTTATGTTGGTTTCACATTTCATGTGTTCGTTGGTTGTGAATGGCTGCTACATTTGGTTGCTATATCTTTTACATATGCATTATGGTTTTATGTTTTAGTCTCTTTGGATGCAAGTTTTAATGTGGATTACATTTCCTTAAGAGCACAATTGTTACCCTTACTAAGTTTCACAACGAAACTTACTTTCCTCAAATCTGCCCATTTCAAGTATAGCAGAAAGATAACATTTAAATTGACCTTTGTGGTTTAAGTTTTGACATGAAATTTTAGGTACTTAAACTTTCATATATTTAGTTGTGATTTGGAAATTTTGGTGATTTTAGGAGCACAATTGTTATTTTTAGTTATGGTGCTTATCGTGTTGTGCAGCAGCTGTCCAGCATCCTGTTTCTAGAGTCCATTATGTCTCAAGCACTCCTGTAACTTATGATGTGTAATGCCCGGACAATCCAAAGTGATTAGGTCCCGGGTTAAATGGATTTGGAGCATAAGAATTTTTCCTTAATCGGGAATTTAGCTTAATTAAATTGAGGAGACAATATGGCATGTGCATAATTGAGTGTTGAACATCTTAAAAATAAGCTTGGCTTAGGCCAAGAGAGAATAGTAATGAAAATGGTGGTTTTTAAAGATAAGGGACTCAATTGAACAAAGGGATTTTTAGTGGTTGGGCTCAATTGCCCAAAATTAGAAAGTTGGAGGACTAAAGGGGGAATTAGGCCATTTTAATGGCCTAGGATGCCTTGGCCAGCCATGCCCCTCCAATTCCCAATATTTTATGTCACCTCCCTCCAAATCCTATTATTTTAATCCACCTCCCACCCTTAGTCATCACCTTGGATTCTTTCTTCACCTACTTTTGACTTTTTCTACCAAACTTACCCAAAAGTCTTCCAATTAGTCTTCATTTCTTTTAATCTTGTCTCCCACTCATTTCAAACACATTATTAATTTCCTACTATTTTAATCCACCTCCCATCCTTAGTCAAGACTTTGGATTCTTTCTTCACCTACATGTCTCCTACTTTTGACTTTTTCTACCAACTTACACAAAAGTCTTCCAATTAGTCTTCCTTCCATTAAACCTTGTCTCCCACTCTTCCAAGCACATTATACACTCATTTTCCTTCCCATATGGCTGACCATCACCTTCCCACACATTAAAACATAATCACTCCACTCATTCAAAGTCATTTGCTCTTAAACTCTCTCCTTCTCTCTCCATTTTCTTCCATACCAAGTCTCACCATTCCAAACACATTTCCAACTCTTTTCCTCATCTAAATATTCGTCCATAGCTAGAAATAATCATTCCTCAAATTAAAACCAAGTATTCTTGGTTGAATTCAAGCTCTAAGACCATAAAGAGCAAGAATCAGGTGAAGAATTCAAAGAAAACCAAGGAGGAAAATTCGGCCATTTCCATTTCTTGGAGGTTTTAAGCTCTACTCAAGGAACTATTTGTGTGATTGAGTTTCTAAGTTCATTAGAAGCAAGAAATCAAGAAGAAGCTTGAAAAACATCAAGCACAAGAAATTGGCGTTACCTCTTCTGTGAGGTTCTGTAAGTGTACACCAAGTGTTCTTGGTATTTTGTGTTATTTGAGTTAATCACCAAGTGTTCTTGGTACCTTATGGTTACTAATAAAATTTGGCCCATCTTGGTTCTTATGCTAGAAAACAATTTCTAGAGTCAACAAGCAAGGAAAACGAAGGAAAATAAGCTTCTAAAGCTTTCGGTGTTGTGGGTAAGGATTCCTATACTCACTTTATTGCATGGCATAGTTCCATGGATTTTTTGTGTGAGTATTCGGGCCCCTAGGTGATGGTCAAAGAACCATGTGATCCTAGGAGTGCTAAGAGGGCTTAAGTTATGTTATTGCTTCGGCAATTCTGTTTTGCTCATGAGCTAAGTTAAGTAAGCAAGCATTATGGGCTAGGAGTTAAGGCGGCCACCTTAATTCCTATGCTAAGTGAGCTCTCCGAAAACATTAAGTATATGAAATTAATGAATTAAAACTTGAGGGATGCTTGCTGCCCTTCTGTGAACAAAGTGTTAAGTGGTGTGTGTTTGTGTGCTTCTTTGATTTGTTGTGCATGCTAACCCCCGATTATGATATTATTGCTATATGCATGTATCTTTTTGTTTTCTTTGTCTTTATGTTTTCTTTGCAGGAATAAGGATTATTTTTCCATTACATTCTTGGCATATGTTAGGCCTTGGAGGCCATAAGTTAGGCATTGGATGCCACGGAATCCTTATTGAGTTTTATAACTCACCCGCCCTGCTATACTTTTGTAGGTAAAGGTTTGCTTGAAAGATCAAGCTAAGAGTCTTGAGTACTCTTTCTGTATGCTAAGGTTGGATTTGTGTATGGTATTGCTCAAAATATTCTAAGTATTCTAAGTATATAAGTTGCTTGTAAACAAGCTAAAAAAAATGTGGATTTTCTGTGCAGGACTTGAAGTCTTAGAATTGTGGGAACAAAGTCTATTAAGGTGAAAATATGTGTTCCATGGCTTTGTGGATTTATGGCTTGCTTTTAAGCATGTTTTTGTTGGTCGAACTTTAGCGACCATATCATGGACTTAGCTAAAATTTGGCCAAACTTGGCTTTGGGCTTGTATTATGGACTTGGACATTTTTGGGTATTTTTATTGCTTGGTGGACTTACCAAGGCCCATGCATGAATTTATGGGTTACTTTTTCATGAAACTTGAAGCATGTTGAAATTAGGCTTAAATGTACGTTTTGGGCTTAAATAAGAACTTGGAAATTTTAATTTTATTCATGGTTAATTTTGGGCCATATGCATGTTAAGTACTAAAAGGCCCATAAGCCCATGTCTATGTTGAAAGCAAGTAATGTTTGGCTATGTATGCTCACTTAGTAAAGAACATGCAAGTAAACTTAGAAAAAGCATGAAATTGGATGCTTGTGTAAAGTTTGGCTAATAAGAAATTTAAGTGCACGTATATGAATTAATACATGCCGAAGCATTAGTTGCATCTAAAGGCATTAAGTGATTATGTGCACTAGTGAATACCAAAACACATAAGCATGCAAAGCATATGCATGAAAATAAGTTTTTAAACTTAAGTTGGTGTTTTGGTTGCGGTGCATATTCTTGGCTAAGCTTGGTAAAGACCATGAAAATGAACACATGAAATCCACATAGGTGCTAGCTTGTTCTGAGAGCACTTCAACTTAACCTTAATTAAAAAAACTTAACGAGCTAGTACCGATAAGTATCCTAGGGTTCATGCCCATAAGTCTTAGTGAGTTTTAAAAACCCCTTCTGTATAATGAAAACTTCCGCTGCATGTTTTAAGAAATCAGGCCCAAATGGGCCAGGGGCAGTTTAGGGCACGACATGATGTGTATTTATCTGAGTTAAGACCATTATGTAGTATATGTATGCATGTACATGTAGTGTATGTGAAATGAGACAAGTATGTGAATTTTTTAGTAATGTTTTGGTTACGTATGTGATGTGGTGCAAAGCTGCCTAAGAGTTAATGATAGGTGGCTTACATGTAAATTCTATTTTGGCCACATATTGTTGTTAAATGCAATAGTATGTATTTCCTACGTGTATTGGACATATATAGAATAGCCTTGGAGGGGTTACCCCTTGTGAATGAAGTGTTTGCATGGTTTGGAAAATTTGTCAGGGCAAAATGGTCCAAAGGTGGCTAGATTTTTTACCCCACATCTAAATTTTAATATCTCCATATGTAAAATGGATCTTGATATGAAATTTTGACCACATCTAGAGCACATCTAGAGTTGAACTAGGGTTTGGAATTTTTGAATTTAGAGCCCTATAGCCAAATATATGACGTTGAAAAGTTGGCTAAGTTACTGTTCATTGGTTAGAATTTTGTAAGAAACTTAAAAAATTCATAACTTGGTTCATGAGTGAGCTATTGATGTAAAACCAAATTACTTGGTTTGCCGATTTGGTATTGTCTATTTTGCAGTGACTGGATTATGGCGGCCAATGATGGTAAGGAAGGCCAAGGGTAAGATGATAGTTAAAGCGTTAAATCAACTAGCATGAAGGCACTTTGAATATGAAGAAGAAAATTTACAAAGCCAAGTTGAAAATTTTCATTGGGATTACATCAAATTTAACCATGAATGATGACAGAGGGATCTCAAATACCACAAAATTTCAGAAGTAGGAATTTCATAAAACTTAGGTTAAGATCCATTTAGGACAAATAAAAAAAGGTTGGGAACTAATGATGGAAAAAGCCTTTTAATTCCTACACCTTAACAAAGGTTTCCATGCATTTATTACTGTTTGGATGTCTAATTGTTCAGACACCTTTATCAATTCGATTAAGCTATAGTTGCGCAGATTGATAGATTTTTTTATAGCAGAGTTTAGTTGAAGATTCGGGGAAGATCAGCGTACAACATTTATTAGCATATTGCGGTCCTTGTTAATACTCACTGCCGTCAATATAGTAAGAGACATCCCTACAAATTTCTTTTCTTTTTTTTTTTTTGTAGCGGCATTATTCTTTGGTAGGTTTCCGTATAACACAAGAAAATGTCAAATTAATGTGCCAGTATCATATAAATAGATCAGAGTAAATTATGGAATCTTCAGGGGAAAGATTTTTTTTTGTTATAAATTTTTTATATTTGAGAAAAAAAAAGTTTTTTCATGTTTTGTCATCAATAATTTTTTTATTGATCAGATGATCCCCAAATGGTTGAAAGGCTTGTTATGAAAGAAAGGTTTTTTCTTGCCAGCCAAAGAACCCAAAATGCCAATTTAACAGTGTAATCCCACATCTTACCTGAGGCTAAGTTGCTTGCTGTGAAGGGTGTATGAGAAAGTAGCTGAGATACGCTCATTATCTTGGAAAATTGCCTCCCATAGAGTGTGAACTGTCACTACAAGAAAATAGTCTATTTACAATCGGAGAAATTTTGACATGATTGTAGCAGAAAAGAAAATAGTTTCATCACAAAAATTCCCGTCGCTAATAAGGAACGTGATGATTCCAAGGCGACGATTTTCCCTCAGATAAAGAGCGATAATTTTCCCTAAAAAATAGAGTGACCCTTGATTGTTTTTTCTACTTGCCGAATTTTATGTATATAATTAATTAAACTAGTATATTATCTTAATTTTAGTATATTATATTAATATTATACTCTCTCCCTTATAAAAAAAAAGCATCGATTTCCTTTTTTTGTCATTCAGAAAAGAATCATACATTTCCTTCTATAATAACTTTTTATGCTCAACTTCCTATTTTGCCCTTTTAATCTCTACACGCCTCTCTTTTATCTCTCATCTCCCGGATGCCTCTTCCTTTTTGCTAGCAAGGCCGCTGATGGTTTGGAGAACCAACTGACATGAAATCGACAAGTCGGAGAACATACCTGCACACGAAGTCCACGCAAAGAAGCATAGCAACCATAAACTAGGTGAAAAAGCAAACTTAACTTAATAAATTAAAGGAAGGAAATGAGGTAAGAGTTTAGACCAAGAGATAGATGAGAGAGGAGGCAGCTAAAGTCGAGAAGCGACCCTAGTAAGCGTCGGTGACGTAGGCACCGAGAACGAGCATCAGCCACACAGCTCCGAACCAGTTGTTCACGCTCCTCACTGTCGACCTAATGTCTTGGTGAAGCTCCCCAGTCAGATAGTTCACCAGATTCTAGTTCACTTCGTAGAATGCCATTCTCTTGAATATCTCATACAGTGCCAGTCCACAACACTAATTAGTTTCCTTAAACAGTTTGATAAGAAAAATATTGCCTTTAAAAAATGAAGTTTGTTCATTTGTTTGTTCGTTTGTTTTACCTATTAAGAAAATACAAGCTTTCCATTTTCCGGTAGTAGAAGCAAGGGGTGACCGGCCATGGCCATGGAGATCCCGTTGAAATTTAGTTATCAAGAATGGTTACTAAATCCTATAGATGCACTAAGATATACTCGTTTTATTACTGTTTGGTGTAGTCACATCATATATTGATGTACATATACACCTTGAGACATTGGATAATTATTTAATAACTACCTCATAATTAATAATATTATGAAGGGATATGACCTTTAAATGAAAGGATATGTCTATCCAAACATATATGACACTTGGGGAGGTAGTTATGCACCATAACTACCTGATTAGTGAAATAACATGACTTTTAGTGAAGAGTCATATTTTAGGCGAATTTAACAACTTTTAGAAGGTGGTTATGACTTTGATTTAAGGGGACACAACTATTAGAAGAGTTGTGACTCTATGGCCGAACCAATACGTCTATTCTAAGGATAGTTATTGCCCTCTTTTAAGGGAAGAAGTTATGGGTGGATAAATGCATCTCTTGGCGAAGTAGTAAAATTTTTTATGAAGAGTTAAACTGCTAAAGTCTTGAATGTAAGTCGTTACTTAAATTATTCATATGTGACTTAATTAAAAATTATATCCAAGGGGGAGTCACATAATCCAACTTGTGACAACTTTAGCATAGAAGTCATCTTGATCTAAATTATTTATTTCAAATCAAGGTAAGGTGTTAGTCACACCACGTTTGTATGCCCACACATATATCTTAACCTATGTGACTAAGTGAATTTCTCATATGTGAGAAGTTTGGAACTTGCATGGTTTGTTAAGGACATATGCTCCGAGTGGTAGTCGACATTGAGTTACACAAACAATGTTTGAGAGGGAGATAGACATCTCCTAAATAGTGGTTGTTAAACATTATGGTTGTGTACACTAACATACCATGACACTTGTTCATATCCAGTGTGTCTTTTGACTTGTTGACTATAGAAAGAAAATCAGTAAGTTTTCTCTTATCTTACGTATATGTGAGTTTCTTTTGTTATGCTCCTACTCACTATTGACTATTATTTAGTGATTTATAATCATAATATTACTTTGGTGAGCTTCGTATGACTATGATAATGCGGCCAGATATGTTTTTCATTGGATAATCACAAGATTTTAAGTTACTATATAGTGAGTGCGATGAAAAAGGCTTTATAATGTGTTTGTAAGTTGTTATAAATTACAATCTGATTGTATGCGTCGCAAGTCAAGTAGTTGATACAATGTCATCTATACTTGAAAACGAGCGCTAATAAGTAGTACTTGATTTGTACTACATGATTCAAGTATAAAGTGACTTTAAAATGGATGCACCTCGACTTTGGTACATGACAAGGAGTTTATTAGTAAACTCATAAAAGAGATATGTTGTAACCAAACTATGTATCAACAAAGTCTTGAGGCATATAGGCATGATTAATGATATATGTATCATTAATAAACCTTGATTCGTTCAAAGATTTTTGATTAGTTCAAGAATTTGTGGTAAAGACAATTCTCTTATGTATGTTTAACCATTACATAGTGAGGAGATTTGTTGTCATGCTTAGGGTCACACACCCAAACTTGCATATATCAATTTCTCTTTTGCCATAGTGTGTTTTAGGTGTTCATTAATCATTATTCATATGTTCCATCAAGTATATTTAGTGCGAGTGGTAGCTGTTGGAATTTAATTATCAAGGATTATTACTAAATTCTATAAACGTAGTAAGATATGCTTGTTTTACTACTATTTGGTGTAGTCACATCATATGTTGGTGTACATATACACCTTGGCACATGGGATAATTATTTAATAACTGTCTCATAACTACTCATATTATGAAGGGATATGACCTTTAAATGAAAGGATATGTCTACCCAATATATATGACACTGGGGGAGGTGGTTATGCACCATAACTACACTGGTTAGTGAAATAACATGACTTTTAATGAAGGGTCATATTTTAGGCGAATTTAACAATCTTTAGAAGGTAGTTATGACCTTGAGTTAAGGAGACACAACTCTTAGATGAGTTGTGACTCTATGGCCAAACCAACACATCCATTCTGATAGCAGTTATTGTTCTATTTTATGGGTGGATAAAGACACCTCTTGGCGAAGTAGTACAATTTTTTGTGAAGAGTTGTGACTCTTTTATGAAGGGTTATGACCCTTCATAAGTGCCAATTCATCCTCTATAAATAGAGGGTAATAGAATTGTGCAAAGTTAAGTTGTGAACACAATTTCTGAAGGCTCTACTTATTCTATTTCGCCATACGCACTTTTCTATCACAACAAGGAGAATTATGGTCGAGTATTGGGTGTGAACCAACATATTTAATTACTTGTATTTTCAGGCTAATTAAATATTTAATATTGGGTGTTCAAAACAAGTCACGTCTTCCGCAAATATGTTCATAGAGGCGTTTTTCATCAACGAGGCTATCACTCTGTTGTTCAATGATAACCAAGTATGCATTAATTTTTATATTAATTTTATATCATGGAAATTAAAGTGCTCATTAGTTGTGCTCTAAATTTCCTTCAGATCCACAGTTCCGTTGGCTATGTAACCTTTGTTTTCCATTGTTGCTCCAAATCGGAACCTTAAGTCGGCCGGCTGGATGATCTCAGTTAGAGTAAGTACAGGAATAAAGGAGGAGGAGAAGATGAAGAACATAATCAAATATGGGTTTTGGTGGTGAAAGTTTGTGAACACTCGCTCTGTTTTATAGAGGGCTTAATCAACTGTAGGAGGTGTGACATATATGTGATTATTGGATTTATATTCCTTATATTATGTAATTATTTCTCTCCTTTAGCCTTTTTAGGTTTTAACCAGTCCACTTTAAACCAATTTTTTTTCTTCCTCCCGAAGTTATTTCGTCCAATTGTAGTCTACATGATGATATATCTGTATATTATAAAAATTACGAACGTACGTAAATGTTTAACAACTTTTTACCTTTACATTATAAGTTATACACCTTTCAATGTTTTAGAATATTGGAAATATAAGAAGAATTATTTTTATTTCCACATGGTCATCTTTTTTAATATTGTAACACAAATTTTTATTCTTAGCAACTAACTTTTTTTTTCTGTACTAAATAATATTAAAATAGTTTTTTAATTTTTATTTTTTTTTAGCCAATCAAATCTTAAAAGTTGTATCAAATAAGGAGTAGTTTTTGTTTGAATATTATATTCCATGGTTGGGGCTCACAGCCTAGAAGTAGTTTTTGAGTTATTAAAAAATGAAATTAATAATTTTTTATTGTAATTGCAAGTTTTTATTTTATCTTAGATTAAGTATAATATGGAGAGAAGTATGGAGATTTATATATTCAAAAGTTATAATTAAATCACATATTCTTAGGTTTCGACTGCAGGTTTTGACCATATAAGGGATTATATGAAAAAAAGAAAAATTGGAGGATTCATAGGAGGGGACATTTAATAAGTTTTAGCTGATTAAAAAAAAATTCCAACATGTACTCTATGTATTGGATCAAAATTTTATTCATTTTTATCCAAAATATAATTCTGTTGTGACTTTATCATTTTTCTCATCATCATAATATTGAATTCCTATACTTTCATATTTGAAATTGATACACAAAATTCTTCAAATATGAAATATATTTTGAAAATTTCTAAATTTTTTAAAAATTGTATTGTTCTATTGAGTTTACTAAATTAATTTTTTTTCTTTATTTCATTAATCAAAATTCTAACGTATTTCTAATATTTAAAATTTAAACACATTTGTACCATTTAAAATTTACTTTTATTATGACAATAAGATTAGTATTTGAAAAGGGAAAAGCGGAAAAAAATTGATGATCATTTTCTAACAAACATGTCTTTGATTTTGATAACTATTGTACATGCCTAAAACATGATATTTATCAATTTACTTACTTTTAAAGCTTTAAATATTTTTTTTAGAACCTAAAAGCACTACTTAAAATCTATATATATCTATATATAATAACAAGTGTAAAGATATAAAGTAACTAAACCTTAAATTATAAGTTATTAGTTTTTCTTTTAGGTACTAGGAATTTATTATATTTTAAGGAGTTAATTTTTTCATGGTTAACTAATTCTACTATTAGAATAATGGATATGATTAGGTTTTCAAATGTTAGTAATGTCAGCATAATTTCTAAATCAAAGGATATGCATTAATTACCAAAAAAGATTAAAAAAAAAGCTAAACAAGGCTTGACTTCGATATTTTGAACTATCAAATTGACTTGGCTATAAAATAGAGAGTAAGTATAGATTTGAAATGTTGAGGATTAGTGTCTTTAAAAAAACAATTCAAGGGTCTGGCAACTAAACTTTTTCAGTTTCTTAAAATAAAAAATTATTTTTGCTTGAGTTTCTTATTGAGTGTTGCATCGGGAGATTAGCTTGTTTCTTTTTTTCTATTTTAAGCGGAATCTTAAAATATTAAAAACTTAGCTTGTGTCTTTAACAAATCAAAGTTACGTGAATATATTAATGGTAAATCCATTTAATTGTTGAGCCAACTAGTGTAAGATTGTTATTTAATCATTAGCCTTTTGAATCTAAAGTATAAAAATAATGATAAAATTTACTAACTTGAATTTTAATAAAGTTTCTAAAGATATAATATAATTAAGTCCATAAAATTAAGATTTTTTTTAACAAGTTGCATAATATTAATTTTAAATTTCACACTAAGAAGAAAAAAATTGATATCTTTGATAAGATATTAAAAGTATGAGAAAGAAATTTTTATAAGTACTATAGCAACCCAAACAAAAAAATTCCACCAATTTTTTTTGCTACCTGTATTACCTATAGCAAATAATAATAATAATAATAATAATAATAATTATGATTTATAATAAATAGAAATCAAATACAATAAGCAATATTTTAGAATAAATGGAAAAAATGAGGATAGTTATGATGAAATATGATAATAAAAAAAATAAAAAAAATAATACTCTCTCCGTCCCATATTCTTTGCACCATTTACTTTTTAGCAATTAATCTATGATTTTTTATTTTCAAAATTTTAGTATATAAATGAAGAACTTTTATATAAGAATGATAAATTAAGGCATATAGTTTCTAAATATATTTAAATTTTTTTTTAACAAACATTAATATGAATAAATTCAAGTCAAACTAAGCGAAAAAGTTAAATAGTGCAAATAGTATGAGACGAAGAGAGTAAGATATATATATATATATATATATATATATATACACACACTAAAAAAAGTAAAATCATTATTGCTAATATTTATTTCGTAAACAATAATGAAGAATTATAGCTATTTGAGTAAAAAACAACTTGGTATTTTAACTCACGTGTAACACACGTGTGCAATCACTAGTTAGTTCAAAAAGTTTAAATACAAGCTGCTCATGTTTTATAAAATTACAATTCACTAAAATGTGTCGAATGTGGAGATTTAACACAAGCTTTAAAGAGAAAACGTCCTAAATTTAAGTTGGAGATTAAATTTGGAGGAATAAAACTTTGCTTTTCTTTTTTGAAAAGTAAACTAGCAAAGATAAAAAGATATAGGTATTAGCTAAGGTAAATAAAGTAGATCGCCATACAATTAGATCGATCGAGCACTCAAAGCCTTAATTATGTGTAAACATCTTACTTTTTGAAAATTAATTAGCATTTTCGTAGACCCTAACTTTGTGGTTTTAAGCTTATTTTTTAAATACAAAAAGGAAAATAAAAACTAGCTAATAATTAAACATTACCTAACTAGTGGGGAAAATCATTGAAGTGATGTTTGGATAATTCTCTGCAGCTTTTACAAAAGGAAAAACAGGCACCTAATGCCCAATTATGGCCCAACTGATAGCTATTCACTCTTTTAAGGGTACTTCATCTGGGGGAACGCAGAACATTTGAACCCAAGCCATGAAGATGGAATATGAAAATTGATACACTGCTTTTCCTTCTGATTCTATTACAGCCATCAATTGTTTGGCCTATTCCCTTTTGCCCCTTGAATTTCACCATCATGGGCTTTTTACCCCGTAACTTTGACTTAGTTTTACTTACCTCTCAAACTTTGAAAATTGGTTTTGTTACCCTCTCGAACCATTTAAATGAAATATGAATGGATCTTTCGGTTATAGAAGGATTGGAATGAAGATAAAAAAAATGAAGGGCTAGCTAACCATTACTTCACTTAAATTTCTAGTTTTGGCGTTTTGAACATAAAATAAAAGAGCTTTCTCATTTCAAACAAAGCAATCACAATCTTCTATGCCATAAACATCACTTTAAGAAGTCATTTGCTATGAGCACCAATTAAATGAGTTCTTCAAGGTTTTATATAGCCTGAAGTAGTATATGAAACAAATAAAAAAATGACAATGCAATAAGCTAAATTACTATTTTGTTTAAGGGTGAAATGAATTAAGTTAATTTTCTTTAGGTCGTACATCTAGGGCTACCAAAATTGTTGTAATTGTAGAATGGCCTTCTAGTTTTTGTTTAAAATGATAGAAATAGAGTTTTATGTAGGGCAAATGCTTAATTAGCCTTTCAATATCTTTCCATTTGAAGCAAATAGATCTTTTTTTATTCCTTCTAGTTATGGTTTGACATACTTTCTCTTTTGTCCAAAAACTCTATAATATACAACAGAAACACTAGGAGTCCATCCAAAATTGAGTTAGGTTGAACTTCCTTTAGGAGAAAGGTTCTATCATAACCCACATCTACATTTTAAAGCTAGAACTCAGGCCTTTGTTATGAAGGGAGAAATTCATTACCACTTTACCACTATTCCTAGCAAAAGTGGGTATTAGTTGGGGCTTAATTGGAACAGACCTGGCCCAATGTGGAAGGAGCACTAGATGGAGGTAGGATGTTCATGGGCTAGGCCTAGCCCAAAAACCAATCAAAGCCTAGGTTCAAGCCTTGACTAGCCCAAACAGGTTGGGCCTGCCTAATCTTTGGCACTAAGCAAAGTTCTAAAAAAAGGTGAAAAAGACATGGATGGCCCCCCCAAACAGCTATAAGTGGCTAGTTTTGGCCAAATGATAATTCTAAACCTTTTACCTTTTATAGATGACTGGTTTTTTTGGGTTTTTTGGGGAAATGAAAAATAATGGAACTCATATAAATAAAGGTACTCATTTCCATTCTTCTATACACCAACATCCACAATATCTCTTCTACATCTACAACATTTCTCTCCAACTCATTTTTTACTTTTATCCATTTTCTTAATCTCTACTTAATCTCTTCATCACTACATTCATATACACTTATTTTCTTCCACTCATCTTCACTAAATGGCATTTAGCAAGAATGCTGAGAGCTCCTTATTCGACGCCAATCTTTCATCATTTTTCCATCAGTAAACTTGACAATGATGACGTGTAAGAGGTGGAGATCATAAAGAACGCAGTAACAATGGTGGTGGTGTTTTCTTGTATAAAATAAATACCTACCTATGCAAATTTCTTACAATATTTTTTCTAGTTAAAAACAATTGCTTTTCTAAAAAGTAAAATGGCTTAACGTGGCCCAGGACTAGTCTAACCTAGCTTAGGCCTAGCCTGCCATGCATCGGGCCATGACAGGGCACCCCAGACCCATCCTAGGCCCTGACGGCCCACTACCCCCCGCCTATAGTTCCACGACATACCTACGTACTTGCATATAAGGCCATTTTCATTCATAACTTTGTTTACACAAAATAGGGTTTTGATTTGCTTTGATTTGCTTGTGAATTAGTCTCTGGATATGGAAAAGATGAATTATTAAATTAGCAATCAACTAGAGAATTGGACAAAACAAGTAGTAGTTCTCAGCCTTTGCATTATATGACAAGTTGAATATAGATGCTTTGAATGATGATCTTTTCCCCACATTGTATGCATCACCAAAGGAAAAATGAAAAGTAAACCACTAATGTTTTGAAATTACCCCAAGTTATCCACACTTATTTTTTTAGCTAAGTAAAGTATTAACATTTTTTAGTTGGCTCAAATCGTTCATTCTCATCACTTTAACTATTAAGTCTCCACAATTCTCCTTATGCTCCTAACATCTTTAAAATTTGTGAATTTAACATTTCAACCACCAGTTTGTCACTCTTTCCTCTACACATGTTTTCGATGTACCATCCACTTAGAGAATACGAGACAACTATTTTATGAACTCCAACTTTGCTAACCTAAGGTCCATGTACCAATTCCTTGGCGCCATTTTGAGAGCCTTTATCAAGATATATTGATTGTCCCTTATTGTATTATGCTTTTGCAATTGCCAAATCCTATTCCCAAATATTGACTTGTTTTGCTGCTATACTTGTCGCTAGCCCATCCATGGTTTCATTTGCTTTTATTTTTTTCTTTCTTTTCCTTCTTTGTCACTTCCGATTCGCTACCAAATTTTTTTGATCCACTAACACTTTCTTTAAAGCCCACTAACCTACACACTTGCACCATTGTAATCCTTGTCCCCATCAGTCTTTGCGTTGCTCTATAGCTTTTTGTAATGAGGTTGTCTTGTAATTTATCCCTAAAATAATGTGCAAGAGAAGTGCAAAATAGGTTTGTAGTATTAATCTTATATTTTATATATAAAAAAAGAAAATAAAACTAGCTATAATTAAACACTACCTAACCAATGGGGCAAAAATTAAAGTGATTTTTAGAAAATTCTCTTCAATTTTCCCAAAAAAGGCTTTTTTAGCCCAATTTCGGCCCAATTGATGTCACTTCCTTTTTAAGGTACATCGTCTCGGGGAGGGCAGGACATTTTGACATGGCCCCTCATGGCGCTGCCCAGGAAGCATATGAGAACAAGTCTGATGCTGGTTGCAATTGACTAATTAGTTATGTGCACCTTGGTAAAACTTTATACTACTAGTTGTTTAACCTAGGAATGCAATTATGCATGCAAGAGTTGCTTTAATTTGAGCAAGTAAAAATTGATAAAACATCTATATAGCCTAGGTATTTCCATAAAAATGATTGTTCAAAGAGTCAAAGCATACAAAACCTTCATAGCATCAACATTATTCCTACACATAATTAACAGCGGGTGGGCATTTAAACAATAGTAGATTACGCCCTACACCCAAAGGCAACCTTAGAGTCCATAACTCTCTTCATACACATTGGAGGCCACCAACATACAACATACATATATAAGACAAGTATTACCGAAATCCAATCAACTAGCTTCCACCTTAGATGAGTGATCTCAGTGGCAAGCCTCAATGATCCTTCACGTGCTCACTAGCCTTTGTGGCCAATAAAACTGTAGTTAGCACAATAAAAACTTAACTAACAAGTAGCCCAAATAAGCAGAATCTCAAAGTTCTCAAAGTAATATACCTGGAACAGATAGTACCACAACAATCCTTAATGATTGTCAGGTCCATTAACCTCAATATCTGCATAACATGAAACTAAGGGAGTGAGAATCTTATGATTCTTAGTAATGGGTCTTCAACATGCAAGAAAAACATTAAGGACAACACATATAAATGTATATGTAATCTACTGCAAGCTCATAGAGTGTGAGGCTAAACCTATGTGCATACATTTCAATCCCTTGGGACTTGTCCTTTGCCTAGTGCTTCTATGGGCGTCACTTTGTACCTAAGGAGTTAGGGGCCCTAGCGAGTTCTGGCCCTATCTCACTCCTAGCTTACTGGCACAACAAGTTTAGCCTTCCCTCAATTGTTGTGCAAGAAAATATGGTGGATGCACCTCGCTTAAGTTCTTAGGAACCCACTAGGTGTACTAAGCCTCCATATAGTGCCTCAAGTCCTTAGACTTGTCTAGGTCAATTATGTACTAAGCATTCACCTAATACCCTTACCAAGAGTGCACTAGGTTCTCACTTGTGCCTCAAGTAATCTTGGCTTGGAAACAAGTGCACTAAACCTTCACTCAAGGTACGTACTTATCCACCATTATTTGGTTCACACTAGTGGAGTAGCAATGACCATGGTTGGACTCATTTACTTGGTTCGTTGGAACCCACATAGGTGCACTATGGTTCTCACATCAAAGCATCAAATCTAAAGGCCCAACTAGGCTTCCAATGGTATTAAACCTTGCACCCGACTAATGGTGCTTTATTGTGGCCAAATATGCCTTCATTTTGAACTAAAATAAAACTAAACTTGAGCAAATCCAAGCTTGGGGAAGGCATGAAAATGATATTTCTCCCTTTGACCTTTTCATGGAGCAGCATGTCAATGCTGCAGAGTGCTGGCACTTAGGCCCCAGAAGCCATTTTTCTTTAGGTTCTAAATGGTTTTGACACGGCCCTTCATGGGCCTGCCTAGGAAATGTATGGGAACTTGTCCCACGCTAGTCACAATTGGCTAATTGATTACGTGCATACTAGTCAAATCATTCATGCTTCTAGTTAATTAACCTACTATACAATCATGCATGGGCAAATGCTTTAACTTGAATGATAAAACAAGTAATAAAAAGATAAAACATTGCCAAGGCATATCATTAAAATTGAACATTAAAGTCATCAAAGCATACAAAGCATTTATGTGGTTAACCACACATAATGAACCGCGTGCGAACATATAAGCAAAAGTAGACTTTATTCACTCCTAAAAGAGACCTAGAGTACACAACTCATACGTGAACATTGGAGGCAAACTAGTGTATGAAAACTATACACTAAACAACACTACTAAGATCCATAACTAAGCTCCCAACTTTGAGCAACTCCTGGTGGCAAGCTCAAAAGCCATTCCTTGTGCTTCACTAGCCTCTGTTGGCTAAAAATACAATTGTAGTTAGTATTTTAGCTTAACCAACAAGGAACCACAAACCAAAATCCTAAAGATTCAAATAAACAATATTCCTGCTCGTAACCTTAGCTCAACAACCCTTAATGTTTGCTAACTCAACTACACCCAAAAACTGCACAACAAAAGCTAAGAGAGTAAGAATTGAAGATTATCAATAAGGAATCCTTTAACCTGCAAGCAAAATACTAAGGACATAAATATATATGATATATGAAATCTACTCTGCACGCTTGTAGTCTGAGGGCTAACAAATGCGCATACATTTGAGTCCCTTGGGACCCTTCCTCTTCCTAGTCCTCTCACGGGTGTCACTCCGTGACTAGCGAGTTCTAGCCCTAACTCTCTCCTAGTTAGCCTTAGCTTACAGATGTAGTAACTTTAACCTTCCCTTGATTGTTGTGCAGGTGAACATGGTGGATGCGCCTAGCTTGAGTTCCAAGGAACTAACTAGGTGTACTAAGCCTCCACATAGTACCTCAAGTCCTTAGACTTGCTTAGGTTACTTGTGTACTAAGCTTCCACCTTAAACCCTTACAAAGAGTGCACTAGGCTTTCACTTGCACCTCAAGTAACCTTGCTTAGGCTACAAGTGCACTAAACCTTCACTTAAGGCATATACCTATCCACCATTATTTAGTTCTTCTTAGTGGAATGGCAATGACCATGGTTGGACTCATTCCTTAGGTTCTTTGAAACTCATATAGGCGCACTAAGCTTTCCACATTGGGACCTCAATCCTAAAGGTCTAACTATGTTCCTAATGGTACTAAACTTTTCACTTAATTAATGGTGCTCTAATATGGCCAAATACACCCTCACTTTGAAAACAAATGAAGAAAAACCTAGGCACATTCAAGCTTAGAGAAGGCATGGAAATGATATCCCTTCCTCTTAGCTTTGCGTGGAAACTTGAATCGCCTCAAACAGACACTCAAGCGAAACGTTATTGAGAAAATACTATTGGGTGTTAAAGTTAGTGAACGGCCTCTAGCGCTAAGGCGGCAAGGGCGCTGTAGCCCCAAAGGCTTACTATTCTGTGATTTCTGGAGGTGTGTCTTGGGTGTTGCAGTGCTGGTGGCACTGTGGCCCTAGGGCCATGATGCGTCCTGGGAGCTGCAGCGTCGATGGCACCATGGCTCCAGGGATATGTCCCTTGTTTTCACGAAAAGCTTCCTAAGCCTTTTGGCAGGCTTTCTATCGTTTCTAAGCTAACTTAGGATGCCTTCAATCACCATATACCAATAAATAAACTTGCATAGGCCATAATTGCACTATTATAAACATCCTATGATGTATCAAAACATCACACAAACCACAAATTCAATCTTAGTCCACCATAGTCAATACCATCCACCAACAATGCCATACACAAAATAACATAGATTGTACCATAAGCAAGCTATGAATGACATCAAATATGCTTGAATCATAAATCCTTACCTCAGTTAACCTTGAACTAGCAACAATCAAGCACCACAAGCATCAAACTCCAAGTCCCATGGGTTCCACTAGGTTCCTAGATTCAAACACACAAATAAAGGTTCATGAAACCAAATTAACTCAAACCCAACAAAACCCAAGCGTAAATTAAGCCAATAAACATGAAATCAACAAGGATTGAAGCTTACCACATGCACACACTTTAACAAAGAAAGAAAAATGCCCCAAGAAGCTTCAAACCAAGAAAACAAGTCCAAAGCAAGCATTCCCTCATTTGGGCACCAAGAAAACCTTCCAATTTCATCTAGAAATCATGGGTTTGTGAAGATTTGAGAATTAGATGAAGGGAGGAAGAGAAAGCTGCGAATTTTGGAGCTAAAATGGGTGGATAGTGGTAGCCCCAACCCCTCCAAGAAGTTTAAAAACATTAAAACATCTCACCCGCTAAACTTTTTAAAATCTTGCAAATTTACCTCTTCCCCAAATGGTAATTAGGTAATTATATAGTTAAGCAAAACTTTCTAACTTGTGCTGTGGGTTTTAAAAACTTCATTTTTACTCCCGAGACTCATTCCGATCCTCTAAGGTGCAAAAAGACTATTTCATCCCTGGTCAAGCCTCATGCCATTAACCCCCGGATCCAACTAACCTTTGAATAACTTACTTAATTTTGCTAATTCACCTTTAATTAAGGCATTTAAACTAGGAATTTATGAATTTACCTCGCTCATAAAGCTTTTTACTAAGAGGGTTATAATAGGGGTCCTGGGCACCACTGCACTACCTGGCGCCTAGGCGCGAGGTCTCTAGGGCCAAAACCTTTTCTTACATGCCTAAGGCTCTTTAGGGGCTTCTATTGCCTCCTAATGGCCTTAAGAATGCCTCCACTTGCCTAAAACTTGCATGTACACATGCACTAGGCCATAATCCACCAATTAAACCAATCCTATGGTGTTTATAAACACCACACAAACCACCAAAAAGTCACTAGTCCACCATGATCAACACAACCAACCGACTAATACCATTCATCAAACTACTTGAAATTAACTAGCAAACAAGCTACAAATGGCATTAAATGTGCATGAATGATAAATCCCTTACCTCTATTCCAAGCTCCAAGCATGATCAAGCATTCCATCACCAAAAATATGGCTCCACTAAGTTCCACCTAGGTTCCAAGCAATTCAAGGTTCATGGCATCAAAACAAAGGCAACCAAGCAAAACCCAAGCAACCAAGGGCCATACAAACTACAAAACATCATAGAAATCAAGTTACCTATCGTGTAAAGTAGGGCCCTAGCTAGAAAATGTGATTTCTAGCTTCAAATGCACCAAACTTACTTGAAATAAGCTACCCACTGCTTATGCACTCATAGAACCTTCAATTTTCACCAAGAACTCTTGAATTTGAGTAAGAATTGAAGTAGAAATGAAGGGAAAAAGGTTGAACTCGAGTTTGAAGAGGAAGAAGATGAATAGTGGCAGCCCAAGCCTCACCTTTACTATGTATAAGCCTTTAACCCATTAAGCCCTCAAACTTTCTTAAGTTTGTCAAAAAGCCCCATTCCTAAAATAATAACCTTTGGTCAAATTTTGGTCAAATCATCAATACTTAATGGAAATTTGGGTGCTAAGCGAGGGTTAGGTTTTAAAACATGTTTTTGACTCCTGGGACTCCACCCAACACCTCAAGATGCAAAATTACCATTTTACACCCGAACTCCTGTTGGTGCCATAGTCTCAAGCCTATGTTCAAACTTACAACAAATGTGGCCCCCAAACTTAAAATACTCACTCCACCTTTGAGTGACGTAGCAAGAAGTTTCTCTAAAATTTTTTATTCTAGTTTGATGAATGAAGACAAAGACTTTGAGAAAGTTTTTTGCCAAATAGGGTTTGACCTGGCTTAATTCTGAAGTACGTGGAGCTAAATTTGCCAACCAAATATCGGGGAGTTTTGGATGAAAAAAAAAAAAAAGGTATCTTGCTATTTATGATTTTTAGTCTGAAAATATAACACTCGTCCCCAAATTTGGTTATTGTGGCTGACATGACTTTGAGCAGTGTAAATGAATGTCCTATGTTACATAATTTTTCTATTTTGGGTCATCGTTTCTGCTCTAGCACTTTTGTTTCCATTCTCAACAGTCACTATAACTCTAATTTTAACAACATTTTTATGTAATTAAATTTTAAAATATGACACTTTCCCTGTTTTGCTCTTGCTCTTCACTTTCGCTTTTAGGATGCTTTGTGTGACTTAGTGAATATCATCAAAACATAATAATTTTTTTTTTTAAAATGTGGGCATAGAGATGGCATATGCCGTATGTGCAGTCGTCCTCATTCTGGCATGTTCATTCCTTATTGGTCAATTTGACATTGACTCCCTTCTTTTTCATAACGCACCCTCACCGTCTGTGTTCCAATGCAAAAACCACAAACAACCTGTTGATTAAGTTTGTGTCCGTTATCATGGATGAAATAAAATAAAAAGAACAAGTCTAACCTTATTTATATATGACTTATTTACTTATTTAATTTAAACTTGGATAAATTATTAGTGTTCGTGGACAATTCATGCCAAACTTGACTTATTCATTGCTTTTTATCATAAGTTTAGGTAGTATTATTTTCTTGATTTATGTGAGCTACTAAAATTCCACTCAATCTCAATCAATATCAAGGATTATTTATAATTGAGTAGCTAGAGAGTAAACCTGCTAGAGTTCACTACTCACTTACTTTTACATTATTTACAAAAATGTCATCATGTCTAGAATAACACATTTGTCTGAATGGAACATCTATATATAGATAGCATGTTTGTCTAAAGAAAATAACACAACCTAGTAAACCTTAACTAACTTGCTTGACCTTTCTAAACGAACTTAAAATGGAGGCATTAAACTAGGGATTTTTTTTAATTTACCTACCTCACTAAGCATTCCGCTATAATGGCCATAACATTTTCCCTACCTTAGAGAATTTGGTCATCCAAATTCAATCTCCTCACCTTGGAGACGTAATCCTAAGATACGGTGCCAATATATCCCAAACAAACCTATCAAGGGGAGTCAATTCTACAACAACCCTCTTGGCGCAGAACTACTTGAATCACATAGCTAATGCCCTCAGGCACTTGAATTGACACCTTTCTCATAAAGGAATTATGACTAGTGTCATACTTTGTGCTCAAACCCAACAGCACACCAAGAACTGCCAACTGTTCTCCCTATCTTTTCCTGACCTTACATGGCCCAAAGTACCTTAGTCCAATTTCATTTTTGAAGACTATGGTATGGTCATATACTACCCCCAACATATAGTGCTATTGAAGAACACCTAATTACCCAACCTGTCCCGATGAATCTGGTGACCATAACTCTTCAACATTAGTCCTTGTGCTCGAGCCTTCTAGTGCAAGTTAGCTTAACAATTTTTTGAAAACCTGTCCACATACCTTACATTGATATTGATGACCGAAGTGTGGCCACACTAGTTACCTAAGGACTTCGAGAAAGAAGGGAGCCAGACACCTGAGGAGTACCACCTCGGCAGAACGCCGGTACCTACATCGGGAAATCAACGGACCGTCTCCCTCGCGAGGGCGACCGAACTAACCTCGGAAACAGGTGATGCCCCGAGGTACCAGCCTGGCTCCCCCCGAGGTACCAGCCTGGCTCCGAGAAAGGCCCCCACTACGAAGACGGACCTCGACCTAGGGGACTTCAGAGGCGCAGCAGAAGTCATCTAAGAGTCTCTGACACTTCGCCCATACGCCCTGTACGGGCGCCCTCACATGAGCTCTGACAAAGTGACACGCCCCCCGTCTTGTCATGTCAGGGTACGATTGTTGCAGCTCATGGCTCGAGGAGCCTGCAGGCGGCCAAGGAATCCCACGCCCAGCAGTACAGGCATCATCCAACCATACACGTGCCACAATCTTAAAGGCTCGTTTCCTCCTTTAAATACGCCAGGCACATGGCCATAAAGGAGGACGCTCCGGCTCCGGCTGGAAGAGAACAGGACAGAGAGAGGCCGGAAAACGGAGGGCACTCTCTCCTCTCCGCCTAAATACTCTCCCTCCGGCCCGCAGAAAGACACGCCAGGTACACGTCTCTTGTACTTATTACGGTGTTTCCCACTGAAAAAAGGCACTGACTTGGGCGTCGGAGGCTCCTCCCCGGAAAAAGATTCCGGGGACCTCCTAACCGTTGTCTTCTGAGTGTTCCAGCCAGGCATCCCTGGAGGATCTTTGTTTCGGGCCCTTTACCACGCCGTTGGAGCTTCACGTCACCTCCTCGCCACGGGACCAAGGAGCTGCTGGCCATCACTTGAGGCGATCCACCCAGGACGCCAATTTTTCCCCAGGACCCCCTGCTGCCTTCATCACCGCACACAGCGGAGATGCCGGTCCCGCACAACCGGACCGCATCATTTGGCGCCGTCTGTGGGAAATAGCTCCCAGGTTGCCGAAGTTGAAGATCGGCGTTCTAAGGGGAAGGGACTTTCGAGGTCTCCGCCCGCGCCAAACATTCAGCGGGCAACCGAATAATGGCAGCAAGGGTGCCTCCGCCCGAGGATAAATGCCCTCTGACTACTATCATAGGCTTCCTGCGCGAATACCCACGCCTTGTCGTGGTCGAAATGATGCAGTAGTCAAGCCGAAAAAGGCCACAGCTAAGTGCAAACCAAAGCACCTCCGCAGCGCTACCTCGATGAGGGGAAAAGTCCCGTGTCAAGTCACAAAAGTGTGGGGAGCAAAGATCAACGAGATGAGTCCCCTTCGGGAAGTAGGCCCCTTCGGGATATGGACTGCGGGAAAAGCGGGGTCAGGATGGCCCGGACCTCCCCGAGTTCGGCACCGGAGGAAAAATCGCCATCTCCTTGGCAACAAAGTCAAGACCCATTGCCCCGAAAAGTTGTCTATGACTTGACTAGCGGGCAGAGGGAACCGATTCTACTTCCCTGAACACGCTGTCGCTGTCCGAAGTGACCTGCCCCTGCGCGACGTCACAAAAAAGGGTAGAGCATTCGGAAAATATTATCAAAATGGTGCATCAAACTCGGAAAATGCTACATCACGCATGAGCATAGAAGGGCAGTGAACGCCCAGGCACTGGCAGACTACACCGCCGAAATCCCAAAAGGAGGGAAAGTTGGAACCAATAAGGGAGACAGAGCGAAGGTAGATCCAGAATGGAAACTCCTTGCCAATGGAACCCCAAGCGAAGAACGTCAGGACGCTGGGATACCCCCTCGGGGTCCCGAACGCAGGGAGGCCACCGAAACGATCAGCTTTTGATTACCAAGAAGTGTTGGGCCATCTGAGTATGACAACGCCAGGTATAATGACCTCACACAAAAGGCTGAAAGATCCTGTCGGGAGAAACCTCGAAACCTAAAGGTCCCAAAAATCCTCATGAAGTGGCAGAAAGTGCAAAGGCGTTCGGACAATATTTCCTGATTAAGGGAAAACCATGCAGGCAAAGGTACACAACTCCATTATTAATATATATCGGTAAAAAAGGTGCAGGACAATTCGTCCAGTAAGCTCGACATGAAAATGGCCAAGGACGAGCCACCACCCGAAGACTGTCTTCTGAGCGGATAACCTCAGAAAGATTACGCCGAGCCGCTCCTGACAGCACCCGAAGATGTGAAGTAGAGGACTACTTCACTGAGTGGGGTAGGGCAGGACTCCTAGCAACCATTGCACAAGAAGTTCGCCTGAAAGAGCATAATATGCTGATTTGGCATACTAACAATGGTGCTGGCCAAAAATGATTTCCAGTCTATAGACAAAGGATTTCAAGGACCCGCCACCAAGCTTCGACATAAGAAAGCACTTCGGCCTACTAGCTCAACTTCCAAGCAACAGACGGGCAAAGTTTCCAAAAGAGCTATAAAGAAAAAGGGGGGCTACAAAAGAGGTTGGAGAAAGCAAAGGAAAAATGGCCAGGAAAATTTCCTATCATACCTAAGAGTTGCCAAACAACTTTCAAAGGAGCGAAAGGGGGAAATACCTTTCTCACCAACCTCCAGTATGAAGGCCGCTATCTGTTCAAAGTAGTGCAACCACCCGTTAAAATACGAGTGTTTGACGAAAGAGGAAGCGACTTCGGGTTGAGAAGTAAGCTCGACCTAAGGAGCGAACCCAAAAGGATGGCCAAGCTCAAAAAAATTTTTATAGCCCCTCAGCAAGAGATGACCATAAGCACAAATCTGTAGAATGGACCGAAAAAGACATCCCATGGAGTACCTCGACCACTGGGAGTGGATGAGGTCCGAAAGGGAGCATATAAGTTTAATGGCGCCAAAGGAGGAAAACTGGAAAATGCATGGCATACAGATGTCTTCAAAGCATTTTATACTTAGAATTTTAGATAAAGAGGGCACACAGGAGAGAAATTTCTCCGAAGAACAGAAGTTTTCCTCTATCCGCCAGACAGATTTAAAGCACACGCTTCTGAAGGTCATGTTTCTCCCAAAGTTCACGTTTCCTTAGTTAATCGGGCTGCATGTCCAAAAAAAAAAGGGGGGGGGGAAGTCTATCGAATATGGGCGGCAAAAGAAGGCTAGGATGGGCATGAGGGAACTTCGTTAAACAATAGACAAGCCCCCAAAAGATTGATGGGAGAAACAAACGACAAGGGTTTTCCCAAGATCCCTTGGCCGAATGTGGTCGGGAAAAGATGGAAAACCACAAGGGTTTTCCCAAGATCCCTTGGCCGAATGTGGTCGGGAAAAGATGGAAAACCACAAGGGTTTTCCCAAGATCCCTTGGCCGAATGTGGTCGGGAAAAGATGGAAAACCACAAGGTTTTTCCCAAGATCCCTTGGCCGAATGTGGTCGGGAAAAGATGGAAAACCACAAGGGTTTTCCCAAGATCCCTTGGCCGAATGTGGTCGGGAAAAGATGGAAAACGACAAGGGTTTTCCCAAGATCCCTTGTGTGGTCGGGAAAAGATGGAAAACCACAAGGGTTTTCCCAAGATCCCTTGACCGAATGTGGTCGGGAAAAGATGGAAAACCACAAGGGTTTTCCCAAGATCCCTTGGCCGAATGTGGTCGGGAAAAGAAGGAAAACGACAAGGGTTTTCCCTTAACCGAATGTGGTCGGAAAAAGATGGAAAACCACAAGGGTTTTCCCAAGATCCCTTGGCCGAATGTGGTCGGGAAAAGATGGAAAACCACAAGGGTTTTCCCAAGATCCCTTGACCGAATGTGGTCGGGAAAAGATGGAAAACGACAAGTGTTTTCCCAAAATCCCTTGGCCGAATGTGGTCGGGAAAAATCCCTTGACCGAAGGTGGTCGGGAAAAGATGGAAAACGAGGAAACAGCAAGTGTTTTCCCAAAATCCCTTGGCTGAATGTGGTCGGGAAAAATCCCTTGACCGAAGGTGGTCGGGAAAAGATGGAAAACAAGGAAGGTAACCAAAAATGGTCAGGACAATAATAGTAAGCGAGAAGTATTTCGAAGTTCCTTGACCGAATGTGGTCGGGATCGTTGAAAAAGATCGCTCGAAATGTTGGAAAAGATTACTCAAAACACTTAGCCAAAATTATGAGAATTCATTAATCGAAATTTTGATACAGGAAGAAGGTTACAAAGAAAAGAAAAACACGAAGAAAAAGAAGAAGGAAAAAAGCCCTAGGATATCTAGAGGGCCCCGGCGTCATGGGAAGCTCCAGCTCCGCTATCTTTGGCCGACGTCTTCGGAAATGAGGCAGGTGACAGGTTGAGGAGCTCTATCTTTGACCAAGCCCACCAAGGACCCTCGGGAATATCTATGGCTGCCAAAAAAGAGAGGTCAAGGTCCGGATACTTCTTGCAAAACTGATGACGGGCTAGGCAGAAACCATCCTGAAAAGCAACCTTCGTTGCCTGGACAGCTTTGTCCTTAGCCACGTCTAAGTCATCCGCCTCATTCTGAAGATCCGAGACCTCTTTTTGAAGGGTTGCAACCTCCTTCTCCAGCTCTTTCACCTTCTTCTTGTTCTTTGAGTCCTTCTTCAGCATGTCGACCTCGGCGCGGAGGTTACCATTGTCCTCCTTCAGCATGCCGACCTCGGCTGGAAGGCTGGCATTGTCAGCAAGAGCCATCGCCAAGAGAGCGGTATCTTCCTTCTTCTCATTTTTAATGGCTTCATTGGCTGAGGTTAAGCTCACAACCTCCGCGTCAAGGACGGACATCTTGTGGGAGAAGTCTTTGATGAGGTCCTCCTGGCCCCTAAAAAACTCATCCCGAATAGCAGCTACCTTCTCCCTGGCTATCGGGCTTAATTCGATACTGGCCAACGCCGAATCAGCACAGAAGCGCTTGGCCATCGCCAGCTCATTCTTGGCCCGAACTTGCGCCGAAGACTGCTCTGTCAGCCACACCCGAAGGTACTCGCTATACCCCAAGAGTTGCAAAAGAAGGGACACTTAGCAAAATTTACAAGGAAAGCCAAAATACAGAGATAAGGAAGTGGGAAGAAAGGTAAAGGGACCAAGAGAGTTACACGGGCAGCGTGCTCGGAAATCTTGGCAAAAAGGGTACTCTCGAAGGCGTACTCCTCGGCAACAGCCTTGGAGGAAGCTTGGGTGAGCATGCCCCTTGCCATATGGGGAGCCAATTCCCGGCAGTCTTCGAAGAACAGATTCATGTCCTTCGTGAAAGACCAGAATGGCTCCCTTGGGATTTTGTCCCTCGGGATGAGAGAGTCCCGAAGAGCCCGTCTTCGGGTGTGATCAGTTACCCAGACTGGGGGTGCCAAATCATCTGAAAAAATGAAGACGTAAGTTAGATAAACACCCTCAGTCATGCAAATCAAAAGTATTGAAAAAAAAAAAAAAGGAGCAAGAGGCAAACCGGGCGGAACCCCAGCAGTGTCCTCGTCAGAGTCGGGGATCTCTTCCACGACAGCAGGAACCTGTTTCCCTTTATCCCTGTGGTGTTTCTCCAATTCCTTAGCAGTGGGAACGTGTTCCCCTTCATCCCTTCAACGTTTCTCCAATTCCTCAGCAGTAGAATCACCTGCTAAGCGTTTCTCCAATTCCTCAGCAGTAGAATTACGTGCTAAAGTACTTAAAGGGATCACCGAGGCGGCAGGACTTGCAACGGTGGCAACAGTAAGCGCCCCCGCAAGAACCTCGGCAAAAATTTCAGCCCCGACAGGAGTCTCAAGCGGGATGGAAGTTGCGATGACATGTTTAGTCCCCGCCGCATCCTCTGGGGTGGAAGAAGGGTGTCCTTCTTCGTCTTCTTCGTCGCCGAAGATGGCCCGCTTCCAGAAGTCTTGTGCCTCTTGGTAGCACCCTTCTTCGTTTGTTCTCCCTTCTTGGTCTGACCAAGAAAGAGGGACTTATAGTAGGCAGCAGATTCGTCACTCATTTCTGAAAAAGAACATCAAGTGTGAGCCTACAAAGACAAAGAATGCTGAAAATTTTGAAAGGAAATTCACTTTCAAAAACCTGGCAAGTGGGAGACATAAGAGGATGCCCGATCTCGGGAATGAAAGAAGATATGGCAGGACAAGAAGAGGAGGGACTTCGGGACAAAGGAAAACGACTTCGGGAAACCGAAAACCAAAAAACCGAAGGAACTCTGAAGCAGAACTCACCAAAAGCCTTGCCAAAATCTGGATTTCTGGACGCTGTCGTGAAAAATAGCCGGAAATCGCTCCGCCGTAAGAATTGCGTCGGAAAATAGAGAAAAGACAGACAAAAGGCTTTAGAGCAGATGAGAGCTAAAAATAAAGAGTGAGGCAAAAATGAAGCGAAAGGTGTTTATATAGAGCAAGGAGGGGCACAACCGCCGCGCGAAGGCAAAACGACGCCATAATTGCCCTCGCACGTGAAAAGATGCGCATTTCCCAGCCAGCTCTTGCCACGTGCCACCCATCGCGAGAAACCTGGGCGCGCTTTTTGATATTTTGAAAACCCAAGCGCATCACCCAGAACTGACACACCTAGTTTCAAGACGTGACGGTTTGCTGGCCAATGGTAGGAAAAACGAAAAAGTTGGGAGAAATTGGGCACCTCAAGAACGCCAAAAGAATGCCGAAAGATAGACAGGTGGCATTTTCCCAAATAAGGCACATCCCTTGGGTGGCAAATGACACACTCTGAAGTCCTGAAAATGGCCCACAAATGAAAGCATCAGCCGAGGTATCCTTTTCGGCTTTTCGAAGGGGGGCATGTGATGACCGAAGCGTGGCCACACTAGTTACATAAGGACTTCGGGAAAGAAGGGAGCCAGACACCTGAGGAGTACCACCTTGGCAGAACGCCGGTACCTACCTCGGGAAATCAACGAACTGTCTCCCTCGCGAGGGCGACCGAACTAACCTCGGAAACAGGTGATGCCCCGAGGTACCAGCCTGGCTCCGAGAAAGGCCCTCACTACGAAGACGGACTTCGACCTAGGGGACCTCAGAGGCGCAGCAGAAGTCATCTAAGAGTCTCTGACATTCGCCCGTATGCCCTGTACTGGCGCCCTCACATGAGCTCTGACAAAGTGACACGCCCCCCGTCTTGTCATGTCAGGGTACGATTGTTGCAGCTCATGGCTCGAAGAGCCTGCAGGCGGCCAAGGAATCCCACGCCCAGTAGTATAGGCATCATCCAACCATACACGTGCCATAATCTTAAAGGCTCGTTTCCTCTTTTAAATACGTCAGGCACATGGCCATAGTGGGGACGCTCCGGCTGGAAGAAAACAGGACAGAGAGAGGCCGGAAAATGGAGGGCACTCTCTCCTCTCCGCCTAAATACTCTTCCTCCGGCCCGTAGAAAGACACGCTAGGTACACGTCTCTTGTACTTATTACGGTGTTTCCCACTGAAAAAGGGCACTGACTTGGGCGTCGGAGGCTCCTGCCTGGAAAAAGATTCCGGGGACCTCATAACCATTGTCTTCTGAGTGTTCCAGCCAGGCATCCCTGGAGGATCTTTGTTTCGGGCCCTTTACCATGCCGTTGGAGCTTCACGTCACCTCCTCGCCACGGGACCAAAGAGTTGCTGGCCATCACTTGAGGCGATCCACCTAGGACACCAATTTTTCCCCAGGACCCCCTGCTGCCTTCATCACCGCACACAGCGGAGATGCCGGTCCCGCACAACCAGACCGCATCAGATAGCCACCTAACAAAAGCTCGGCATGGACCAACTTCCTCCTCTCTCTTTTCTATTCCAAACCCACTAGTGTAAGCTAACTTAATAAGTTAAACTTGTTCGTTAACATTCACACTGAAAAAGACTCACTCTAGGTTCAATACCCAATGTCTCTATACCAAACCAATTAGTGCAAGCTAGCTTAACGAGCATATAACTCATCCACTAGCTCTTACACAGTCGGTTCCTTACTATAGGTTTGGTACTCGACAACTCTCATCGTTTGCTAGACTAAGTATGTCACCAGTGTACTATCACCTCGCCATATACACCGTTGGCATGTTAAGGCACACTCCACTCCGAACTCCATTATACTCTAGGGCTTTTCCAGTTAGTGACTTACCAAGAGTTGTAGGTCTCAGCCTAGCCTAGAGTACGAGTCTTCAATACTCCCCTCGGATAGCCCCTATGCATCAAGCATACTGGTGCACTGAGCAAGATACTTATGTGCCACCCGAGCATAATGAACATATTGCCCTTACTACTCTGTAGTCTTCTACCCTTGTATGCCTACTAGAGAAAACTTTTCTAGCATGAGTGCCAAGACCTCCAAGCAACTAGCAGCTCTTGGGCCTTGTTTATGCCCTATTAACTGTGAGGCGTAGGTGCATGTAGCCTACACACTAGGTCTCTTAACTTCTCTACACCTGGAGCCCAACACCGAACACATGCTAGATTACCTTTTTGATGCGTCCTTAGTACATTTGCTTCCCGACTGTGAATACCCACTCTGTGCTTGAAGCATCTATGAAGTACTTAGCTGAGTTACAAGGTACTACCCAGTCCTAGGCCAACCTAGGTTTCCTTGGCTTGGTAGCCATTTAGACATCTCAACCCCAAAGACTAGGCTCTGACATGCTTGTAGTTTTACTCGACTTCTTGACCACCTCTTAGGCCTCCTGGCTTTTAACACTATCAAGCAACTCTTGGATGACCATCTATCCCTTTACCTATGGTTACCAGGAACCATCTCCACCTTCCATACTTAACTACCATACCATGACTACACCGTGTCATCCTCTTGTAGAAACGATCGTGGCTTTTGCCACATCAACTTACCTTATTGATAGGAGAACCAATTTCACCACTACTTTAGTTAACATCAGGAGATGGCTAGCCATGTAAAATCTCTCAGGTGGCTCATCCACCGTAATTCTATTTAACGCATTTGCTAGCCCTTAACTAATCTCACAAGTCACTAGCCCTTCTTTTACAAGGCGCTAGGGTCAAGTAAGTTGCTCTAACTCTAAGCTTAAAATTAGCTTAACCAAAACCCTCGCCGAGTAGGGCTCTAACCCTCAATTTTCCCCTTCTTCAATAAAGACTACAACTTTTTGAGTCATTGCACAAAACACGAGCACAACGGTACCTATGCTAAACCTAATACTTTTCATTACCAAGCAATATATTAAGCTATGCAGTATATTATTTCTCATTTTGGCTACTTGTGAGTCAACTCTTGACTGATCATGGTGAACTCTTCCTTGTGGGCATTTTTCAAACATTACCCCGAGGGTTTAAGGCAAAACATTTTCTTTTTTATTTCTTGCATCACCTTGTCATTCCAATCTAGAGGTCCAATGTTCTACTAAACTTTCATTAACACAGTACAACACATGTGATCCCAACAACTTCCTTGGTTCCACTCAAGACTTAGCCCTTGACCTACTTGATTGGCTTCACTGATCGAGTCTTTCTTCTTCCACAAGTCATCTTGGTGGCCTACAACTCCACTTAACCTAGAGATAATGACCATAAGTATCAGTTATCCCTTGGTCCATAGCAGTCAATCCTATTACTTGGGTTCTCTCATTACCCCCTAGTGGTCGAGCCAAACCCCAGTAATAGCTTTATTCCAACTGGCTCAACCGTAGGGTATACAACTAACGGATGAACAAGTTTATCCATCCATCTACCCCCAGATGAGTTCCTTGCTCCTTACTTCCTGATGCCCTGAGACATCTTCGCTGGAAGGCATGGTGACTTCCGGGAGGACTTCCTGTGAGGGAGAGCGTCTGGAGTTGAGGTTTCCCAGGGGAGTGTGCCTGAAAAGCTCAGAGAAGAGGGTTAGGAGGTCCCCGAGGTGCTTTTCCGGGGAGGAGCCTTCGACACCCAAGTCAGTTTCCTGAGAAGGTAAAGGGGGAGCACTAGAGTTTTTAGTGGGCTTGCCTGTATTTTCTCGAGAAGGAGGAGTCGAACCGTTTGCCAGGGTCTGTTCCCTGGTATTTATAGAGAAGCCCAGCCCATTCAGATGACGACACGTGTTCGGTTGGATGTTCTCTGAGTTTCTGGGCGTAGGGGGCGAGTAGCCGGTGACAGGCTCATTAAGTCTTGAACCGAGACAGGTCGTGACAAGACCTGGACGGCGTCGGCGTGTCAAATCGCCGTTTGAGGTGACATGTAGCATCTGTGGGCGGCATGTCAGAGGCTCCTTAAATGCTCGTGCCGTACTCTCCGAGGTCCTCTAGGCGAGGTCGTTCTTTGACACGGCTGCCCTTCTTCGGGAGTTATGCTCGTGCTTTTGGGGGGTTCCCTTGTTCGGAGGTTCCACCTTCAGGGAGATTCCCTTCTGTTTGCGATAGCTCATCCGAAGGCGATCCGTTCGGTCCCCCGAGGGAGCCGGCACCATCTTTGCGATCCCTGGCGTTCTTGCCGAAGTTCCAAGTTCGGGGTGCTTGGCTTCGTTCCTTCCGAGGTCAGTGATGGTGCCTCTTTCGGGTGACGCCAGGCTTCCTGATCATACTTTCGGCAGGAAGTACGCACTGGGAGAGGAGATAGTCCTTCGGCTATCACAAGCCCCCCTCCAGAAAGCCGAAGTGGGAACTTCGGTTTGGCAGCTTTCAAAGGGAGTACTTCGGGGCCTTGGGTATAGCACTCTTGCCGAAGGTGCACCTTTTGTCCGAAGACACGGGTTGTTCAAACATAGCCCGTCTTTTGGTGTCTCCGGGGTAACCTACTTCTTTACTTTTGTAGGTCTGTGAAACGTCGCGTCTCGTAACCAGACGTGTCAGTCTGGAGCGGCGCGCCGTCTGTCAGAAGGCGTGTCCCCCTTTTGGCGCGATGGCTGACACGTGGCAGCTTTTTATTGGCTGGGGTTGCATCGGTTACAGCGGGCGTGCCTTTTTATGCTTAGTAAGCAGTTATGGCGACTCCTTGCCTTCGCGCAGCATTTATGACGCCGTTTCGCTTATCCCCCCTCGGCCTATATATACTTTTGTTCCTTCATAACCCCTTTTGCTTCTCCTTTTGCTCTCCTCTGTCTTTCAAGTGCTCCTGCCTTCTTCCTTGCTTTTCGCGGCGGTGCTGTTTAACGGGGTTTTTTCCGGCCACCTTTCACGACGGCGTTTTCAAATCCAGATTTTGGCAAATCATTCGGTGGGTTTTTTATCTCCAGAGTCCTCTGATTTTTGCTTTTTCAAGCTTTTCCGAACTCATTTTTTGCCTTTTTCCGAACTCGTTTTTCAGCCAATCATGCCTATCCCCGAGAGCTGGCAGCCTCTTCTTTCTCACCCTTGTTGCACCACTCCTGCAAAACTAGAGAAATGGAAGAAGAAGTTCTTCCTTCCCTCCTATGCCACTACGAGGTTGCCACGTTCTGACCAATTCAGTTTTTCAAACCGTAGTGACGAGGTTACCGTTTTCCGAGCCCAGCTGAAGGCCGGACTTCGGTACCCTCCGCCGAAGATGGTTTGCGAGTTTTGCGATTTCCATGGCATTGCCGTAAACCAACTTCCACCGAACTCGTACTGCTACTTCAACGCCTTTCTTTGTATGTGTGGCGTTTTCAAAATAGAACCCCACTTCATTCTTTTTCTGCAGTACTATAAGCTCTTCGTGGTCCCGAAGGGTGGCTTCTACTTTATGCTACCTCGGGGATCAGGGAGCAAAAAATATAAGTTCACCTTTGCCAACAAGGACAGCTGGCGAGGGTGGCAACAAAAGTTCTTTTTTCTGAAGAAGGAGGAGGCCTGGTCGCATGTTCCGACCAAATGGGCTCGGGGAAAGCTGGAGATGGACGTCGTTGACCCGAGGATATTGCTGACTCCCGAGTTGGCACCTATCTTCACGGACTTCGACAGACGGATCCGAGCTGTCTCCGACTGGGATTCCGAGGTCCCTTCGCGCCCTCTTTACCCCTTTCCCATTAACTGGAAGTTGATGACCGAAGAGGTCCTTCGGGAGCTAAAGGTGGTAAAGGAGCACAAGACGGACCTCGAGATGCCGGCTCCTGCCATTGCCGGGAAAGACTCCTGGCTGGTGAAGCTTCTTCGGAAGGAAGAGTCTTACGAAAGTTTTTATGAAAGTAAGTTATCTCCAAATCCCTTTTCTATATTTTCACCCTGGACTCACACTGATGTCTTCTTTCCTTTTCAGAGATGGGCGACGACACTGCTGCCTTCTACAAATCGCTTTTCCTCGGGCAATCCGAGAAAGGTGAGCAGACGAAGAAGGCCGTCTCCCGAAGACGGAAAACGTCTGGGGCTGGGCCATCTGCGGCCAAACGGGCGAAGAAGGATGCGCCCCCTCCTCTCCCAGAGATTCCCGAGGAGGTGGGCGAAGAGCCCGAGGCTGCTGTTGTCCCGCCGGCCGAGGTCGTTGCTGACCTCACTGCTCAGAGTCCCACTCCTTCGGCGACTCTTCTGGATGCTTTGGTAGAGGCCCCTTCTGCCGAAGAGCGACGTAAAAGCAAGGGCAAGGGGATTTCTACCGAGGAGGCTCGGGCTTCCGACGACGACATCGCCGAGGTGCCAGCAGGTTTGTTTTCCTAACAAACTGTGGTGCCTTCTTTTTTGTGGGTTTTGAGATTTTCTTGCCTTGACCAATTTTTTGTTTTTGCCATGCAGGGGAGATATCATCTCCGGGTTGGGTGGCCGAGCACGCCCGAAAGCGGGCCCTTCGGGATGCCCATATCCCGAAGGGGAAGGTCCCGAAGGAGCCTTTCTGGACGTTTACGGAGGACATGAATTTGTACTCCGGAGACTGCCAGCAAATGGCTAAGGAGATCTCAAAGGGGGTGCTTACTGAGGCCTCCTTCAAGGCCATCGCGGAGGCTCACCCTGATGATGACTCCCTTGCCGCGAAGGTCTCTGAGCACGCTGCCCAGGTACGCCTCTCGCCTTTGTGTTTTTCCTTTTGATTTCCTCTAAATGTCTGCCTCTTCTTCTTTGCCTTACTAACTTTGTCTTTGTTTCTCTGCAGCTGCTGGGGTACGCCGGTTTCCTCAGAGTTCGGGTGGCGAGGCAGGCGCTGTTCCGAGCCTCGGCCGTAGGCACCATAGACCAATATAAGGCCCAGTGCTCGGAACTGGCCACACAGAACGCGCAGCTGGCTCAAGCTGCAGAAAAGGAGGTTGCTGCCGTTCGGGAGGAGTTCCTGAAGGAAAAGGAAGAACTTTTGAAGGACTCCTCCCAGAAGATTTCTGACCTCGGCTCCCAGGTGGCGGAGCTGATTTCGGCGAACGAGGCAGTTCAAAAGGAGAAGTCAGAATCTGAGGCTCTCCTGGCGAAGGTGCTTGAAGAGAAAGCCACGCTTCAAGCCGAGGTCGAGTCTTTGAAGAAGGAGCCGGAGAAGAAGAAGATGAAGGCGCTGAAGAAGAAGGTCGCGGATCTGAAGGAGGACCTTGAAGACCTCGGTGTCGAGAAGGACAAATCCGACCAGATGACCAAAGTTGGTTTTCAGGACGGGTTTTGCCTCGCTCGGTATCAAGTTCTTCAAAGGTTCCCAGACTTGGACCTTTCTTTTTTGGAGGCTCTGAACATTCCCGAGGGGCCTCGGTGGTCTTGGTCCAAGATTGAGCATCTGAACCTGCCCCCTTCACTTCCGGCGCGGAAGGTTGTGGAGAAGGACGCAGGAGCTGGTGGCTCCCGGGACGCCGAGAATCCTTAGTTTGTTCTAGGGCCCTTTGCCTTATTTTCCTTTTCTTTTGTACTTCTTCTTCTGGCAGTCTTCCTTCTTTGTAAGCAATTTTATCTTAATAAAAGACTTTTTTAGAAAATTTGGCTAAGTGTCTTTGCGAGATTTTTCGTTTCCCTTTGTCCCGAACTCATTCGCTCAAGAGACTTCGGAAAACCTTATCTGCGCTTAGCATGGCGACCTTCTTCGCGAAATCTTGGTTAAGACTTGTACAACTTATGCCCAAGAATTTTGGCTAAGTCTTTTGCCAGGTTTTCTCCATTGTCCCGAACACGTTCGCTCAAGAGACTTCGGGAAAACTTATCTGCGCTTAGCATGGTGACCTTCTTCGCGAAATCTTGGCTAAGACTTGTACAACTTATGCCCAAGAATTTTGGCTAAGTCTTTTGCCAGGTTTTCTCCATTGTCCCGAACACGTTCGCTCAAGAGACTTCGGGAAAACTTATCTGCGCTTAGCATGGCGACCTTCTTCGCGAAATCTTGGCTAAGACTTGTACAACTTATGCCCAAGAATTTTGGCTAAGTCCTTTGCCAGGTTTTCTCTATTGTCCCGAACACGTTCGCTCAAGAGACTTCGGGAAAACTTATCTGGTCGGCCACTTTTGCGGAATTTGCACCTCTTATGCTTAAGACTTTTTGGCTAAGAAACTTTCGTACTTAGAGAATTTTTCTAATTTGTACAGCACAATCTTCTTCGCCGAGATCCTAAGTATAGAATTTTCTCAAGGCGTCCGAATGCCACGTATTTTTTAATTCTATACCTTCGGAATCGCCGAGCTTGTACACCCCTTTTCGTACTTCGGCAAGGATCAGATAGGGACCTTCCCAGTTCGCGCGAAATACCCCGTGGGATGGCCTACGAGGTGCAAATTCAGCCTTTCGGAGAACGAGGTCTCCTTTCTTTATTCCTTTTGGCCTGGCACGCAAGTTTATAGCCGTGGCCACTCTCTGCTGAAAAGCTTTTCTTCTCAGCTCCGCTATTTCTCTGTGTTCGCCGACGAGGTCGAGCTTGGTTCTTAGGCCGAGGTCATTTCTACTTTCATCAAAAACTTGTACTCGGATTGATGGTTGCACTACCTCGATTGGGATGATGGCCTCTGTACCGAAAACGAGTGAAAAAGGCGTTTCCCCTGTTGCTCTTCGGGGTGTTGTTCGGTAGCTCCACAGTACACTTTGGAGCTCTCCTGGCCATTTCCCTTTTGCTTCCCCCAGCCTCTTTTTCAGACCATCTTTTATGGTCCTGTTAGATACTTCTACCTGCCCATTGCTTTGGGGGTGAGCTACTGGGGCGAAGTGCATTTTTGTTCCGAGGTCACTGATAAATTCCTGGAACCCTTTGTCTATAAACTGGGATCCATTATCAGCTACTAGTACCCTTGGTATGCCAAATCTGCATACGATGTTCTTCCATACGAACTTCTGCACTTCTTTTGCCGAGATAGTAGCCAACGGTTCTGCCTCGACCCATTTGGAGAAATAGTCTACTGCTACTACGCAGAATTTCACGCCTCCAGGCGCTGTTGGGAGTGGTCCTATGAGGTCTATGCCCCAGACTGCGAAGGGCCAGGGATAGTCAGCCGAAGTCACCATTTCCGAGGGTGTCCTCTGGATATTTGCGTGTTTTTGGCAGTTACCACATTTTCGGACGAACTGCCTAGCGTCCTTTCTCAGGGTAGGCCAAAAGTATCCTTGGCGCAGTATTACTGCCGCCAGGGCGTCGGTTCCAATGTGTGAACCACAAGCGCCTTCGTGGACTTCTTCGAGGATCATTTCAGTATCCTCTTCGCCAACACACCTCTGTAAAGGATTTGCATATCCCTGCCGATACAGTTCTTCGCCTATTAGGAAGAATCGCCCGGAGCGTCTTCGCACTTTTGCAGCCTCGATGGGGTCTTCGGGGAGCGCGTTGTTCGCAAGATACCTTTTTATCGGGTCTTTCCAGCCTTTTTCCGAAGTTACTATGCTCAGTACTTCAATGCTCGGGCGGCTTAGTACCTCGGTGTATGTTTTTGACTTCGACAAGCAGTCTGCTTCGGCGTTATCCCGTCGAGGTACGTTTTCGATCCGTATGGTGTCGAACTCTCGAATGAGCTTTGTCACCAGTTCGTGATATTTTGCCAAGATTGGGTCCTTCGCCCCATAGTCTCCTGCCGTTTGCCGAACTACTAGCTGGGAATCGCTGTGGGCTTTTAGATTTCGCACGCCAATTCTTCTGGCTAGGCGCAATCCTGCTATGAGGGCTTCATACTCAGCCACATTGTTGGTGACGTTAAAGCTGAACTTAATAGCCTTCATTACTTCAAGGCCTTCGGGACCTCTGATAATTACCCCAGCTCCCTGGTGTTCGGACCCCGAGGCTCCGTCGACGTACAAAGTCCACTCTGGCTCACCTTCGCTTGGATCTGGATGGCTATCTTCGGTGGTGGGTACTTCGGCAATGAAGTCTGCCAGAGCTTGAGCTTTTATGGCTTTTCGAGGTTCATAAGTGATGTCGTGTTCGCCAAGCTCTATGCACCATTTGGAAAGCCTTCCCGAATGATCAACTTTTCTCATGACATCGCGCAGAGGTAGACTGCTTCGGACGATGATAGGGTGAGCCTGAAAATATGGTCGCAGCCTTCTTCCTGCTAGCACCAAGGCATATATAGCTTTTTGCAACAGAGGGTACCTGACTTCGGCGCCATGCAGGGACTTGCTTACGTAGTAGACTGGCCATTGCTTCGCCCCCTCTTCTTTCACAAGGACCGAGCTTACGGCTTTTTCTGTGACGGCGAGGTATAACACGAGGGGCTCTCCCTCGCGAGGTTGCCGCAAAGTGGGCAGACCGGCTAAGTAGATTTTGAGTTCCTCCCAGGCCTTTTGGCAGTCTTCACCCCAAGGATGGTCATTACTCCCGAGGTTGTCCTCCTTTTTTGCTGCCTTAGTGAGGACTTTGAAGAATGGTCGACACCGGTCTCCATATCTGGAAATAAACCTGCTGAGGGAGGTTATCCTTCCGGTGAGCCTCTGCACATCTTTTATTGTGGCAGGAGTTCGGAACTCGAGTAGAGCCTTAATTTTTTCTGGGTTGGCATCAATGCCTCTTTCTGATACCATGTACCCAAGGAACTTTCCCGAGGTCACTCCGAAGATGCACTTTTCGGGATTAAGGCGGATCCCGAAGGCTCTGAGCTGGTGGAAAGTTTCCTTTAGATCTGCGACGTGGTCGCCAGGCAGTTTGCTTTTGACTATCATGTCGTCCACATATACTTCCATGTTTCTCCCTATTTGGTCGTTGAAGACCTTGCTCATCAACCTCTGGTAGGTGGCTCCTGCGTTTTTGAGCCCGAAGGGCATCCTGATGTAGCAGTATGTTCCTCCCTCGGTGATGAAGGCGGTTTTTTCTTCATCTTCAGGGTCCATCCTTATTTGATGATACCCACTGAAGGCGTCTAAGAAAGTTAGGAGCCCGTATTCGGCAGTTGAGTCTACCAATTGGTCTATCGGTGGGAGAGGGTATGAATCTTTCGGGCAAGCATCGTTCAAGTTTCTGAAGTCGATGCACATCCGGAGTTTGCTGCTTCCTTCTTTTGTGGCAACTACCACATTGCTTAACCATTCAGGGTACTTGACCTCCCTGATGACATCGGCTTCTAACAGTCGTTGGACTTCGGTTTTGACAAAGTTACTTTTATGAACTGAGATGCCTCGCTTCTTTTGCCGGACAGGCTTTGCTTCCGGACTTACTTTGAGGCTATGTTGAATTATGTCAGGGTTTACCCCTGGCATGTCTTTCGGCGAGTAGGCAAACAGATCTTTATTTGTCAGTAGGAAAGATACAAGTTTTTCCTTGTCACCTTCGGCCAAGTTTTTCCCTATTCGGGTATTTTGGCCTGGGACAAGTTCTACTTCTTCCATTTCCGCCTTCGCGGGATTCTCTGCCTCGCCCTTTTTTGGTGCTTTTGCTTCCACAGCTTGCGCGAAGTTGTTTGCTGGAGCCTTTCGTGTTTTGACGAACACCTTCCTTACTTCGCCTTGATCTATGAAGATTTCCGCATCTCCATCCTTGGCGGCGAAAGTGACGGTTAAGTACTTGACATCAGGGCGAATGTGCAGGTTTCCCTGTGTCTGTCTTCCAAGGATGGCGTTGTACGATGAAGGGACATCCATAACGATGAACCTTGCCATTGTGGAGGCGTACAACTCTGCTGTCCCAATCACCGAAGTCCCTTTCAGCATCAAAGGGAGATCGATCCATCCGAGGACGGGCAGTTCGGACGGACCTACCCCGAAGGTAGGCGAGGTGACGGGCTTGAGGTCGCTGCTAGATACACCCAACCTCGGCAGCAAGTGTGAAAACAGGACGTCGGCATTTGATCCGTCGTCAAGCAGCACTCTCTTGACGTCCCAGTTTCCTATTCTCGCCATGATCAATAATGGGTCGTCATGGGGAAAAATGACGGCGGAACCATCCTTTCGGGCCAGCTTTTTTGTTGGACTTTGATACTCCATGACTGCTATTTCTCTGGCCTTCCTCTTTCTTTCCGAGGATGGCAGTCCCGTCGTAATTGTTTGTATGATTCCCGCTGGAGGTGGGGGGCGCCTTTTCGGACTTCGGTTTCTCCGCCTGTCGGAGTCGTAGTCCTCATCTTCTGCCTTTCCTTCCTCCTCTTTTCTCCCTTTCGGGGAAGGCATGCGCAGATAACGCCGAAGTTGGCCCTGTTTTATCAGCGACTCTATATACTTTTTCAATTGGAAGCAGTCTTCGGTGTCGTGGCCGTGGTCGCGATGAAACTGGCAGAACTTCTTCATATTCTTTCTGTTGTCGGCGGTCATGGCCCGTGGCCGCTGAACCTGAGTTCCCTGCCTTTCCATTGTCATGAGGATGTTGGTCCTTGTGGTGTTCAGGGGTGTGAAAATGGGGAGTTTCCTTCCTCTCGTTCTCCGAGGTCGGCCTGCCTGTTCGGTGGGATACCGGGTTTGCTGGCTGGACCCTTCGGCCCGGGTGTGATCGGACTTCGGTCCGCCCATTCTCAGTTCTTCGGCTGTCATGTGCTGTTCGGCCCTTCGGTAAAATTCGCCCAGCGTGTCCGGGGGGTCCTTGGAGAATTCGTAAAACAGCTGTGAGTCCCTCCGAAGGCCCCGTGTCATCGCGAGGATGCGTACTTCGGGCCGAAAGTCTGGGACACTCAAGGCCTCTCTGTTAAATCTCTCGACATAGTCGCGGATGGTCTCTCCAATTCTTTGCGCTATGTCGAACATCTGAACCGGCATCTTCACCGTTGGCCGACTTCCGATAAACTGCTGCGTGAAGGCTGTGGATAACTCCTGGAACTCCGTGATGGTTCCTGGGGCCAATGAATTATACCAGGCTGTTGCTGGCCCAGTGAGAGTGACCTCGAAACATTTGCACAAGGTAGCGTCGTCGGCACCGTGCATCATCATGCTGCGTCTGTACTTGGTCAGATGGGCCTGTGGATCAGTACGGCCATCATAAGTTTCCAGCCGAGGTACTCTGAAGTCACCTGGCATGGCTGCCTCAACTACATCTTGGGTGAATGGGGACTCATCCCCACAAAAGGTTCCAGACAGCCTAGCCCAGACGGGTTTGCGGGCCACCTGTTTCTCCACTCTGTCCAACCTCGCCAATATCTTCTCCATAAGGATCGTGGCGCTAGGTTCTTCTTCTGGGAGGGGAGATTGTCGGTGCCTCTTCGGAGAGTGAGTTCGGCGCTGAGGGGATGGGGACCTCGCCTCAGGTGACTGGCTCCTCCTGTGTGTGATTTTGGGTCATCTTGACCCTGCTTGTCCCGCGAGCCGTGCCCCGAGGGGCATGTTTTCCGTTGAAGACTCCTCTCGTGGGTCTCCGCATCCCGAACTACGATGGGTTGGTTTGGGACTTTTTTCCCGAGGGTGTGCTGGCGAAGGAGGCCTTTGGGCTTGAGCTTGTTGCGGCCACCTTCGGTCTATCTGTTGTGTCATTTCAGCCACAACAGAACGTTGAAAGTCGCGCAGAAAGCTCATGGTTATGACCAGAGGACGCTCTTCCTCAGGCGTGGAAGTCCCTGGGAGGGCTTGCTCAGTGGCCGGTTGGACTTCAGGCGCGGACGGGGACCTCGGGAGTCCCTTGTCCTTAGAACGCCGAGTCTCAACGACGGCGACCCGAGGATGGGTTCCCACAGACGGCGCCAAATGATGCCCTGAGACATCTTCACTGGAAGGCATGGTGACTTCCGGGAGGACTTCCTGTGAGGGAGAGCGTCTGGAGTTGAGGTTTCCCAGGGGAATGTGCCTGAAAAGCTCAGAGAAGAGGGTTAGGAGGTCCCCGGGGTGCTTTTCCGGGGAGGAGCCTCCGACGCCCAAGTCAGTTTCCTGAGAAGGTAAGGGGGAAGCACTAGAGTTTTTAGTGGGCTTGCCTGTATTTTCTCAAGGAGGAGGAGTCGAACCGTTTGCCAGGGTCTGTTCCCTGGTATTTATAGAGAAGCCCAGCCCGTTCAGATGACGACACGTGTTCGGTCGGATGTTCTCTGAGTTTCTGGGCGTAGGGGGCGAGTAGCCGGTGACAGGCTCCTTGAGTCTTGAACCGAGACAGGTCGTGACAAGACCTGGACGGCGTCGGCGTGTCAAATCGCCGTTTGAGGTGACATGTAGCATCTGTGGGCGGCATGTCAGAGGTTCCTTAAATGCTCATGCCGTACTCTCCGAGGTCCTTTGGGCGAGGTCGTTCTTTGACACGGCCGCCCTTCTTCGGGAGTTATGCTCGTGCTTTTGGGGGGTTCCCTTGTTCGGAGGTTCCACCTTCGGGGAGATTCCCTTCTGTTTGCGATAGCTCATCCGAAGGCGATCCGTTCGGTCCCCCGAGGGAGCCGGCACCATCTTTGCGATCCCTGGTGTTCTTGCCGAAGTTCCAAGTTTGGGGTGCTTGGCTTCGTTCCTTCCAAGGTCAGTGATGGTGCCTCTTTCAGGTGACGCCAGGCTTCCTGATCATACTTTCGGCAGGAAGTACGCACTGGGAGAGGAGATAGTCCTTCAGCTATCACTTCCTTTCACACTTGCCTCCTACATTTAATGGTTAGAAAAAAAATAAAAACTTATCTACGTACCTTTTTGGCATCTGAATGAACTGCTTCATTGCTTGGTCACTCTAAAGAACCCATCCGTTCAACTAGCCAATCATTTCTTAACAACTAGGCCATTAAACTAACTTACGCAATTAGACAACATATGGAACCCTAGAATGTTTCTAATCTAAGGCATTTAAGCTTTTACTTATGTGGATTCATTCACTAGCATGTGGTTTTTATCAAGTATCGCGTAATACTTGATGCATCTTTAGGTCCTAAAGGAGCTGGGTTAGCCCTTAACCCCGCTCGAAACTACCACCCAGCAAGCCAAATAAAACTATACTAGTTACTGATGCCATAAATTACCAAGTAAATAAAAAATTAGTAGTGGGAGCGTAGGGACTTACCGCACATTACCCACACACTGCCCATGAGTTCACTATGGCTACCAGTCACACTTGGCTGGTGGCTGCCTACTTTGACCACTTAGCTAATCAAAGTAAAGCTTGAACAAATCCTCTAGTGCACTAAGTCGACTCCTTGTGGCAACAACTACTAGGGGCAAACTTTCTAAGCTGGTTTTAACTTAACAAAGCCAAAAATGAAACTAGTCCGATGACCACTCGGACTGTTGATAACAATTCCTAGGTATGGCCCAAGAGCCATGCACTCTTTGCACCCTGAGCTTGAGCCCTTCTATTACATGATTCGTTCTTGTTCCTCAGTTTTTAGTAAACTTTCACACTATAGGCATGCCGCCCATGCTCCTGCTAGATTGGGTGAGCCAACCTCTATGTTGCTCCATCGTATTTCCAACTCTTCTTTCTTCCAAGAGCTACTACATCCTAGACCATGCACCAGTGGTTCTATATCAGTGATCATCAAGCACCATAGTATGCTAGCTTAAGGCCTCTGTGATGTAAGTCTCATGCTTCTACTCTCAATAAAAGGTACGAGAGTGCTCTACTTCATTTTGTAGCCTACTTGACCATGTGCCTATCAGTCGATTAGTGCATCCTTAGCTCCTTTCCGGTAGCATAACCCATTCACATTAATGGGTTTAACCCTTGGAAGTTTGGGAGCTTCCACCTAACCCTGTGGCACTTCCCACGTTGGGGGTTTTTGTATCCTATTTAGACCTACGGATCATGTAACCTGGCTCATGTTCAAGGTTCCAAAATAATTTCCTATGATGGTAATCATATCCCAACTACATACTCCAAGGTGTTTCTTACACCTCGGAGCAAGTCAAGCTACCTGCCTCAATGTTGCCATACTAGACTGTTGGGATCCGTAACTGAACCTCTAACATCCAAACTACAACTGACTTACTTTCACCATCGCAACCTGCAACCAAAGCTAGATGACAACTCACAGATGTTGGTTAGTATTAACTACCCTAGCACGTGGATCATAACCTAGATCTCAGTTCTTAGCCTCCAATGTCTATGAATTGGGCTTTGATACCAGACTGACATGGCCCCTCATGGCCTTGCCTAGGAAGCCTATGAGAACAAGTCTCCTGTTGGTTGCAATTGGCTAATTAATTATGTGCACCCTGGTTAAAAATTTATAATAGCAACTTAACTAACAAGTAGCCAAATAAGTAAAATCTTAGGAATCTCAAGGCAATATACCTAGAATAAAAACTTCCACAACAACCCTTAATGATTGTCGGGTCCATGAACCTCAATATCTGCACAACATGAAAATCAAGGAGTGGGAATCTTAAGATTCTTAATAAGGGATCTTCAACCTGTAAGGAAAACACAAGGGATAACACATATATATTTATATGTAATATACTGCAAGCTCATGCAGTATAAGGCTAAACCTATGTTCATACGTTTTAGTCCATTGGGACTTGTCCTCTACATAGTCCTCTTACAAGCGTCACTCTGTTCCTAGTGAGTTTTGGCCCCTAACTCGCTCCTAGAAAACCTTAGCTTATTGATATAATAAGTTTAACCCTCCCTTGATTGTTGTGCAAGTGAACATGGTAGATGCACCTGGCTTAAATTGTAAGAAACTCACTAAGTGTATTAAGCCTCCACATAGTGCCTCAAGTCCTTAAACTTGTCTAGGTCACTTGTGTGCTAAGCTTCCACCTAAAACCCTTACCAAGAGTGCATTAAGTTCTCACTTGCGTCTCAAATAATCTTGGCTAGGTAACAAGTGCACTAAACCTTCACTAAAGGCATATACCTATCCATCATTACTTGGTTCACACTAATGGAGTAGCAATGACCTTGGTTGGACTCATGTACTAGGTTTTTTGGAACCAACCTAGGTGTACTAAGGTTCCCGCATCAAGGCCTCAAATCTGAAGGCCCAACAAGGCTTTTGATGGTACTAGACCTTGCACCCAACTTATGGTGCTCTATTGTGTCAAAACATGCCTTCACTTTGAACTAAAATAAAACTAAACCTAAGCAAATCCAGTTTTGGGAAAGGCATGAAAATGATATTTCTACCTCTTAGCTTCGTGTGGAATCTTGAATTGCCTCAATTTGAAACCCAAGAAAAATGTTATGGCAAAAATCCTACAGCATGGCAATGCTGCCAAGTGCTGGTGCCGAAGCCATTTTTCTTCGAGTTATAAATGGGGTCCTGTAGTGCCACTTGGTGCCATGCTCCCGAGGCCTAAATCTTTTCCTACACGCTCGAGGCTCTTTGGGGGCTTCCAATGCCTCCCAATGGCTCTATAAATGGATCTACTTGCCTCAAACCTGCATGTACATATTCACAAAGCCACAATGCACCACTTAAACTAGTTCTATGGTGTCCATAAACACCACACAAACCACTAAAAAGTCACTAGTCCACCATGATCAACACAACCTACCAACTAATACCATTCATAAACAACTTGAAATTAACAAGCAAACAAGCTATGAATGATAAATCCCTTACCTCTATTCCAAGCTACAAGTAAAGATCAAGCATTCCATCACCAAAAATATGGCTCCACTAAGTTCCACCTAGGTTCCAAGCAATTCAAGGTTCATGGCATCAAAACAAGGGCACCCAAGCAACCAAGGGCCAAACAAACAAGAAAACATCATGGAAATCAAGTTACTTCTCGTGTAAAATAGGGCCTAGCTTCAAATGCACCAAACACACTTAAAATAAGCTACCCATTGCTTATACACCCATGGGACCTTTAATTTTCACCAAGAACTCTTGAATTTGCTAAATGAATTGAAGTAGGAATGAAAGGGAAAATTTTGAACTTGGGTTTGAAGAGGAAGAAGATGAATAGTGGCAGACCAAGCCTCACCTTTACCATTTATAAGCCTCCAACCCATTAAGCCCTCAAACTTTCTTAAGTTTGCCAAAAAGCCCCATTCCCATAATAGTAACATTTGGTCAGATCTTGGTCAAATCATCAATACTTAATGGAAATTTGGGTGCTAATCAAGGGTTAGGTTTTAAAACATCTTTTTGACTCCCGGGACTTAGCCCAACATCTGGAGATGCAAAATTACCATTTTACACCTAGACTCCTGTTGATGTGATAATATCCTCGCAACCTAGTAAACCTTAACTAACTTGCTTGGCCTTGCTAAATGAACTTAAAAGGGAGGCATTAAACAAGGGATTTTCTAATTTACCTACCTCATTAAGCATTCTGCTAGGAAAGTCATAACACATTCAAACCCAGGCCATGAGGGTGAAGTATGAAAATTGAAACAAAAGCTTTACTTTTGATTCTATTATAGTCATTAATTGCTAGGTTTAAAACACCTTTTGTCCCCTCATAAATTTTGATTTGGGTTCACTCACACCTCAAAATTTGCAAATTGGTATCTTTACCCCCTCGGCCTTTATATATATGTATAATAAACAAACTACTAGAAAATGAAAGATATAATACTATGAGCTACAAAAACTTTAATTCGATGCACTATTACCACTGAGCACCTATCTATTAGATATGTGATCTAATTTTCCATATGTCGTAAGTGTGGCTCAAGTGGTATTCTTCTTCTAAAAGCATACAGGACTTAGACACAATCAGACAAAATGGTAGCATTGGTAATATGTAGGGTATTGATTGCCTTTATCACTTCCAGGAGAGCATGGATTTTAGCTTCAAAGGCTGACAACGGGATAGGAAGTATGATAGCAAAATGCAACCTGGGTTGCCAACTGACTCCTTACTAAACCCTAGCAGCTGCTCCTAGACCTAAAGAATGCCTACAAGCGCCATCAATGATAAAGATTTTCGGTGAGTAAGTCATAACATACCCTTGACCCTTTTAAATAAAATATAAATAGCTCATTATGGTATGTAAGGACTGAAATGAAGATAAAAGGAAAGATAATGGATTATCTAACAATTATATCACACAAAGCTCAAGTTTTGCTATTTTGAACATAAAATAAAAGGGCTTTCTCATTTCAAATAGAGCAGTCATAATCTTTTTTGCCTTAAGCGTCATCTTAAAAAATCCTTTGTGGTGAACACTAGTTAAATGAGTTCTTAAAGGCCCGATATAACCAAAAGCAGTTTATGAAACAAACAAAAAAAGGACAATGCAATAAGCAAAATTGCTACTTCTTTGTCCCAAGTTCTTTGCAATATTTACTATTTAATAATTAATCAGGGATTTTTTTATTATCAAATTCAGTAATTAATCTAAAACTTTTTATTATCAACATTTTAGCATATAAATGAAAAATCTTTATATTTAAATTATAAAATAAAGACTTATAGTTTCTAAATATATATTTTTTTAAATTTTTTTAATGAATAATAATATGAATAAATTTAAGTCAAACTATTTTTAAAAAATCAAAATTTTCAAAAAATATAAGACGAGCAAGTATTTCGTTTAGGGGGTTAAAATGACTTAAGTTAAATTTTCTTTAAGCCATAGATCTAGGGTTTATGAAATTATTGTAATTGTGGGATAACTTTTATTTTCTATTCAAAATTATAGAGCTAGAGCTTTATCTAAGCCAAATGCTTAGTTAGCCTTTCATCTTTCCATTTAAAGCAAATAATTTTTTCCTATTCCTTCTAGCCTTGGTTTGACATACTTTCTGTTTTGTCCAAAAACTCTTTAATATACAACAATCATACTTGGTGTGATCCAAAATTGAGTTAAGTTGAACCTCATTTAGGAGAAAACTTTTCTCAAAACCCACATCTACATTTTAGAACTTGCTTAGTTAAGAGAGCAAAAATTCATTATTGCTCTATCATTGTTCCACGTAGAGGTGGGCATTGGGCGAGGCTAAACTGGTCTAGACTAGTTAAAGCTTGGTTCAGCCCAGCTTGGTAGGAGCAGGGGATGGAGGAGGGCCATTTATTGGCCTGGTTTAGTCAAACTTGCCATTTGTTGGTAGCAGGGAAAGTTCAAAAAAGGAGAAAATGACATGGTTAGCCCCCAAACTGCTATAAATGGCTAGTTTCAGCCAAAAGATAATTCTGACCTTTCAAACTTATACAAATATAGATACCAATTCCCACTCTTCCATACATCAACATTTACAATCCCTCTTCTACATCTACAATATTCTCTCTGACTCACTTCTAGCTCACATCCATTTTCTTAATCTTTTCATTACTACATTCATCTGCATTTATTCTTTTCCACTCATCGCCACCAATGGAATCAAGAAGCTAATAGCTCCTCATCCAGCACCAACTTTTCATCATTTTTTCCAGCACTACAACTACCTAACAAGAAGGGCCTACATCCAAGAAGAATGTAGTGATGACAGTATTGACATGGATTATATCTATTTGGGGCTTCATGACCAACTTGAAGACAACAAAGTTGAAGAGGTGGAGATCATAAGGAATGCAGGGCTGGATGGAGGAGATGACTCACCATCGACATTAGACTGCCAATAACCCATGCATTCATCCCAACAAACACAAGGTAAAGCCGGAAGACATCATCTTGGATGTGGGAGTCAAAAACCTGCGTATTCATTCCAGCAAACACAAGGCTGAGCCGGAAAGACATCAACTTGGGTGTGGGAGCATTACAACCGTATGTAGGAAGGACATGTGAGGTACACAAAACGCAAGGATTAGTTGGTTCTTCTTTTTATAATTTTCTTCAGAATGTTTTGTTATTCTCTTATGTGAAGAATGTTCTAATTATTGTGAGTGTTGTTAGGCTCTTTAGTTAATAAAATTTACAATATCAATGGTGTTTTCTTTTGTAAAATATATACTTATGCAAATTTTCGTACGATATTTTTTTTCTAGTTAAATAGATTTTTTTAAAAAAAACCCAGACCGGATGGACCTAGGCCCCTAAACCCAACCATGGTCTAGTCAGCCCGGACCACCTGTTATTCTACGACGTAGTGATGTACATATATATAAGGCTATTTTTCATTTATAACTTCGTCTATGCATAATAAGGGCCCTGTAGCAGTAATATAATAGCTTTGATTTGCTTGTAAATTGGTCTCTGGAGAAGAAAAAGATGACTCATGGGATTACCTTTCAGTAAGAGAATTGGACAAAAGTAGTAATTTTCAGCATTTTTGTTATGTGACAAGTTGCAAACAAATGCCTTGAATGATTATCTCCTCCCCACATCATATGCATCACCAAATGAAAAATGACAAATAAGCCACTAAAAATTTTGAGTTGGTCCTGGTCATCTACTAGTGTTTTTTTAGCTAAGTAAGCCACTAACAATTTTGAATTGGGTCAAATCATTCAATCTCATCACTTACAATTAAGTCTCTATAGTTTTCCTTATGCTCCTAACATCTTTCAAATTTGTTAATCTAAGATTTCAACCACCATTTTCAGTTTACTATTCCTTTTCCTCGGCACATGTTTTCCATGAACCATCTGCTTTGAGAAGATGACAAGACAACTCCTTTATGAACTCAAACTTTGCCATTCTAAGCTCCACGATCACCAAATCCTCGACCCCTTCCTTTGAGATCCTTTGTAGGGATACATTGGTCGTACCATATTGATTTTTGCTCCCTTCGTGGCCAAATTCTATTCAACGATTTTGATTTGTCTACTACTGTCCTCGTCACTAGTCGATCCATGGTTTCTTTTTCCTTTATTTTTCCCCCTTCTTTGTCACTTTTGATTCCTTGCCTGCTACTTTTGATCTACTAGCACCAACTTTAAAGCTTTCATTACCTTTTTCATGTTCTTCTTCTTATTTCTTCATTATCATTACCTTTCTTTTTCTTTTTCTTTTTATGTTTCTTCCTGTTCCTCGTGACTCTTTCTCATCATCTTCTACTTCTTTTTATTATTTTTCTTTTTCTTCTTTCCTATCATTTTTACCAATTTTATGTCCTAGGGTGGTTTAAGTTTAACACCTTATAGATAGCGATGGAAAATGAGCCAAACCAAGCCTAAGCAGCTCACGCTAAAAAATTATCTCATTAAGGATACACTCAAGTTTGGCTCGAGCTTGAGTTTGATGAGCTTGGAAAATGGGCCTCGAAGCACTGCTCGAAAAGTTCGGCCTCTGCTTGGTGGCTCTATAGGCTCAAAGGTTGATTTAAGGTTTAAGCTTGATTTAGGTTCGATTTGAGGTTCAAGCTCGATCCAAGGAATAAATATTGGATTTTTAGGTTTCGGTATATTAAAAACAAAATTAATGAAGTTTTTATATGAAAATGTATTTGGCTCATTAGACTTGATAAAAGTTGAGCCGAACCATACTAGGCTCGAAGCACTTCTTGTTAAGAGTTCAAACTTAAATTGAAGCTTGAAGCTCGACTTGATAACAAGAAAATTAAGCTCGAGCTAAAATTGGTCAATAAGAGACTCAACTTGTTTTAACTTCAATGTACAAACCTTGGGATCAAACTGAACATTTCTGGGAGATGGAGACTATATACGTAATTAATTATGTGAAGAAACCTTGCAACATAGAATGAGAGTTCTAGTCCAAAACTTTTAGCACGTTCCAGGCTAAGGACAAAACTTCAAATTTGGCCTTTTAAAGGACTACCATGTGTGACACATAAAAAAAATAAAATTTTTTGTCCCAAAAGATCAGGCCAATTCCTTTTGTTTAAGGTCAACTAACTTTTTTTTTTCTTTTACATATTTTTTACCTGAAACCAATTTTATTTGAAAGCCAATGTTATATAGATGCAATAATCAATTTTAAAGTAAATTTTTAGGATGTTGTTAAATTTTTATAAATTTTTCTTTTTTAAGGCTTGAAACTTGAAAAATTCATAAAAAATTAGTAAGATTATAAAAATTGCATTTTCAATTGATTATTGTAGCTACATAATATTGGATTTTAATTAAAATTAGTTTAATTAAAAAAGATGTAAAAATAAAAATAAGTCGTTTTATAGTCAATTCACTAAAGTTAAAACGAATTGGGTGGAAAAATTTCTAATGGCTATTCCTCAGATTTTTTTATGGCCGCTATCTATTCGAAATTTTGACGAGCACCCATTCGTCAACAAATTCGATGGTTGCTATCCATGGGAATTATGGCTATCGCTGCTGTTCGTCTAGAAATCCAATAGCCACCATCAGAAGCTTCTTTTTGGCATACTTAAAGCTGACAGATGCGTATGCAATAGTTGTTTGTTAGAAACAGTATATTTCAATGGCTGACTGTTGAAAATTTTCATAAAAAATCAGCATTTTCTGTAGTTGTGTCATCACTCTGCCCCCTTCGCTCTACTGCTTTTTATAATAGGGTTCTCTTCCAATTTTTCCACAAAATGATGTGCAAGAAAAGTGTCAATTAGGTTTCTAGTGATCATGATTTTGAGAAATGGGAGGATCCTGGTTGTGCTAGAGATGGGTTTGTATTGAACTTCAACCCAGCGGAGTTAACTGAAGCCACAGTGAGGTTAGAGGACTTATTTGGGGCAATCGACGATTGGTGGGGGTGGGATAGGTGGTGATGACACAGACAAAGTCAGGACTCGAATGTTTGGGACTACATTAGTGGATTTGGGCCAATTTAGTGTTGTTGGTGGTTTATTTTTCTTCAAAAAATAGGCGGGACTCATTTGGGCCAAGTCAGGAACATCAATGATTTATTTATCATTTTACCTTTAGATAGAGGCAACCTATTCCAATTGTTTAAGACAAAAAGATCAATTTTGTCAGTTTCATAATGGGATAGTTGTGGAATCCCAACAGACTATGGTTTATTCATTAATTTTGCCCACCACAAAATTTGTCCCTTTTTGCATGTGTATCCTTCCTTTCCCATGCCATCCTCGATTATCAACTTCGATTTATTGAGGCCCTTAACCAGCAGTCCCTTATTCCCTGGGCCCCATCACTATTTTTTTCTGATTTTCTCGAGCCCAGTTTTTCTTCCAATGGTTGCACTAATTTGTCATATCAGTGAATATGCGCGGAACATCATTAACTTGATAGTTCCTTCTTAAAAAAAAAAAAATCTTAATTCCTTTGTTATCTATACAATTGCCAAATTGGTGTTGAAAATCTAACTCGACCATCTGAATCTGAAGCTCAATTGATCCGAAATAACATGGAAAATCAACGATTTGAACTCAACAGAATCCTACTTACTTTGATCACCAAATCTTCAATGAACCAAAGCCAGCATGAACCTACTTTCCACCTAATAAAACCCTAATAAACCAATAATTCTATTACCTGACTAGTATTAACTTACCCAATTAGATTTAGACTTGACCCAACCCAGCTACAAAGTCAATTAACCTTACCCAAATAACCATATTTGAAATTGACCCGAACATGAAGTCATGACAACTGATTAAGCCCAAACTCAAAACATTGAGTTTTTCGTCATTGATAGACTTATCTAGTATTTAGTTTTTTTTTAATATTATACCCTTAATTTCATAATATTTATTACTTTTGGTTTCAATTTAGTCAAAGAATGATGCTATCAATTTGGTTTTGAGAAAAGAAAAGATGAATATATAGCTCAGGAAATAAGATAATTCTAATGTGCACCATACCATTTATGTTTACATATATTTGTATTTCAATACTTCCTTTTAATAGCTTAAAACAAATGTGAATACATTAACTCACGTGTTTCCCCTAAAATTAAAGATATGTACATATCAAATATTAGATATATACATACTCAGTGTACAAAGAAAGTGCGAGATGTATATAAATAATGTGTAACATATATACAAATGAAATTAAAGATATGTTATAGATATATTTAATAATATGTATGAGTTTGACCTTCTGTAAAAAATAGGTGTGAATGAGTCATATCCTTCTTGCCTCTAAAATTAGATATATGTACAAATCAAATGACAGATATGTATAAAACTTGATATATAAAGTAAGTGATGAATATGTATAAAGTATGTAACGCATATGTACAAATGAGATAAGAGATATGTTACAGATATATTATAGGTATGCTACATTTGCTCATATATTAGTACAAAGATAAGAAATCTTATATAAATATGTTCTAATTATTCAATGTAGAGGAGAGAAAAATAGTTTTTTTAATCCTAGGGTAATATTACAAGTTTTAGAGAAAGTTAAGGTTATTTACATAGTTTGGCCCCAAAAGGAACAAAAAGAAATCTGCTTGTTGGCAGAAATGTGCACCGTTGTCACCAAGTTCTTCACCATCCAATGCAACCCCTTAGTAATGAATCAACTAGATGGCGTCACCAACCTCACACTTCTAGATCCATCCCTGAAACCATGACCCAATAGCATCTGTGATCATAACCATCGTCGATTTTGGTGATCCAAAGGAAGACAAGGTGTTGATAGTTTCCATCATCGATCACGTCGTTGCAACTGTGACCTAGCCAACTGATGCATTTGCGTGATGCCCAAGATATTTGTTCTAAAGCTAACCCGCAACAACTCCATCTAACTTGGTCAAAAAAGAAGACATTGATTAAGGCAAAAAAAGAAAAGAATTTAGAAACAGAAGCAGGGGTGAGAAGCAAAATTGAAGAAGGGAAATTAGAAGAATTTTGATTAAAAGAGAATAACTTGTTGCACAAGTGCACCAAGAAGTTGAGAAAGAACAAGAGAGATAAGTCTTGCCTTAAGCAACTTGAATCTTATTAATCTACTTGTATAAACATTAAATAAATAACCTGTTTATAGTTTGGAAAGCTAAGGCTTTTAGCCTTACAATGTTTAGAGGCAAGAAAGGCCCTAAACCTAGCAAAAGAAGTAATCCTAGTCAAACTAAGTGTGGAAAACATGGTTTGAACACTTCTTCCCACCAAATCCATGTGTCATGCCTCCCATGTGCTCCTAACTTGTTGATTAACTAAACAACATGTCAAGGAATCAGACTAACTAAGAAAATTGAGCAAACATGCTTTAGTATACAAAATAGCATAGAAGGGCTCCTAGAAGGCTCTTTGGTACACTACCAGGTTTGCTTGGGATTTTCTCTTAGGCCTCCTAGTTCCGTTAAGTTTTCTTGAGTTTTTCTAGCTCAAATCTTCATTATATGGTATCATTTTAAATATTGAAGCTTTAGATCATGATACACCTGAGTGGATTTTAAGATGGCATGCAAGGGCTCTATGGCAGGCTTTAAGAGTACTAAGATGAGCTCTTGTAGTGCTTCTTGAGTTTCCTTAGATTTTCTCCTTGCTAGAGGTCCAAAACTAATCTTTAATAAATCATTAGATGTCTTAGGGGTCTTTAAGCTGGATGGTCCTCCATCATCTCTCCATTCCTTTAAAGGATTTGCCCTTAAATTGTTATTTATATCAAACAAAAATAAGTTAGAAACATTAAAACTAGCACTAACATTATGGTCACCTCGTAAGAAAAATTGTAGACATTATCATTGATCTTCCCCAGCACTTGATATGGGCCACCTCCTAAAGGTTGAAGCTTATATTTTCTTTGGTTAGGAAACCTTTCTTTCCTCACATAAATCCAAAGTGAATCCAAACACAATCTCTGGGTTCAAAAGTAACTATCTTCCTTCCTTTGTTTGCCTTGTGGTGCATATTGTTAGGTCTTCTTCTCAATTTGTAGCTTCACGTTCTCAAGGAATGCCTTAAACATCTCGACCTTCTTGGCTATTTCTACAATAGAGAGTTGGCTTAAAGGCAAAAGGCATTAAGTGTCAGGTTTCAAGAGCCAAACAAGCGCAATGGAATATAACCAAAACCCTCCAGGATCCAAGTGAAATGAGGTAAACCGGGTGTTCGAAATTTTTCATACCTAATTCAATTGGGATCTTTCACCCAACTGTTGAATCAAATCACAAAACCTGAACAGTTGATGTGTTCAAGACCTTTACGGTATCCACACAAGCTTCTTGGGATCACTACGTCTCCACCACATCCTGGTAGATGCGTTTCTCTTGCGCTCGTAGTGGTAGCTTGCGTCCTCCAAGAAATGGCAAAAGAATAGTGTGGCTAGAACCTTCAGAGCTCTTCTGATTTCATCCTTTTGGGAGGCTAGGGCAAGAGCTACAAATTTCTCATTATATGATGTATTTATAGTGAGACTCAACTTCCAAGCTTAATGGGTTTTAAGAGCCCTAGTCCAATTAGATTTAATTCCAAGCTTAATAATAACTTAAATTTTTGGCTAATTATTCATACAAAATTATCATGAAACCATAACCTAGATAAATTAGCCCATCCACTCAAATAATCCAAATAGGCTTTATGTGTGCGACCTAATCGGTTCTTACCACATTGCTAATGATCATAAATCACATTTATGATCATAAGTAATGAGCGGTGTCTAACAACATATCATTGGTATCCAAGTGACAAGATTGTCAATGATTCGACTAAACCTTTATGATCATTATTCATATATGCCGTTGTCCCTTTGTCCAAGATATCAAGACCAAGCTCAAGACATGGAATATGTCACTCTCGTATAGCCCGATCTATAGTTTCTTAATTACCGAGTAGACTAACTTAAACTGATGACATTGATATCGTATATCAACTCATCCGAGTATAGGCATGCATTTTCTTATTGTCACTCTGTCAAAGGACTGAAGATATCACTCCTGTTACATAGGAGGGACAAATCCCATCTTGATCATACAAAACCCTCTGCATGATATGTTACATATCTAATGACCTCCTTCAAGTTCACTCAGTTACGAGCAACAAAGGGAAGTATCAAAGAAGGTGACTCACATGTAAGGAACCTTGATGACCTTAGATCAAAAGGCTACATATACGTGATCACTATGAGATTCACTTATAACTATGAGATTCACTTATAACACTCATATAACGATCCATGTAGCATTCTAATGATGGCTTGGTCCAATAAAGAAGTTTTCTAACTTGTACCAATATGTAGACTACATATCTTATATTAGTCTCCACATATGCTAGTCTTTACATATTATTGCAACTCGCTCCACGATAATACTAGACCAGGGATGTTCAAGAATATCATTATTCTAAGGTTATAATTATGTTTATTATGTTTCACAGAAACAAAACAACAAACATAATTACTGGATTAATGCCTTAATAAAATATCATGACTCAATGTGTAAAAATACAATCATCTGATGATTGGTTTTTGGGCACAACACTAACATTAAGTTCATAGAAGTTAGTGGATTAAAGCCATAAACTACTTTAATATTTGAAAGCTTGGTTGTACAATGCACTACTCTAGTATAAGGAAACTTGACATGTGGCAAAACTTCTTCCCAAGTTTGTAAATTCTTTTGAATGATGGATATTAAGATAGTGGTCAAAGTTCTATTTGTTACCTTAATTTGGCCATCGGGCTTGTAGGTGACAAGAAGTAGAAAACATAAGTTTAGTACATAACTTTTTCCACAAGACTTTCCAAAAGTGGCTAAGAAATTTCCCATCTCGGTCACTTATAATTGTTCTTGGGATTCCATTCAATTGTACAACCTCGGTGAAGAAAAGATTGGCAATATGCACGACATCATTTGTTTTATGATGCGTAACGAAATGTCCCATCTTTGAGACTCTATCGATAATCACAAAGATTGAATCTTTGCAATTCTTTGTCTGATGCAATTCTTCAACAAAATCTGTAGAAATATGAATCCATGCTAAGTAGGAATAGGCAATAGAGTATAAAGACCGTAACAGTTTAGTTATGATTGAGCCTTTTTATACTTAAGGCGGCTAGCACATAGCCTTTCAACATCTCTTACCACTTCCGATCAATAAAACTTCTCTTTGAGCATACTAAAGGTTTTTGTAACACCAAAGTGTCTCATTAAACCTCCTCCATGAGCTTCCTAGACTAGCAAAGTTCTCAAAGAATGGTTTGGGATGCACAACTTCTCTTGAATGAAAATATGACCATTATTTCTATAGTACTTGTCAAAACCTGAATGTAAGCACTTAGTTGTATATAAGTCTTTTAAGTACTCAAAACGAAGAACCTTAGCATCTAAAGAAATAAGAAGAGCATGCCTCCTTGACAATGCATCGACCACAGTGCTTTCCTTACCTTGCTTGTATTGGATGTGGTATGGAAAAGTTTCTATAAATTCAACCCACTTAGCATGTCTTTTATTCAACTTTGGTTGGCCTTTTAGGTACTTTCAGGATTGGTGGTCCATATGGATGATGAACTCCTTCAACCATACGTATTGTTCCCATGTCTCATGGGCTCTCACCAGAGCATACATCTCTTTATCAAAGATTATATAGTTCAAGGCTGCTCCACTTAGCATTTTCTTAAAATATGTTATTGGCCTTCCTTCTTACATTAAAACCACTCCAATAACATCCTTAAATACATCACATTCAACCTCTAAATTCTTAGAAAAATTAAGCAAAGCTGGCATGGGTGCATTACTCAACTTAAGCTTAAACTCCCTAAATGATCTTCTTGTGCTTTTTTCTATTTAAAGCCTACACTTTTCTTTATTTCTTCAATCAAAGGTGTAACAATACTTGAGAAATCTTTCACAAACCTCCTATAAAAACTAGCTAGGCCATGAAAAGATCTTACCTCCAAAACTTTTTTAAGGGTTGGCCATTCTTGAATAACCCTTACCTGTTCTTCATCAACCTCCACACATTTTAAGCTCATAACAAATCCAAGAAAGATAACTCAGCACAAGAAGTACACTTCTTAAGAATATTATACAACTTTTATACCCTTAAAGTCTCTAACACATGCCTTAGGTGATCAGCATGTGCAAACTTTTGCTGTAGACTAGAATGTCATCAAAGTAAACAACCACAAACTTTCCAATGTGTTCTCTTAAAACATGATTCATGAGTCTCATAAAAGTTCTAGGAGCATTAAATAAACCAAATAGAATGATTAACCACTCACGTAACCCAAACTTAGTCTTAAAGAAAACCTTCCATTCGTCCTCATTTTTCATCCTAATTTGATAATAACCACTTTTAAGATCAACTTTAGAGAATATAGGGAAACCATGCAATTCATCAAGCATGTCATCTAATCTAGGAATGGGATGTCCATACTTTACAATGATTTTGATGACTGGCCTACAATCCATGCACATTCTCTATGACCTGTCTTCCTTAGGCACCAAGATAATAGGCACAGCATAAGGACACAAGTTTTCCCTTAAATAGCCTTTTGAGAATAGGTCCTCCACTTGCCTTTAGATATTCTTGGTCTCCTCGAGGTTGCTTTTATAGGTTAGCTTGTTTGGGATAAGAACTCCAAGAATTAAATTTATTTGATGTTCAATCCCTCTTAAGGGTGGAAATCCTTTTAGCTCCACAGGAAAGTCAACTTCCAAATCCTTCAAAAAAAGAAACCATGACACTAGGAAGCTTGTTAGTCAAGCCACTAGATAAGAGTAAAGTAAAATAAGCTTTCGCTTTTGTGCTTGAATGGTTTTCCTTACATTACTCATTTTGACCATCAAGCTCTTTTTTCTTCTATTTACTTTTACCTTGGGAACTCTCAACACTCTTTTTCCCCTTAAGGTCACTCACCTCATATCTCTCTTTTAATGTTTCAACTTTCCCCTCTTCCCTCAGGCCCTTATTTCTCTTTTTCCTCCATTGATTTTTCTCTCGGCCTCATTATGAATCTTCCTTTGATCCTCTATGACTTGTTATGGTGAAAGTAGTGCCAATGTGATGGTCTTGTTTTGAATTGAAAGAAATATCTATTCTTGAAACCATCATGTATGACTCTCCTATCATATTGCTGCGCTTTTCCCAAGAGAATATGGCTTGCTTTTATAAGAACAACATCACAAAGCACCCCATCTTCATATCTTCTAATCTTAAAAGCTACCATGACTTTTTTTGACACCTTCACTTCATCATCATTGTTGAGCCATTAAAGCTTGCAAGCTCTTGGGTGTTTAGTGGTAGATAGCTGCAACTTCTCAACCAAAGTAGTACTAGCAACATTAGTACAACTTCCTTCATCTATAATTATACTACACATTTTACCTTTAATGTAGCACCTAGTGTGAAAGATGTTCTCCCTTTGGTTGTGGTATTCCTTGATGTGACCATTCAAGGCTTTCATTGCTACCAATGTGACTCTTTCTTCCACAAAGTCAATCTTGGACTCTTGCTTTATAGTTGGTTCTTCATGCTCTTCCCTTTCACTTTCATCCATGACTATCTATCCAACATCATTGAGCACCATAGTCCTTTGGTTCACATAATCTCTTGCCAGATACCCCTTGGCTTGACACTTAAAACAAACTTGGTCACAGTTTCTAAATCCAACTCTAGAATTGAAACTACCTTTTTGAGGCCATTGGGGTTGGCCTTTGACTGGTGCCTCGAGTTTAAGCTTGAAGTCCCCCCTCCTTACCTCCTCATTTTTCCTATCATGGCTCCATGTTGACCTTGGATTAGGGTTACATTTTATCGAAAACCTTGCTGCCCTTTTCCTCTTGAGTTGTCTCTCTACCCTAAAAGTTGCATGAAATATATCATCAAGCTCCACACATAGGTACAACTCTACTAAAGTGGCAATGTATGGGGTTAAGACCATGCAAGAATCTAGCCATGGTTGCCTATTGTTCCTCTTTTAAGTTGGCTCTTAACATGGTAACCACTAACTCCTTGAAATAGTCCTCCACAGACTTGGCTCCTTGGGCGAGCCTTTAAAGCCTTTGGTGTAGCTCGCTTTGGTAATAGCTCAAGACAAACCTCCTCTTCATCATGGACTTCAACTATTGTCATGTTTCCACGGGCTCCTCATGATTCCTTTGTCTAAAATTCACAACCTGATCCATTAAGCAAAAGCATAATCAATAAACTCCAAAGTGACAAGTTTTACCTTCTTATCCTTTAGGTAATCATAACACTCAAAGATCATCTATAATTTGGCCACCTATTCAAGGAATACCTCAAGGTCACTCATTCTCTTGAATGGTGGGATTTGCAACTTGATTGAATTAAGGTTTGGATCCTCCCTTGGCTGGCCCCTCACAAGGTCTTATGGATGGTGGTGGTGGCAGCACTCTCTCAAGTTCCTCCTCTTCATTGTTGGTGACTTCTTGGCTTATGGATAGATCTCTCCTCAAGGGAAACTAAGGTAAATGGCCCATAATGCCTCATTGGGGTATTTTGGAAGCACCTTGCTCCAATTTTTCTACCCTTTCCATCATGGCTTGGAGTTTAGAACTTAGATCAAGGATGGCTTGCTTGGGAAAAGCCTTCATCTCCTTTTTGATGTCTTGACTAACTTCCTTAGACATTAAATCTAAAAAAAAAAAAGATCCTTATGAATACTCTTTTGTCTCAATTTGTTAGTGGAAGTTACTTCAAATAATTAAAATTCCTAAGTTCTAAAATAACTCACTCAAAGCACTCAAACATTTTAAATCCTTTAAAAAAATTCAAAATCCTTCTTGAATGAAATAAAATACATTATAAAGCACATTGAAAATTTAAGACAAGGCAAGAATAATATGTTCTTCCAGTGAAAGATTAAAAGAATAAGAGATAAAAAACTAATGTTTTCCATCTTTTAAACTCTTTTTCAGCCTTTTTTTTGTTTGATACTTTGATTTTCTTTTGCTGGACTTAGACTTTCAAAACCTGAAATCACCTTTTTCTACAAAGGAAAAATGATAGAATCAATAACTTGCAACAAAAGAGAGAATATAGCTTGTATTGTAAGAAAGTATCTTGATGAACATGGATGCAATGGAAAACAAAATGAAATGAAATATTTATTTTATATTTTTTTAGATATTTTGGATGCGGAAGCACAAAGACTCCAAATGTAAACTTGGATGAATTTGAATGAGGAAGAACAAAAGAAGGGTCAATTGAAGGCACTTGGAACACACACGAAGAAATCTAAAAGAACAAGGACAAAAACAAATTAGGATGATGAGATCATGCCAAATCACAATGAAATAAAGGTAAACAACACAAAGGATAGGATAGATTGGCCCTACTTGTGGAACTTTGGCTCTAATACTACTTGATGTATTTGCGTGATGCCTAAGATACTTGTTCGAAAGTTGACCCACAATAACTCCACCAAACTTCGTCCAAGAAGAAAAAATTGATTAAGGGAGAAAAGAAAAAAATTTAAAAATAGGAGAAAAAGTGAAAAGCTAAAATGAGGAAGGGAAATTAGAAGAATTTTAATTTGAAGAGAAAAACTTGTTGCACAATATCACCAAGAAGTTGAGAAAGAACAAGAAAGATAAATATTGCCTTAAGTAACTTGAATTTTATTAATCTGCTTGTAAAAACACGACATACATAAGCTATTTATATTTGAAAAGCTAAGTTTTTTGGCCTTACAAGGTTTATAGGCAAGAAAAACCCTAAACCCAGCAAAAAAAGTAATCCTAATCAAACTAGGTTTGGAAAACATGGTTTAAACTCTTCTTCCCACTAAATCCTTGTGGCATGCCTTCCATGAGCTCTAAACTTGCTAATTAAGTAAATAAAATGTAAAGGGATCAAACTAACTAAGAAAATTTAGTAAACATGCTCAAGCATAAAAAATAGCCTAGAATAGCTCCTAGAAGGCTCTTGAGTGCATTCTCGAGTTCACTTGATATTTTAGCTTGGGCCTCCTAGTTCCATCAAGGTTTCTTGAGTTTCTCTAGGTTGAATCTTCATTATCTGGTATGACTTGAAGTTCTGAAGCTTTAAATCATGAAACGCTTGAGTGGATTTTGAAATGGCATTCAAACGCTCTATGATAGGCTCTAAGAGTACCAAGATTAGCTCTTGTAGTGCTTCTTGAGTTTCCTTGCCTTATCTCCTTATAAAATGTCCATAACTAATCTTCAGTGGATCCTTAGATGTCTTAGGAGTCTTTAGGCTGAAGAGTCCTCCATTGCCAACAATTAGTGGCACCGGTGGTTGTGCAGCACATGTGAACAACATCGTTATCTATTGTAGGACATTGGCAATGAAAAGCATGACCACCGTAGAGGATAAAATTGAGTCAATCATTGCGGCCAGGTAGGAAGGGATATATGGGGGATTACCAAATTGACTTAAGGGTAAAATGGTAATTACATAGGTAGGGTGCACATAAAGTGGGGTGCATATCAGACTCTTTATTAAAAATAGGTATAGATAAGGCGAAACCCACTTATACAATATCTCACAACACACAAAAAGAATACCAAAAATTAATGCCACAACACTACCGAACTAGATATAGCAATGCTTTCCTTAGCCCACCACTGCCCTCATGATTGTACTCTTACAGAACATGACAAATTGCACACATGAAATTGAAATTCATTAACCGATTAATCTATACAAATACATCCAAAATTTTTCATGAATGGGTATCAAGATGAGTAATCCATGATACTACCACCATAGAGTTACTCTTAATCCAAAACTTGGAAAAAGACAAAGAAGGATGCTGAAAACTAAGCATAGTGCCTCCCTATTGGCAAGAACCTTTACAACATATGAATCAAGCACCACAATTGCTCTAAAAACAATGCTAGTGAGATAGCCAAATGATCTCTAAGAATGCTGCCAATAGCTCTGGGACCCAGTTTGCCCGCCCTCTATCCATAACATTGAATTTCAACTTGCCACAAGGGTGAAAGACCCAACAAAAGCTAGGCTTACTCACACAGAGACAACCATTCATAGAAACATATTCAATGAGAAGCAAAAACAAAAAAAAAAACATCACTGAGAAAGAATAATTTGGCCAACTTGCCTTACACCAATGACCCACACACACTTTTGCTAAGTCAACAACTTAATAGCAAGAGCCCCTCTTAGATAGAAAAACCAATGAATTCTTGCTTTTCCAAATACCCCCACAATAATGTGAACAACATCAAGCCCTACATACCTGTAATGAACTTCCTAGAATACTCATTCCACCATTTGAAAAAATCAGAAATGTCTAAGAGTGAGGGGAAAGAAAGTTTCCAGCAATGGACTATCGCCTACCAAAATGTTAGTACCAAATGAACACCATAAAGATAAATGACCAATGGACTTCATATACAAATTGTAAAAAGGGAATGATGCAACATCTTCATCAACAATACCTCATCTGGCAATAACTCAATCCATTGTAGCCCCTTTGTTTCACAATAGCTACCAAGAAAATAATCGAGCCTTTAAAGGCATTTTGAACTTCCAAATGAAGTGAAGAAGAAAATTTTGATTATAGCATAAATTTTTTAAAAATTTTTTATTATAGCATAAATTTTTAACCTGTTGACAAAAAGACTTTGAAGTAAATCCTCCATTAGTTAAAACTTCCAAATGATCTGATCCTCTAAATTAGGTAAAATGGCTTTAGAATTTAAAGCTCTGAAATTGGTTAAACAATTCAACCTCTCAATTAGACAACCTTCTGTGTAGAACAATATTCCAACTACAGATGCCATTAGTCTACTCACCAAATTCACTCACAGGACCTGACTTCTTCAAAGCAAAAACAGATATAAGGAAATTTAACTTTAAAATACCGTTTTTAAGCCGACAATCATCCCAACACCTGGTATGTCTGTCATTGCTTACCAAATAGAACAAGCCTTCAGAAAAAACCTCTTCTACATGACCATCATCCAATAGAGCAAAAACGATTTTCTTCCACAAGGAACAATAAGCTCTTCTTAGTATATTTTGTTGAAGAAAAAGTAGCGCTTGTCCACATCTTATCAACAACTTTTTTTTCCTAATATGAGCCAGGTTCATTTCAATACCTCAATTACCAATTACCTAAGAGTGTCAAATTTCAATATTTAATACTCTCAAACTTGAGGCATACGTTGAACTTGCATTTGACAATGACTCCCAATCCTCTAAAATTAAGCTCGTCTTACAAAAATCTTTGGCCCAAAAATAAGTTTTGCTGGATTTTCTTTATTTCTTTTGCTACACCAATAGGTACCTAAAACAAAGAAACAAAATATAAAAAGAATATTATTACAGGATAGAAGTGGTCAAGACAACCCTCATTATTCTCAAAATAAAAGAAGACTTCTATTTTGCAATGAAAGCTCTCATCCTTTCTAGTATAGCCTCATATAACAATTTAGAGTACAAATTAGCACCAATTAGAAAACCTAGATACTTGAAAGGCAAATGACCGACCACACAACTAATCTTCATGCCTAAATTTGTGACAACCTTCTTATCATAACCCATTCCAATAAGGGTCCAACAAGGGTGTTTTTATTGAAATTAACTTTGAGAGCAAACAATAATTGAAAACATCTCAATACCTATTTTTTATTCACTAGAGTAATCAATTCACAAAAGATTATGGTGTTGCCCAAAAATTGCAAGTGAGACATTATTATAGGTTGAACATTATCGACTCTTACACCATTAAATAGGCTCAACGACAAAGCTTTCTAAAACAACACATTTAGGCCTTATCCAACAAAGTTGAACAAGAAAGATGACAAGGGATCCATTGGCCTAAGGCCACTCTTCATAGGAAAACTGTTAGACCTGTTAGCTAAAATTGAAACATGCACTAGACTAGGACACTCCATGATCTAGCCCTTCCACCTATTTCCAAAATTCATTTTTACCATGACTCTACCTAGAAAGCACTTTTCCATTGCATCATAAGTCTTTTCAAAATCAAATATCAGAATCAATGCCTCTTTCTATGATTTTAACAAGCAATCAACCACCTCACTAAGAATCAAAGCACAATCCAGAATCTATCTCCCTTTAAAGGACGCAAACTTCACCTTCTTATGACCACTAATGTCACCTTTTTTAATCTCTCAACAGGAACTTTTACAAACAATCTTATAGATCAAACCAATAACAGAGATTTGTCAGGAACCATTCAGACATTTTGAGCATTGTTTTTAGGGAATCATGGAAATAAAAGAGTTATTGAAAACTAGTGGAAACATCCCCGACTTGTGAAATTTTCCAAGAAAAGTAAGCAGATTAGATTTAATATTTTGCAAAAACTCTTTCAGGAACGTGAAATTAAAACCATGAGGGCCAAGGGCCTTATCCTCTCCATAATGCCACAAGACTGCCCTTACTTCCTCTTCCAAAAAAGTCAACTCTTAGAGCTTAGCTTGAGCCAAAGAGAAGCATTTAAAGCCACCCTTCAATGGCTTAAGAAAGCGGTCATCTCTACTCTTAAAATGAATTATGAAAAAGCCTCGTACACCCACTAAACTATTGAACTAGAACATCGCTCGCTGACAATCAAAATGACCGTTAAAGTATTAGGTATTGCTCTATTATTGACCAAAAGACGGAAGTACTTGCAATTACAATCACCTAGCTTTAGCCATCGAACTCTTGCCTTCTGAAAAGCATTAGTTGCTTGTTTCTTCTTGAGCAACCAAATGGAAGATTTAACAGTTATCCACTATTCCAATAACACAAAATTATAAGGCTTAGATTTCCTTTACTTCTCAATCATAAAATGCCTCAGTTCTAAACACTTGATCTCATTGTTAACCTTGTTTATCAATGTTCTGAGAAAAATTAATGTTATCATATTTTGAAGTATTGTACTTTAACATAGTTTTTTTGAAATCAGAAGCATGTACAAATATATATTTAAGATATAAAAAGTTACAAAGAAAGTTTAGAGGTAAGTTATTTGCTTCATGAAACCTATATTTTAATATAGTTTTTTTATTTTTTTTATACTAGGAAGTATGTACAAGTATATGTTTAAGGTATCAAGAGTTATAGAAAAATTTTTGAGGTAAGTTGTCTGCCTTAGGAATATGTAAAAAGTATATATCTAAGATATAGAAAGTTATAATGAATGTTTGGTGGGTAAGTTATCTATCTTACGAAACCGAGGGGGCATCAAGCTACATTTGCGCAACTTGTTGGTGAGATTGTGTATGGATTGCCTCATCCCACCTCAAGCTCGGGCTCAACATAGAAGGTATTTTGTCTTAAGTAACTTTTCTGTAGACCGGGCTTATATCGTGCGTCATCTTTGAAAAATACAATAATTATCATTTTGACCTAATTTCTCAGAAAAGTAAACAATCATACCCTCATGAAACATAATAGACTTTTCCTTTTCCGCGACCTCAGGCCAAACTATTTGGTTGGATAGCATGGCTGATATTCTAATTTTGCGGGAAGTTGGGCGATTGATCGAATGTCAGCGATCTCCCTTTTCATTTTTTTTTTAAATTTTGTTTTCTTGTTCTTCTCTTATTCTTCTATTTCTTTCTTTATTTATTTTCATTTTTTTTCTTCATTTTTTTTCTTTGTTTAGTTTTGTTGTATATTTACCTTTTCCATTTTCAATTTCTTTATTTTTATTTTCTCATCTTTTTCCAATTTCCCCTTTTTCTTTTTCTTATTTTAGTATTATTTCAAGTTTTTTCTATTGCTTAATTTCATGTTTTACTCCTTATTTTCTTAAAATAATTTTTTACCTTTTTTTACTTAGATTTATTATATTATTCTTATTTCTTCTTGTTTTTTTATGTCATATGTCTACCTTTTCCCATTTTTTTATTCTCTACCGTTTGTTCTTTTGTCTCTTCGTATTTGCTCTTTTAGAAGGGTATGTTTGTTCTTTTAGAAGGTATTATTTATTCTTTGAGAAGGCATTGATTGTTCTTTTTTGTCTTCATGTTTGTTCTTTTAGAAGACATTGTTTGTTTTTTGTTACTTAAGTGTTTGTTCTTTTAATGAGGTACTGTTTGTCTTCTTTTATGATGTGTTTGTTTTCTGTTCTTTTAGAAGCCTTGTTTGCTCTTCTAGAAGGGTATGTTTGTTCTTTTACATTTTCAGGCATTGCATAAATTACTTGTTCTTTTGTGTTTTGGTATTTATACTTACGGGCCTGTTTGTTCTTTTAGAATGCAATATTTGTTTTTTCTTGTTCACATGTTTGTTTTTTTAGAAGGCATTGTTTGTTCTTTCTTTTACATGTTTATTTTTTTGTTACTTAAGTATTTGTTCTTATAGAAGGCACTGTTTGTTCTTATACATGACCATGTTTCTGTAAACTTCTTATTTTTTTGTCTTCTGGTGTTTGGTCTTTCATAAGGGCATGTTTGTTCTTTTAGAAGGGCATGTTTATTCTTTTAGAAGACATTGTTTGTTCTTTTTTTTACATGTTAATTTTTTGTTACTTAAATATTTGTTCTTATACATGACACTGGTTCTGTAAACTTCTTATTTTTTTTGTCTTCTGAAGTTTGTTCTTTTAGAATGATATGTTTGTTCTTTTAGAAGGACATGTTTGTTCTTTTAGAAGGTATTGTTTGTTCTTTCTTTTTCATGTTTATTTTTTGTTACTTATGTGTTTGTTCTTATAGAAGACACTGTTTGTTCTTATAGAAGATACTGTTTGTTCTTATACATGACCTTGTTTCTGTAAACTTCTTGTTCTTTTATTTTCTGATGTTTGTTTTATCAGAAGGATATGTTTGTTTTTTTAGAAGGGCATGTTTGTTCTTTTAGAAAACATTGTTTGTTTTTTTTTCCCTCGTGTTTGTTATTCTGAAATCAAAAGTCTGTTTTTGATAAACCATCCCATTTATCCATTTTAGGAATATTCCAATTTCTTAATTTATTTTCAACATCTTTGATTAATCTAGTTTGTGAGTTATTCATTATTCTATTCCCCGTAATATCTTCTTCCTCTTGTCTCTTTGAAGCAGACTTAGTTAAATTTCTAAAAATTTTATCCATTAGTAATTATCAATTAGTGTTAATATCTTTATTAGCTTATTTGTCAACGCTTTACACAATCTTACTGCCCTTTCACATCAACTACAGGTCTTACAATTGCTACGCAACTTGGGTGATATTCTAAAAATTTCTTAAATAATATTTAATTATTAGTATGAGAAAAGTTTTGGGAATTTGACCATTCCTTGAATCAAAGAAATAAGACAAAAATTAAATTTTAGGGACTAAGTTGTACATAAAAACTAACTCTGAGGAGGTGGTTACGGGTGCGCCGGGCGCACAGAAAAATCAGCTTTTGCCTTTACCAACTAAGTTGGTAGGCAAATACGACATTGTTTATTAAGTAGATATTTTTTATCAGCAACAAAACGATTTATTACCTAGTTAGCAAGATGCTGGAAAAAGTTATAGAAACTAAGAGCAAAAACAATAGAAAATCCTTATGTTATAGCACTTGGATTTAAAAGCCATTGGTCGAAGGAGAGAAGAACCTTTCTTGCCCTTCTAGAGATACAAAATATGACAAGGATTGAACTGAGGTAAACAGATCAAGGCTGTCACTAGACTTGCCATTAAAAATGACATAATTTCTAGTGTTCCAAGTTAACCCAAAGTCCTGCCTTAACAATAGAGTCCCAAGCCTTTTCAATGTCAGTGTTCATTGGTCCACATGGAATTGAACTGAAGAGCTGTTGAATGCTATCATAATTGAGAAATTGTTCACCACACTAAGCAAAGATTGATGACCACAATAAAACTGTTGAGTTGCATTTGAGGAAAAGATGAATCGCATCTTCAGACCAGATTTTGTGGAGGGGACATGATGGATCCTGAACACTTAGGTAGATGCTATAACACATAGCCTGTAGTTTCCTTGTCTCTCTCTCCCACTATTTTCTTTCTTTTTTTTTTTTTTGTAGGCTAAAGACTTTTGTCTTACGTTGTTATAGTCTCTCATAATTTTATTCTAATTTTAAAAATATTAATGATTAATTAGACAGATCAAACGTTCAAAATCTAAAAAATAAAAAGTATATACAAGTGCAATTTTATCTTATTTTGTATCCAAAAGTTTGATAAAGTGATGCTTCTAAACCGCAGCGTGATTGGCACTGGCTCTGCCCTGCCTTCTTGGCCACCAATGTTCAAGACATGCCCCTCCCTTTTGTTACTCTTAAAACCTTGTAATATAGTTAATACTGAGTAGAAATAAAAATGATAAAGCTATAAGACGCATACAATCATTTAACCTACCCCATATCACTCATGCAATAATTGTCTGTGGAATAACAAACTAGGCTTTGGAAAATTAGAGAAAGTTCAGGGATTCGTTAATTTGAACATAAAGGTGAAAGTAAGCTAATGGTTAACGGCCCATTAACACTATATTATTAAGGTTTTGGAGAACAAGGAAAAAGAAAAGAGATATATATAACCACAGAAATTTTATTGCATAGTTGAAATCAATGAGGGATTTATTAATCTATTAGCTAGATTGATTAAATTTATAATGAAAAAAAACTATAGATGAGTGAAATAGTGCTTACTAACTCTTATACCGGTTAAATGAATCCCTAGCTACTCACTTTTTTTAGTATAAAATGATTTATAAAATCCATATAGGTGCTCTAGCGGTAATCTGACGGCTTTGATTTGCTTGTAAAGATAAAAATAGGTGCCACATTTAAAAATATTATAATATTAATATTTTCAGCAACTTGTTTGGAGATGATAATGATGACTCAATGGAATTAACAATTCAAGAGAGAATCAGACAACTCTTTTTCGGCCTTTCATATTTGACAATTAAGTTGCGAACATAATTAAGTTTCAGTGATGCGAGCTTCCAGTCTTGGTAGCATGAAGGTCCATGCTCGGCCCATAAGTGAAAAAACCCATATTAGGACATGGCCCACAATGAGGCATGAGGAGCCCAATTTTAATTAGATTGAAGAGGAAACCCTCTAAGAAGGATGGAGATAGAAATTCCCAAAACTAAAAAATGAACCAAGCAATTTTTATCTTGAGGTAATTTTCTCATATATCCCTCAGCTATATAAACCAACCTAATTCACCAATCTCGAGCTATGACATTCCTTCTGAGTACTCCATCATTTCTCTTTGTTCATCAAAAACTAACTTGAACATTGAAGGGTTTCCCTAGGAAAACATCCCAGGACCTTGACATTTTCTTTGGGCACAGGGTCTCTAGTTCACCATCATTCTAACCTCCAGACTGACCTACCTGCTTCAAGTGATCCCGCTTTGACTATCATTTTTGCGCCATCTATGGTAAAATGATGAACACTCAGAGTTCTCACATGAATAACTTGGATCAATAGGGAAATGTGCATGAAAGTCAATGAAGGGATCAGACCAATTGCCCAAACGTGTCTATAGGGTCCCAAGACAATAGGACCACCCACAAAATAGAAGAGGAAGGACCTCACATGTTCACCAGAAACTCCCGAAAAGGGAAGTGACCTACCTCCTTGAAGGATGACCAATTTCAAGCCCTTCAACATGCCCTTTTTTAGCAATTGAAAATGACCATCAAGTAGGAGATCCGCAGAGCACTACCTAAGCCTCCTAAGGACACTGTGGACGGCCATTTAACTCCTAACAAACCTTATAGAGCACCACCTCAGAATGAGCCCCTAATGACCCTTACAAGTAACCCCTTACATCACTGGGGCAATTTGACGGACCCGCTAACAGTGATATTAGTGCCATCTTGCAAAGGTTAGACCAGATGGGGTAGCATATGAAGGTGCCCAAGCCTCCCACAATAGGCTCTGGCTCTACCTTTGATATCGAATACATGTGGCTTCAGCCCTTTACGGACAAGATAATCAATGCCCCAACTCCCGATAGTTTTTGGATGCCAAAGATTGACCTATACTATGGCCTCTTCCTGTTAACCACCTGCAACGATATACCATTTCCATAAGGCTAGAAAGAGCCTCGAACACCGTCATGTGTTTGGTGTTCAATTCAATATTGATAGGGACAGCGGCTTCATGGTTTGGAACCAATAGGGGATGTCGTTTCTTCATCTTTAAAGACCTCTCTCAAGCGTACCTTTACCATTTTTTAGGGATCAGGCAGACCCCCAATACAATGGCTCATCTGTTGAAGATATAGCAAGGTCGGGACGAGTCCCTAAGGGACCATGTACGGAGATTCAGTGTCGAACTAGTGCAAGTCCAATACTTGTCCCCAGAATTACAACTGGTAGCCATTGCCTAAGGATTATTAAGAGACTCTAGATTGACCTAAGATATACATGAGAACCTCATTAGGAGCATAGAATTGCTTAATCGTGCCATTCGACACATGCACGTAGAAGAACTTAATCAACCCGCAATGTAAAAGGAGCAGCTAAGAGCTAAAAAGTGTGGGACCCGCCCCAAAGAAAAGGAGTAGAGGTATAAACTAGACGAGATCGAACCTAGTTCTGCCATTGCTAATAGAAATGAGGGCAAACATTTTGTCTATTCTAAAAAAAAAAACTAGGTGCCTAGGTGGCCCCCGTCAATATGCTGCTTAAATAAAAAGGATTTGAAGAAGTACTGTTGGTACCCACGATACGGAAGATTGCTCGCAGTTGAAGAGGCTCATTGAAGAAAAAATCTCTGGGCGGGAGTTTGAATGAGTACATACTCAAGCCATTGTTGCCCTGGCCAAGGCAGGAAGAGAGGCCCTGGAGAAGAGACGATTAAAATGACCACGAAAGGGGATGATAATATGAGAGCCCATGATCACCTCTAAAGGGCCATAGGAACCTGAGACCCCCACAAGAGTCATACATATGATTACCAAATGAGAGACTTTTTCAGCTCGGAAACAGCAACAACATGAAATCACTTAGTTGGAAGTGGGCGATGCCAGTAACATCCCCATAATGCCCGATGGGTCTTGTGTCCTCATTCTGCATGTGGAACCAATTGTCATTACAGCAAGGATTAACAATTTCAATGTTGAGTAGGTGTATTTGGATATGGGGAGCCAACACTAATGTCCTCTTTGCTGATTTGATGGAGAAGATCAAGGTTAGGAGACCTTCATCAACCTCTCTTCCGAGGCCCACATTCAGAGTTGGGAGAAATGAAATGCCAATTCTTGGGATGACTAGGTTGGCTTTTATGCTGATGGACATCGACGAGGATAGATGAACCATTTGTGACTCTGATACATCAAAGTTCCTGATCTTGGATGTAGCACCACCGTATAGCTCCATACTCAGGAGAGCAGCCCAAATACAATTTAATATCATATCAAAATGTAAAATGGCTAAAGATGGTTTTTATAACTTCTATTGGAGTTGCCACTATTTATATAGGCTAGGCATCGGTGCGGTGGAGTTCTGTGGCTAGCCAGAAAAGACCAAGGGACAACAAGCAAGCCTTGGCAGACCCAAAATGAAAGAGGGAACAACTCCATGACAACAAGTCTAGCATATTATTGTCTAAGGATGTAGATGAGGTAGAGCTAGATTGTGGCAAAAGTGTAAAGATTCGAAAAGATCTCCTTTTTTAGGTAAAATAGTCATTTATCAAATTCCTATGGGTTAATACTGATATTTTCACATGGTCTCCTAATGACATGTCAGGAATAAACCCATAAATTATTACTCACAAGCTACAAGTTAGCCCCTCCACTCAACTAGTCATACAAAAAAAGTAAACCATGGTGCTTAAAGGAAAGGACTTCATTAGATAAGAAGTTAGGAGGCTATTGAAAGCAGGCATTATTCGGGAGGTACAATACCCCGAATGACTCACCAATGTAGTCTTGGTAAAAAAAGAGAACAGAGAATGACGCATGTGCATCTATTATACTAACTTGAATGATGTATGCCCCAAAAATCCTTACTTGCTGCCATCCATATACTAATTGGTCAATGCCACTGCTGAATTTAAAATCATAGTATCATTTATGGTTGCCTTTAACATTTACCACTAGATTCGGATGAATCCTAAGGATGAGAAAAAGACAGCCTTCACCATGGAAAAAGCCATGTACGGTTATTAGAGGATGCTTTTTGGCCTAAGTGTTGAATGAGCCACTTATCAAATGTTCATGAACAAGATCTTTTCACAATGACTTGGCTGCAATTTAGAGATCTATGTAAATGACATGACTGACAAGAATAAGTTTATTACTATTATATGTGAAAGTAGGTAGTTTAACCTAATTGTCTTTATATAATTTGAAAAAAAATGTAATAAGAATTGACGAGACACCACCTGTTACTTCAAGTGAGCTAAAAAATGATGTCCTGCAATTTTCACATTTATCCTTACAACATTACAGGTGTCAAGCATTAATTTGTTACCCATTTAACGTTATTTTATTTAACATGAATTACGAATTTTTCCATATAGTTTAGAAATAGGATGCGTGTACACAGATTATTTAAGGAAAATAAAATTTATTTTTACTATCCGATTCTGAACCTATGAGCCACGTTTCTAATTTTTTTTGTTATTTTTTTCACATCCCAAGTTCCACCTTCTCCATATAGTTTTGTCGATCTAGTGTTTTTCTAACCAATTTTAGAACCCATGTCCAGGAATTGACCATTATATCGTCCTTACCTACTTCTCCAATTATCTGCAATTTAGTTTTAGTTACAAAAAGTGACTATATATAATTTACAGTGGACAACAATTTTTGCTTCCACAAATGCCAGTTCATTCGCCCCGGCACCAACAACCCTTCTAATACAAAGCATTTATGTGCTCCACTAACCAGGGTGCTCAAGCACCACAATTCTATCATCTAGCCTTCACTTGCACTTACCAAAAGGCTATACAACTTCAGGATTAGCTTATGTTTTTGTCAGAGAAAAAAATTATATTATTGACATTTCCAGCTGATAGGAAACTACAGCAAGCAGTAGCCAGTAGAAGGAAGCAAAAACTAATCGCAAAATAGGTATTCTACTTCCTGTTTATTTCTAGTCAAGGTTTTCAGTTTAGTTACCTAAATAGTTTCTGTGCATTTGTGTCAGAAGAAAGTAAACTCATTTCAACATAATCAACAAGACCAACTAGCAAAATAGCCATGGTTCCAATTTGCAATCACTTTTATGTTATGCTTATCTTAGTATGCTTTGTGTATTTGTGTTGCTTGCTTTATATATTGCAAACTTTATGATAATTAACATATTCTTAACAATTGTATAAGGAAGATTTTACTTTAATCTAACTTCTATCTCCTAGTGTATGCTGCCATGGTTGGTGTTAATGTGCAACATATTTCTATTTTGTGCATTGATATGAAATCCTACAATATTTTGTTTACCAAGGACATTTCTCATATATAATCTGTTGATATGCAATTAAATTTTATGTACGTATTCAGTCTATGTTCACTATTAATAACAAACTAATACACCAAGAATGAATGAAATTAATCTTAAAAATTTTAGAGGGTAAATGCAGTGTGGTGATTTTTCCATTTTTCAAGTTATTTACTGTTTCAGTTTTTATACTTTTAAAGTGGGAACAAATCTCATTTTAATCTTCTAAAAAAATGTTCTTCAAATTAAATCTGTTCTCTCCGGTTTTATGAGGTGTCAGTCAAACTACTTCATTTTTAAATGTCATTCTTACTTTTTTTTTCACCTCTATAATCTTTTTTTTTTCAGTTCTAATGAATTAGCTAGAGGTTTTCTTAATTTATTTTTTTAGAACTGTTGACCATGTCTATCATAAGTGAAGAAAAGTTAGGCCTACTTACACTAGCGTCAGTGAGGGAGGAAAAAAAAAGGTGTAAGGTGTAGCGTTGAGATTAAACTCAACACACTGGAGGGAAAGAAGAATTTTGTTAAGGTAAAAGGATCCTTCGCCAATAATCTTTATGATGCAATGGAGAGAGTAGTGAAGGCAGCTCTACGTAGGCTTTCCAGCTTTCAAAAGTTAAACATTTTTTATGTCAACTTTGAGGCATGTTTAGCTTTGAGAGATCGGTGGGTAGAGAAACAGGACAAGGTCCAAGGGCTCAAGTATGAGTTGGATCTGGTTAAATTTAACCAGAGTTACCTGCGGAATATGTTTGAGGATGAGATTGGTAAGCCCCATGCCAACGTGGCTGAACTCAATGAAAGGTTAGTCTTCTATGAAGGCTTTGATGACCAATCTATGGAAAGTGATTCATCGGATGACGAGGTTGCTTTTAATGATATTTATGATTAAGGGTCATTTTATGTTTGTTTTCTGCTTTTAAGACATTGGCTTATTGCTTCTACCATTTTTTTTTACCCTGTTTAAGACTCCGTTATACATACGTCTTGAACTATTCTGCCAACTTCTATTTTTAGTTGTTATTAGTACTCCACAGTTCTCCTATTTTATACTTACCACTTCATTACCATTTTTACAAAACCTCATTGCATTTACCCTTTACTCTTAAAACATGAACCCATTACAATTCATTACTATGTAACTTTTAGTCCAGCCAAACAATTTTTACGCTTCTAACCAATTCATACTCTTTACAATCCAAATGGTAGCCATAATTTCATACAAAATGGTTTTTAGGTTTACCTCATACTTTTCCCTCTTAATCTTTCTGAGCCTCTATTTATGAATTCGTTCTTCATAAATAGTGACCATCTACAGGTTAGGCCAATTCAGAGAAAATAAAGCAAAAGTAGAGGAAACAAGGTTCTAAAGGCTTAGTTGCCGACGTAGGATTGCCGATAAAGGAATAGTAGAATCATCTTGATTCATCCCACTCTATTGAGTGCTACCTATGCTTTCATCTCATACAAAAACAAGGGAAGGGTATGTGAGATACATGTTTGGTTGGACGAAATGAAATAAAATAAATCAAATTAAGTGAGTATGTAGAGGTGCTTCAAACTTTTTTACTTCATTTCTACCACCAATGGTCACACTTGAAATACACACACTGTTCAGACGGTAGAGTCACTCTACAATCACCTAATGAGGCCTTGTATTGTTGATAAGTCAAAGTAAAAACACCTCATCTTATTGCTGACGTCAGATCAGATCTAAAAGATAAACTCAAAGGATTTTTCATAGATCTAGGAAAACCTTTGTTAAATCTCAAAAACTTGGATTAAAAAACATATAGATCCGCCACCAATGAAGCTAAAAAATGCTTAGTTTCAATTAATCTGGAAAAAAACCCAAACCTAAAGTTTGACCGGTGATTGAACGAAAACCATTGCAAATTAGAGAAGCTTGGTTTAGAAAAAGTTGCAAAGTAGTAGAATGCAAATCTGAAAATGTCTCTATTTCTAATTTTTGGGCAAATTTTTTTTGCCTTTAATGGAGCTGTCGGCATAAAACTGATGATGGTAGCAACACCACCACAGGATGCGCGTGAGAGTCATGAGTCATCCAGGTGACAAGTAGCCGCCATGCTTGGCACCCAGTGCACCTTCTTTAAGATAAAATCAAACATTGGTGTCAGTTACAACTTAAAACCTTGGATATTGATGTGACAGAAAAAGGTTTTTCACAAAATAATCTAAGAAAACGTGCTATCTTTTTTGAAGATTCATTTTGAATGAGTTAAAAAAAAACCATGGAAGCAAGGTACAAAAAAACCAAAAAAAAAAAAGGTCAGAGACTTGAAAGTCGAACTTTTCACCCAAATTTATGAAAAAGTATAGGGAATTTGGCCAAGGTTCTCCTAAAAAACCTAAAGGGCTTTTTAAATAGATCTACAAAATAGCCACCATAGAGGGCGGCGGAAAGTTCATCAATACGGCCGCCCTAATGCCGGGAAATTCACCCCTGTTGCAGTGGCCATCTTGGGAAATCCACCTCAGTAGTGGCAATGGTGCCGAAAATCAATTCCCTCAGTAGCCAGTAGCTGAAAAATTCTACCAGCACTTACTGTCCTTTAGAAAGCCCAAATCAATGCTATAAAGAGGCGGGAGAGTGAGAGAGGTTAGAAAGAGAGGGAAAACTAGTCTAGATGGATGCAAATGCTGAGACAAAAGGGTTTATATACTATGCCTGACTCTAAAAATTACACTGCTTTGCCACTCAAGTCTCTATCATGTTTTACTTTTGGCTCTCATTTCTCAGCACCTTTTATTTCTACCGAGACACCTCAAACAAGTTAGTTTAAGTAGCCCATTCCTTGCTTATACTTTGCTTTACGTTATCCATTGTTTGAAAATTTAAAATTATTTAACTTTGTAGATTGGCCGATTAGGATTACTTTTGAATATTTACCAGGCTCTTCTTATAGCCCATGAATGTTAAATTACATTGTTTGAAAAGTTAGGTCCACATCTTCTTAAATATTACTCTCTCTGTCCCATATTGTTTGCACGATATTCACTTTTGGGTTGTCCCATATTCTTTGCACTGTTTCGTTATTTGGTAAGTTTTTCCCATCTAGTTTACTATATTACCCTCTTTTTTTATCTTTACCTCAAAACTCCCAATTTGTTAAACCTTATTCCCAGGTACAATCAAAATCAATAAAATTCATCTTCCCCCTACGCAACCCAAGTGCCCTATCGACAGCGAGGACAATGTCTTTGATGTCGTGACTACCAGCAGGCTAATATTGCCATTGCAAATGCGAGCGGCGACCGTCGTTGACAAAATCCAGCCCCTCCTCGACAAGATTGCCGATTGCCCATCTTTTCTTCGACTCTTCATTACCCTACTCCATTAATGGTAATGCGTCCTATCTTTTCTCCGGTGTCATTCTTGTTATTTTGGTGTCATAGGTGAGATTGCATTTGAATGTCTGGGTTGGAGTTCCTGCACCTGAAGATGGTTGGCATGCTACTGCGCCTCCTCTGATTATTGTCCTACTATATTGACTCATGGAGCTACTCCATCAACTAGATGGAAATTAACGTTGGACGGAATAGGGGGTTGGGCGCTTTGTATAAGGCCTTCGATTTTTGGAAGGGCTAGTTTTAGACATTGTTCTTATTTTGGTGCCTGCAATTATTTGGTGTGTCACAGTTATATTTAGTGTTGTAGACATCAAAGAGTAAAGGGTACATTATTTACGCAAGCATGTTGTTAGAGAGGCATTTGGTTTTTGAAATTGAGTTACTGGTTTTTTTGTTTTCACTATCGTGAATTATGAGATAAATGGCTTGAGCATAAATGATTGCTTCTGGGGATGTAAAATCATGAGTTCCTTGTTTGTTTCAGAAACAACAAAATTGTTGTGACCGAAAATTTGTCATCGCTTGTTTTTTGAATTTGGTTCATTAGTTGTATTGAGGTTTAATTAACTTCTTTGCTTAAGCCTAAACATGTAATGGCATAAGGACGTCATTTTAAGTGCATTTTCTATTCTTGTTATAAACCCACTTAAAGATGTAAAACATTTTTATCGTTTAAGTTTAGCTCATATAACACAGAAACCATCAGAAAAGCCAAACACAAATTGCACACAAATTTAAGTTTTTTTTCACTGACACTTGTTTTAATTACAATTGGTACATCTTATTGCTTTAGTTTCTGCAGGTAGACTAGCTCAGCCATTATGAATACTCAAAACAAATCACTTAGTCCACATACAGCAATAGAGGTTCTTGAGATTTCTTCAAACTAAGCAAAAAGTTGGGGGTGATACCTTCAGAGCAAAATGCACAACAAAGGGATTGTTGCCTCATTCCTCGTCCGATTTTTCCAGTACTCCATTGGTTAAGCAATATACACTAGCAACTTTGAAACCTAGTAACATGGGCAAAGTTATGGTGATACTCTCTAACCTCCTGGGTGTAGTGTTAGGAGATGATTTTTGGATGGAGGCTGCTACATATCTGGAGTCATAAAAGCCTGCAAGAAAATTCATATCTTGTGATGCCATATGGCCAGAGCTAAGGATAAAGTGGTTGCATCGCAAGTGCGAAACCTTAAAAAGTAGTGTAGTACATCAATGTAGGAGTGTTCTTGGTACAAGCTAAGTATTTTGATGCTCAAAAGTGTAAATGGTTCTACTGCTTCCTCTTTAGTATTAGGCTGATTTTGTAAGAACTAGTGCACTACAGAATGTAAAGCCTTAACCCTTGTACTAATTAGTGCTATCAAATAGATTTATATGAAGTGACTTTTCATGTAACCAGCAACTATGTATCATTGGTTAAGCAACTAAGGAAATGAATTTTAATTTTTGCATCTAATTGTTTTGATGTATTTCTTGCCTCATATCATTATAACCTGCAGCTTGTCTTTCAAACTTGTTTTTGTGAGGTGTGTGTTCAGTAGGTTGTAAGGAAATATTGTGGACAATGCTTGGTTAAAAACTAGTGCAAGTAATGTGGATTTGAACATTCAATACTTCATATTGCAGCAATGCACTAAACTCTCCAGTAGTAAACTTTCTAGTTGTTACACACACCCTTACTAAGACCAAGGTAACTGATCCTATATAAGTCACTAAAATTTTGTTTGTGACTTAACTGGTACTTGAGCCTAGCCTTTGAATTTTAGAAGGAATACGAATTAAGAACTGAGGCTTTCCAGCATGTTCTAAGAATTTAAGTGGACTTGTGAACATCTTCATCTAGACAAAAATGATCTAGGTAGTGGAATAAGTTGCTGCAGCTACTGGAGCAACTTTGTTTTAGTTAAGGGCTAAGAAGTTGAAAGCCTTTGATTGAAAGTCGACCTTGAGAATGGAGGATGTTTTCAATTGTAGGGCTAGACAAAATGGTTGTATGGATGAATTGAAACTTGTATAGGTATTTTCTAAGAAAGGGATAGCTTAGCTATCCAAGAAAGTGCACTGGAAGTAAAAAAAAAAAACCATAGGTTTATGACTGACTTCCAAGAACCTAAAAGCTAATTTGTGACATACTGGTTCTATGACAGGTTCACTGATTGGGAAAATTTTCAAACAACCAATGGAAGCTATATGTATGCCTTTGAGTGGAAAATCTTCATATTTTGAATCAAGTGTTGCTGGAACCTAAAAAATCTGCAGCTTTAAGAAGGCCAGTGTGGAGTTGAATTGTGGGAACCTGTTTAAAAAATTTTTGTTGGGGTTTATGGATTTGAAAATACTCCATAGTGATAAAGAAACATAACTGGAAAGTTTTTATTGAGTTATGGAATGAGGAAGGCAGTGAACTCAATAAAACCAAGTCTTTTAACTTCTATGCCTGCAAAAACTACCCATGCTTCAAAATTCAAGTAAAGGATTCAGAGTTGATGCTCAGGGTTTAGGGCAAGTTTCTTGTGCCTAGAAAAATGCTTCTTTAAGTTTTGGTTAACTTTAAAGCATTAAAAAGGGAAAATGACCCCCCTAAGCCTGAATTCTACTATTGTGGGCAGTAGAATGAAAGATGCTTCAAATTGTGGGAAGAAGAGTCCTAAGTTGGACTTTATAGATTGGAAATTTTTTTATATGATTAAAACAAGGATTTTGGAGATTTTGACTGAATTTGAAACACTAAAACCTAAGAAGACACTTTAAGTTCTAGTTTTCTGCTAAGAGTGCCTGCAGAAATAGAAATGCTTCAAAATCATGGAAAAAAGCTTACAAATTGGATTTTTGAGATTGGTACAGGTTTCTTACAACCTAAGGATGATTACTGGAGTTCTTTGTACTGTTTGAAGCTCTGGAAGTCAAGATGGGCAATTTAGGGTCAAGTTCTACTAAGACAACCAGCAGAATGTGACACTCTTCAAAATTTTAGGTGTAAGCTTCTAAATTGATATTTTAAAGTTGAAACGAACTTCCTATATCAGAAATAAGATACCTACAAATTTTTATTGAATTTGGGGCAGCCAATTTCAAGATTCCCCCAAGATTCCGTTAAGCTGCTAACATAACCTGCAGAGGAACTTTTGCTTCAAACATTTGGTAAATGGCCTAAAATTGAGGATTTATGAGATTACACAACTTTTATATGATTAAGATTAGTTTCCTAAAAGATTCGGTATCATTTCAAGCATTGGAACTCAGTAGACCATTTGAGTTCAAAGATTTGACCCAAATGACCTATAGAAAAGAACTTCTTCAAACTCTTGGAAGATGACCTATAAATTGATGTTTTAGGGCTAGGAAAATTTTATTATGACTAAGAGATGGTAACTAGAAATTTTTGTGTTAATTGGAACACTGGAACTCAAGATACCCCTTAAAACCTAAAAAGTTGGAGCTTTAAAATTGCAAAACCTGCATAAAAGAATTATTGGAGCAAGTTTGACTCAAGTTTGAATTTGAGAAAGGTAATAGAACTTTAAAATGAAATTTTCCAGATCTGTTTATGGCCTCAAAATGGATTTGTTCATGACCTTAAACCATAGTTTTGGCTTAGGGATTGGATTCTGGTTATTGCTGCAAGCTAAAAGTAGTATTGGTCTATAAAGGTGTATGAGCAATACTTATGGTCACTATTAGAGCTACTTAGCTACTGTAGAATGAGTTTTAATTGATATCTATAATGGCTTAACTAGAAGCGGAGACTCAGTTTAAGAATTTATCCTAAGTCTATACTTCACATGTCATGGGCAAAGAACATGGTTAAATCAAAAACTTGCAAGATTGTCAACTTTGATGCCACATTGGGGTGTTATGACATTGTTGAAGGCTTTAACAGCTTTGAGAGCTGAAAACTAGCAATTTTAAGGTGTTTTACCAGTGTTCAGTGATCCATATTAAGGAACAATGAGTTGGTTTATAAGGGGCGGCAACAGTGAATTTGATCAACAAGAACTAACAAGTCACTTGCAATGTTTGACCTGTAAGTTGACTTTTTGTGTAAGAAGTTAAATGACTAGAAGAAAAAGTTTGTAGGCCATATGGGGCAATGGGAAACTTATGGAAAACAAGAAATTTTTAGGTCCTTGCTTGCAAAGATGTCAAAGTCCCAAATGTGTCTGAAATTGCTAGGCAGTTTATTGTATAGCTACATTGGTTAAATGAGCTTGTTAGAGGCTGAAATGAGGGTTAACCTTCTGCAAGAATCAACAAACGAATCAACACCAAATAGTAGAATCAAATTTTCTAAACCTAAAATTCTACTCACAAGGCATGAACAAGTCCACTTTATAAGCACAAATGGATCTGCATAAATTCAGTTCAAGATACTTTTTCTTTTTCAAAGTCAAACCCAAAGTCAAAATAACTCCAATAGACAATCTTGTGACGATTTTTCTCTTTTGCAGTACCATATCAAGGTGTTTTAGTTTTATTGGTACAAGTTTTATCCAAAATGGTGAATTATTAAGTGGCGCATACTATCATATGAATACTAAGAGTTCATTATATACAAAAAGTTTGAGGTATTTACAAAAAATGCAACCTCCAGCTTGGCTTTGCAGCAAAACATTGAGACATTTCCCAAATACAAAACCATAGTTGGTCATTATTTAGTTTTAGGCCAAAGTTCATTGCCAAAATTTGCAAACCAGTTTGTTTTATGAAAACAATGTTGATAAACGAGTGAAATATGAAATTTGGCCTTAAAAATCACATTTTTACATTTTAGCTCAAGAAATTTGCACTAAATCTGCAGAAAAATCAGGTTCAACACTTTTGGGAAATACCATATGTGACACCATGGCCTATAAACACCTATACAATTAGCTAAGTTAGGGAATTTAGTCTATCAAACTTGAATCTAAATCCGAAATTTGCAGCAGTTTCAAATCTGACACTTTTGGTTGTAACAGTAAACATGAGTTCTGGTTTTCCATGGAAAACCAAAACTCGTACACACTTTTATTTTATCAAAAGAAACTTTTGGGAAGCAACAAAACTGGATGTCAACCAAATAATCACGTTAACATAGAGAATAAAAAATCCACTTCCATTCACAAGGGAATTTGGTATTGCATTGGTTAAAAAAAATAGCAGCAGTAGTAATCGGATTACAAAATCAACATACTAGATTAGTGCTTGATAGAACCTTTACTATGCAATTTTTTGTTGAAGCACTAATTTTCCAGATCTGAAACGACATCCTTCGGGCAAAAGTATGACCTATTTGCACCAGCCAAGACTATTTTTGAATTACTTACATAACTACCAAAAGCAAAAGTTCAAAAACTGGCAACAAAACAACTAGGCTGGAGTGTAGCTGTTATGCATCATCGGTTGGCCACAATTATATACATTCCCACAGGAAAAGCACACTATTTATTCTTGCAAATGTGCCTGTACAGCCTCGATAATTTCAAGAGCCACAAGAACTTGAGCTGGGAGATGACCTTCTTGCTCCAACCGACTCTTGTTCACATGTGGTATGTTGTAGCCATTGTTCTCGATTTGTTCCTTTGCCTCATTCCAAATTCGCCAAATAGTGTGTCGGCTGACAGAGAAGTGATTACAAACATTCAAAATTGATTCTTTTTTTGGTTTCCCTTTGTTGTTGCGCTCCTTCATTAATGCTAAACATATTGCCTGTCATTCATCCTTGGTCAAAACTTTGTGTTGCTTCTTCTCAATTTCCAGGTTGCATAAAGAACTCATCAATTTTGGTGGTGGAGTTGGATTTCAAGTGCAAGTTGTAGTTAACAGGGGAGTCAAATTTCAACCAAGTTTCAGTTGCCGGTTAAAGCATTACGGAGAGCTAGAAATTTAATTGATCAACTGAGAGAATATGAGTAGTTTGGAAATGAGGATGGATTTTGGTGGGGAGACGAAGAAACCAAACAAAGTCATCCCGCCACAATCAAAATTAGCTTAAAACAGCCATTTGCTACCAGCCAACAATGTGATTTTAATTTCTGATTTCAGGGGTATTTTTGTCAAAAAATACATCATCTTATCATTTATTAATCTTTGTACCAATCACAAATGGTGCAATAAACATGGGATGGAAGGAGTATTCACAAAATTTTTCTAGAATAATTAAAAAATTTTATTCTTATAAAAAAATACTACACACATCATACATACGATTCCTTACAAACAAGTTTGCCACTCTAAAACTTGGCTTCCTATCAAACACAACGTTTGCAAGGAGAAAATAGTTAACTTATTTTATTAATTTTTCCAGTTAATTTATTTTACCTACGTCAATCTTTTTAATTTATTTTTTTCCATTATAAAATATTTTGTAAAGGGTTTGGACTTTTTCTTATGTGGACCAAACCTATGTCGTTGTAACAAACTCTATTCCATAGATGCTGTAATATACAATACTTGCTTTTACTCTTCTCACACCAAGTAATTTATATCTATTCGACACAATGAGCGCAGTATATGTTATTATAACAACTACTTACCTGTCCATTAGATGGGTTATGAAACTAGTTTTGATGATTTATGTGAACCCTTCTAGAGAATTAAACAATTCAATATGAGATTAAATCCTTGAAAGTGTACTTTCGGGGCTGAAGCTGGGAAATTCTTAGGTTAGATGGTGTTTGAAAGAGAGATTAATGTCAACCCAAATAAGATTAATGTAATCAACATGATGCTTGATCCCCAGAACAAAAGAGATGTCCAGAAACTTGCAAGATAACTGACTGCCCTAGGCCAATTTGTCTCATAATTTGGGGGTCGCTGCCAACCCTTCTTTTCAAATACTTAAAAAAGAGGCAACATTTGAGTGGACCAAGGAGTGCTTTGAAGCCTTTAAGCATGTTAAAATTTACCCATAATGCCTCTTGATGCTGAAGCAAATAAAGCCCGATGAAACCCTCATTTTGTACATAGCATGACCGACTGTTTTATTAAATCATCTTCATCAGGAAGCAGAGCGATGGCTAGTTTATGATATCAGCCGAATGCTCCAAAGAGCAAAGTCACGGTATCCTATCCTCTAGAAAACAATCTTTTCCCTTGTAATAGCTTCAAGGAAGTTGAGGCCTTATTTCCAAACACACAAGATCATCATTCAAACTGAGTTGCCTCTTTGAGATATTATTCAAAAACCCAACTAGTCTGGAAGTCTAGCTAAATGGTGCATTGAGTTGGGAGAATTTGACATCCAGTACGAGTCCTAGAGAACACTAAAGGCCCAAGCCTTGGCCACCTTTGTTGTAGAAATGACCCTAGCAAAAGTAGCTGTAGAAAGATGATTAAATGAGATCTTGCCTTGGGAAATGTATGTTCATCTGGCATTTGGACCCAAGTACGACGGTGCTAGTGTTATACTATAAGGCCCTCTTGACATGGAAGCAATACTTAGAATTAAGTTTCAATTCCCGGTTACAAACAACGTTGCTAAATACGAAGCCCTCATAGCAGGACTATGTATAACTGGTCGGGCAAGGGTTATGACACCTACAAATATATAATGACTCCCAACTAATAATGAACCAAGTTACTAAAGTAGCAGAACTCAAAGATTTCATTCTTTGTAAGTACATAAACACGACAAGGAATTTAATGTAGACAGTTGACCTCATGTAGATCCAGACGATACTGATGGCCTAGAATGTGATGGCAGATGACCTTTTAAAAGGCTAAAGAAAGGCCTTGACGCATGAACTTGTGGAACACTCAATCCATCTACTTGAACACTAGGCCCTCAAGGATGATTGGAGGCAGCCAATGTGACTCTATCTCGAGTCCAGGGCCCTAAGTGGAACACCCAAGGGAAAAAGGAACATGATGTGGTTAAAAAGGTTTATCATCATTGAGGTAGAGCTATATAGATGAAGGTTTATGCCATGCCACCACTATAGTGATGCTTAAACCCTCAGGAAGGGTAGGATGTTCTTTAGGAAATCTACCAATGAGAATGTAGGGCCCATATTTGTATCAACTCCTTGGCTCATAAAACACTATGGCAAGGTTATTTTTGGCTAATGATTCAAGGAGATGCCAACAGGCTAGCCCAACAATGCCATATATGCCAACTCAATGCCTGAGTACCAAGTTTACTGTCCTCCGGTGCCTTGCTGGCTACCGACCCCTGACCATTTGCCATGTGGGGCCTTAATCTGATTGGAGCACTCCCAACGGCCCTAGGACAAGCCAAGTATTGTATTATAATCATAGATTATTTTATTAAGTGGGTAGAAGCAAAGCCCTTAGCCTCGGTAATGGCCCCCTAGATTACCCAGTTTATGTGGAGAAACATAATTTCTCAATTTGGATGCCTTTGAGCCACTTTCACGAACAATAACAAGCAGGTTGATAACTAGTAGGTGCACTGATTGCAGAGACTAAAAAGATTCACCTTTTTTTGCACTTATAGCTCATCCACAATTAAATGGACATGTTGAAGTCACCAACCAGACCATAAAAAAATGCTTAAAGAGAAGGTTAAGATAGGCCAATGGAAAGTGGGCTAAAGAATTGGCAAGTGTCCTATTGGACTATAAAATGACACCATGAAGGCTGACTGGCGAAAGTTTTTTTTTCCATATTTTATAGAACGTATGCACTCATAACCATGAAAATTGCACATTTAACCCAACGGGTCCAAGCGTATGATGTTGAAGGAAATGGAAAGGCATTAAAAGGAGAACTAGACATGCTATAAAAGCTAAGAAAAAATGCCCTAGGTTCATATGAGAGCATTTAAGCAATGAGCTGCCCTGACACATGACAAGAGGGTTAAAAGAAGGCTATCTAAGTAGGGGGAATGGCATTCGTCAAGGTAGAACTAACATGAAAGAATCTAGGATACGGGGCACTAAAATTTAATGGGATGGACCCCTACTTGTTCATGAAGGAAATCAAGGATGTCGTCTTCTAGGTAACGAACCTTAAGGGTAGATGTAATGCCCACAAAGTCCTAAGTAATTAAGCCTCGGGCTCTGAGGATTCAGGACTTAAGAATTTTTCCTAAATTGGCAATTAAGCTCATTGAGTTTGGGAGACACTAAGTTAAGTGGATCGGGGAGTATGATAAGTGTTGGACACTCCCAGAATTTAAACATGGCCTAGGCCAAGTAAAATGATGAACATTTAATGTGAGGGACTCAATTAGACAAAAGGGACTTTTGGTGGTTGGGCTTAATTACCCAAATAAAAGGAATTGAGGGACTAAGGGGGGGGATTATCCAATTTTAAAGGCATTAGATTCCATGGTTGCCACCTTTCTCCATTTCCCATTATTTTAATTCACCTCTCACCCAACTCATCACTTAGGATTACTTCCTCCACCTACTTGTGCCCCACTTTTGACAAATCCACCCAACTTTCACCAAAGTCTTCCAATTTGTCCCCTACTTTTGACTATCTCACCCACCACCCACACAAGTCTTTCAATTTGTCCCATACTTTTGACTATCTCACCCACCACCCACACAAGTCTTCCAATTTGTCCCCCACTTGTCTCCCACTCATCCAAGCACATGATACACTCATTCTCCCCTCCCAAATTCATCCATTACATGTCCATTAAGCTCCCAAATTCATTTATTTCACTCTTCCCCATCTCTTTCTTCAATCTTTCTCTAAGTTTGCTCTTAAACTCTTCCAACTTTTCTCTCCCAAATACCATTCGGCCATAGCTCGTTCTTGAGCATGCTTGAGCTTTTACCAAATGTTCTTGCCATCTATAAGTTCTTAAGAACATCCCAAGAAAGAATCAAAAAGAATATTGAAAGAAGGAGACGTTTTTAGAAGTCATCAACTAAGGGAAGTTTCGGCCAAGTCTTGTTCTTGGCATTCTCGTGTTTGAAGCTTGTGTTCTTGATGCACATAAGCTTCTAAAGCCTTCCAAGGCTAGGAATCAAGTGGTGAATTCAAGAAAAGACGAGCAGGAGCTCTAAGGAAATCAAGCCAAAGGATTCGGCCATACCTCTTTTGGTTGAGGTATTGTGTGTTCCACCAAGTTTTCTTGGTATATGTAAGCTTTCGATCTATGGTAATGCAAGAATATACTTTCTAATAATTCAGCCATTGTAGGTTCTCAAGCTAGAAATTAAGTTCAAGCTATGACAAGCAAGGAAAAGGCAAAGAAACAAGCTTCTAAAGCTTCCGGGCAACAAAGTTGCTAGGGTTTTGTGGTAAGGATTCTGATAATGATGGATATGGGATGGCATGTGATCCTAAGGTGCTATAGAGGGCTATGTTTTGTTGCTTAGGCAACTCTGTGCTAGCTAGCTCCGTGCAAGCATTACGGCCAGAAATTGGGTCAGCCAACTCAATTCCTAAGCATAAAGAGATCTCAGATTAATATGGACTAATAAATAGTTAATCAAAATTAAAGAAAATATGCTCATGCTTGCTCTGCTTTTCTTGGGAATATGGTGTTAAGTGGTGTGTGTGTTTGTGTGCTTCTATGTTTGGTTGTGCTCGCTGACCTCGATTATTATTATATGCATATATCATGTATTTTCTTTGTCTTAGTGTTTTCTTTGCAGAAGCTTGGATTATATTTTGCCAAGATATACTTGTGCTATGTTAGGCTCTGTAAGCTATACGAAATCTTTATTGAGTTTAACTCACGCCCTTCTCTACTTAATGTAGGAAAAGGAGCACTAGAACGGAACTAAGATCAAGAGTATTTTATACTCTTTTTGTTAGTAAAAAGGTTTGTATGTGTACATATGTATTTGCTCAATATTCTAAGTATTCTAAGTGTTATAGGTTGCTTGTGTATCAAGCTAATAAGTGTGGACTTTAAGTGCAAGACTTGGAGTCTAGATTGTGGGAACAAAGTCTCTATGGTGGAAATGTGTTCTATGTGTGATTTTCCATGTATAAACATGTGCTATGTATTTTGCTTTGTCTTAAAGACCAAATTTGTGATTCTAAGTATTTATGGACCCTTTCGGGTATTTAAGTAAAATGGCATGCTAAAATCAAATCTAAGCATATTCGGCTATGTTGTATGTCTATCACATACATGTAAACTCTTGGACATTCTAGTTGACAATCATCTTTGGGCCTAAGTAAAAAGTTTATAGATATGCATGATCATGTGTTCTAAGCCCATGTTTGAAATATGTAATCATGTATGCATAGGCCTTATATGAATGTTTAAAGAAGAACATTAAGTAAACATAAACTAGAAAGGAAATGCATGCCTATAACGAGCTTGAAATGAACACAAGTTCCACATAAGTACTAGCTTGTTTCTGAGAGTGCAATATCAACCTTTAAGTAAATCATTAATGAGCTAATGCTAGTAATATCCTAGGAACATGCCCATATGTTTGGTTTTGTTTAAATGCCCCTTATATGGAATTCCACTACATAGTTAAGTAATTGGGCCCGAATGAGCCAGGTGCTAGGTTGGGCGTGGCAGTAGAGCGATGCCTCACACTTATCATTCAGATGACCTGTTACCCTACTTTGTGTAGTAATGATGTTACATTATTTTATGAAAGAAAATGAAGGCATTCGTTCTACTATGTTTACTTCTCGATTAATTGACACATGAGGCCCTTAGGTTGCCATAAAATGAACAAGAGGTCAATAAAGCAAGACCTTAGAAGGACCCTAAAGAAATAAAATGTGAAACAATGAAAAATGACCCTTAACAATTATTTGAGACTAGATAGCCATCGATGGGGCTGATCTTTGAAATAAGACCTATATGAAGGACAAACAAAAGAAATGAAAGAAAAACATGCATAGAAAAAAAATTACATTAATATAATAATAAGAATTCCTTACAAAAAGTGTTTTCAATTTACAAACCAAACCTATGGAGTAGGTAGCTGAACGAAAAGCACCAACACCAATGAGCAGAAAGGTTTTAAGGGTATACTGGAAAGAAAGTACAAATTATATGAGGGCTTGCAAGCCTAGGAAGGTTCCTGATAAACAAAGGCCAAACGATAAAGCAACTTAGAATTCACCCTTAATACGGGCCTCCTTAATGTTCGTCACTAATGTGCTATCATCATAGCGTGCTTTTCCTTCTTTTGCATCCTTCGGCCATGTGTCGAAATCTGAACCCAGGTTTGCATAAGCTTTGGATGTGCTCGTTTGACCTGGAAGCGGTATGAAAAGAAGCCCTATTTGAACTCGTCTAAGGCTTCCTTACTGAGCCCTTTTTTATGCTTCTAGATCACGGGCATTAGCCTTAGCCCCAGTCATCTCACACACCTTCTACGCCTTTTAGCCTTTGAAGCCATCCCTCATGATACCGCCTATGAAGGGGCCTAGGATAGTGATCGAACCGAAGTTGGGCTTGACCTGTGGAGCTAATGAACTCAACTAAAGGCACAATTCAACAGCCCCTATCTTGCTCTAAAGACACAATTCAACAGCCCTTATCTTGCTCTCACCAGCCTCCAAAAGAGAAGTTAGCCCCTTGGCCTCAGAAATGGCTTGAACTTCCCCTTCCTTGACCTTATGGAGAGCATCAGCTAACTCTAATAGCTTCTGCTTCATACCTTTCGAGAGCTTTTCCTGCTTCTTTTTTTCAACTAGCTCCAAATCCTTAATCTCTTTTCTTAGGGCCTTTTCAATGGAACACTTCTTCTTCAGCTCCTTCTTCAGCCCATCATTTGAAAACTTAAGGTTGGTGAGCTGCGAATCCAATGATTGCATCATCCTCTCAGGGAGGATGGGCGAGGCGGTGCTGATCATAGAGGGTCGATGCCAATCACAAGTGACACATTTCTCCTCGATGGAAAAGGTGATGATGGCCCTTGTAGCCATGATTAGTTAGTACCTAACATGACTATATTCATCATAAAGAACAACAAAGACCATACCTGAATAAGGCAACAAGCTACGCTCATTAGCTAAACACCATCCCTTTAGAGAAGATGGGTGAGGTGGTGCTGATCACTAAGGGTCCTCAACCCTTCTAAGGCGTGAAGGTCAATGTCATACCGATCTTCCAAGATCGACTCACCAAGGCCCATCATCGAATGCCCAGTCTAGCGAAATACAACTACGCGCTAGCCTATGCCTCTGAAACTGACCTTGCTCGCGGACTAGGATGTGAGGATTGAAATGATCCTTTATACAATCAAGTGTAGGGGGATACTATCAAGCAGGCCTGAAGGCCACTCCTGTAGGCTTCTTTGTTAGGGCCTTCTCCAAGATAACCCCTATAGGAATTGGGGGGCAGAAGGAAAAAGAGAGCCAAGTGTGTCATGTTTTTGGGTTGCCTTAAGCATTTATACTTTTAGGACACCTTAGGCGCCTTTTGTTTTTAGGACACCAACAACACCTTAAGATCCATGGTAGAGGACCTGCTCCTCCTGGGCAGGAAAAGCTAGATAAAAAGATCTACAGTCAATACAAAATAACGTTAAATCACTACCATGAAATGGAAAATTGCAAAAATGAGCCATGCCTTCACTCTCACTTGTAGGACTTTAGTCCCCTATTTCAAACCAGTTGATGTGCCTTCAGATAGGACTCGCCCACCTGCACCACCAGGGGCCCCAACTTGAAAACTGGAGCTACAAGAGACTTCCCAGCGGCCCCAAGCCCATGAGATGCCTCAACTGATAAGATTGGAAGCTTACAAGCATCAGCCAGCTTGTTGGTGATGCTCTTGTGCCACTTCATAAACTCTTTTTCTTAGCCACCCATATTTACAAGAAGGTACAACCACATTAGAATCGTTTTGGCAAAACAAAAAAGCAAGATGAATAACCACACGCAAAAGGTACGATTCCTAGTATCTACTAGACTGTGCTGAAGTTAAAAGGCTATCTCAAAGGACTCTACCAATGGCCCATTCTGATTCAGAGCCCAGTTAGCTGGGTTTAGCTTGCCAGGATAAGATAGGTGTGCCCTGCTGATGCTTGTCTACTTAAGTGCCATGTCCCCAATTTTTGTGTAATGGATGAGGAATAACTTCATGAAGTTGTGGTTCCCCGCCACACATTCTAACCAGGTTAGGAGCCTATTGTAAGCCACGTGCCTTTTGGAGCCTTTATATATCAGAGGCCTTTGGACTAAAACCTGTTAAGGGGTATTTTCCCACCTAGCCTGTAAAAGAAGTGGTCCTTCTATTCCTCCCACAAATCCTTGTAGTTGATAAAGGAAAAAGACTTGTTTCCCCCTCAGTTAACTGGAGTATATGGAAGAATAATGAATCCTTCTTAAAGTCCAACATGTAGAACTGGAGAAAGCCTTCTAGCAGAAGAACTAGCATAGCCATCTTGTAGCAGATAATGAAGGCATTTATTGCTCGTGTTGTGCCCAAAAGCCAATTATAAGATGATTATTTTTTTGCACATTGAGTCATGATATTTTATTAAGGCATTAATCCAGTAATTATGTTTGTTGTTTTGTTTTTGCGTAACATAATAAACATAATCATAACCTTAGAAAAATGATATTCTTAAATGTCCTCGGCTAGTATTATCGTGGAGCAGGTTATAATAATACATAACGACTAGCATATGTGGAGACTAATATGAGCTATGTAGTCTACATATGGATACAAGTTGGAGAACTTGTGTACTGGACCGACCCACTATGAGAACGCTACATGGATCATTATATAAACTTCATAAGTGATTCTCATAGTGATCATGTATATGTAGTCCTTTTACCTAAGGTCATCAAGGTTCCCTACATGTGAGTCACATACTTTGGTACTTCCCTTTGTTGCTCGTAACTGAGTGAACTTGAATGAGGTCATTGGGTATGTCACATATCAGACGAAGGGTTTTGTGTGATCAATATGGGATTTGTCCCTCCTATGTAACTGGAGTGATATCTTCAGGCCCCTTTATAGAGTGAGACTAAGAAAATTGCATGGCCATGATCAAATGAGTTGATATACGATACCAATATAATCAGTTTGAGTTAGTCTACTCAGTAATCAAGAAACCAAAGATTAGGCTATAAGAGAGTGAAACATTCCATATCTCGTGCTTAGTCTTGATATCTTAGACAAATGAACAATGACATATACGGACAATGATCATAAAGGTTTAGTCGAATCACCGACAATCATGTCACTTAGGTAGCATTGATGTGTTGCCAGACACCGCTCATTGCTTATGATCATAAATGTGATTTGTGATCATTGCCAACGTGGTAAGAGCCTATTAGGTCACACACATAAAGCCTATTTGAATTATTTGAGTGCATGGGCTAATTTATTTGGGTTATGGTTTCATGATAATTTCGTATTAACAATTGGCCCAAATTTTGAGCCATTATTAAGCCCGAAATTAAAGCCTAATTGGATTAGGACTCTTGAAACCTATTAGGCCTTTGAAGTTGAGTCTCACTATAAATACAACATATAGTGAGAAATTCAAGGCTTTTTCCCTAGCTTCCCAAAAGTTCTAGCTGCACTCTACTCTTGCCATTCCTTGTAGGACGCAAGCTAACATTGCGAGCGTAAGAGAAATGCATCTACCGGGACGTGGTGGAAGCATGGTGATCCTGAGAGGCTCATATGGATACCATAGAGAGCTTGAACACGTCAATTGTTTAAGTTTTATTATTCAACTCTATAGTTGGGTGAAAGATTTTAACTGAATTAAGTATGAAAAAAATTTGAACACCCAGGTTACCCTATTTCACTTGGATCCTAGAGGGTTTCAATTATATTCCGCTGTGCTTGTTTGGCTCCTGAAACCCGACATTTATGTAGGAGAAGAAATTAGGGGTCTACTGTAAAGGCAGCACTTGGTAGTGTTTGCTTAACCAATGGTTAGACGAGGAACTAAAGCCCCGCTTAGAGTTGGCATACAAACACAGTGAGGACATTGAGCCCCCATGTCACCTAAATGAGGCCCTTATCCTCTAAAGCTTGCCTTCTAGTGTAGCTGTCATAACCTCATTGGGCCAAAAGAACCTCCTGAGATTCATCGAAATGGTGTCTTCAGTAAGTTGCATATGGGCACCCTTCAATACTTCTGGGTTAGGCACAAATGGCTCTTTTGAAGTGTTGGCGTTGCCTGGGGATAAAGGTACATGACTTGTGATAGCCATTCGTAATGATGACCTTGGAGACTCCATTTGGAAAAATCAGCAGAGAAGTTAGGGCTGCTGCCAGCATATGATGCACGATGAAAAAGAAGGGGAAGCCGAAAACAACAAACCAAAATGGCATAACAAAGAAAACCCAGACCAAGACATAACAAAATTGCAATGACAACCACCACATGACAATAAAACAAAAAGAAGCCAATGAGCACAGCCAAAGTTTATTACTTATTTAGAATTGCTTCTGGAAGAACGAACAAGGAGAACTAAGAAGAGTGAGCTGAATGCCACTAAAAGAAGAACTTTGAATACGAGCGAGTGAATAAACATAGGAAGTGAGAATAGTATAAGATAGTAAAATGATGAACAAAAGAAGTAAAAAACCTTACCCCTTATATCGAGAGGACCATAATTCTCAAATAACCCTTAGAAATTGCCATCATCATGATGAAGAATATCTAGGCCAGTAGGAGCAAGACATGTGGTGAGAAGTAGCCATCGAAAAGTCACGCTGAATCGTTTCCTTGATGTAGCATTAAATAGACATCACTTTACCTTCTAACTAATCTGTTTGGAGTAGCCACATGTACCAAAGATAGAGGAGAAATAGATGCCTTCCACAAATTGACAACATTTTGATGCCTTCCTTAGGAAGCTACCAAAAGGTGCGTTGTACCCCAGAAAACAACGACGAATGAGAAACCTGTAAATGGGCTCACTATAGCCAATAGATGGGGGGCATACCCTAACAGCAAACACATGAGCAAAGAATTCTAAAGAGATATGTTAGCTTTTTTATCCATCCCTAAAAACATAGGAGACCCATATTTTCTTAAAGGGGGAGTTATTTGGTAGCATGAGGGTTTATGCTCAACCCATAAGCTAAGAGGCCCATATTAGGATGTGGCCCATAATGAGGCACAAAGAGGCCAATTCCAATTGTGCTAAGGAGGAAACCCTCTAATGATGGAAATGGAATCCCCAGACTACATGATGAACTAGGCAATTTCAATCTAGAGGAGTTTCTCTTGAATCTCACTCAACTATATAAACCAACCTCATTTGACAATCTCGAGGTACTAGATTCCCACTGAATGCTCATCATTTTTCTCTGTTCATTACAAACTAACTTGATCGAGGTTTTCCTAGGAAAAGATCCCAAGGGCCTTGACATTGTCTTTGGGTCTGGATCTTTGGTTCACCATGATTCCAACCTGTCAACCGACCTACCTGATTCAAGCAACCCTGTGTTGACTATCAAATCTATATATAATACAAAATTCGTTCATTTTTTGCATGTTCATTATAAATTATCTACTTGGATATATTAAGAAAGTCTTATAGTTTCTCATATTAGAGTAGATGCTTAGGCCCTCATATTGATCTACCTTCATTATCACATAGTTTATGTAAGGAAAATACTTTTCTTCTAGAATGAAAGAAGTAAAATTTTGTTAGAATTAAATAGAATAAAAAATTCCAATTTAAGAGAGAAATACATTGGATTGGAGTAGGCCACTCAACAAACTCCTACACAATATAAGAAATTATATTTTTCCTCCCATGGCCCAAAGTCTGTAAAAAATCCCCCTTAAACTAGAACAGTCAAAATGCCCCTAAAACACCAAAAAAATTTAAGCTTTTTAAAAATCACTGACCCAAAAAGAAAAATACGATAAAAAATATAATATTTAACCCTTTATTCTAAGTTTTCAAATCCTCTTTTAACACTAAATCTTTTGATCATAATCTAGACTTCTTGCAAACATTCTTTATTTTCTTAATCTTGTTGAGATTCTCTAGAATATGCAACACTATTTTCTCACAACCTTACATACTAATTGCAAGTTGCATGGAAAATACTTGTGTGGTTATTTGTGACGATCATCATGCATTATAAATCAACCCATCACTTATGAATTGTTAGCTTGGATGGACATTAAATTTAATACAGTTTGATAGTTTGTGAGGCATGAGTCATTTACAGACTGTCACGTAACTATCAGTTACTATTGTTTGAGATTTAAAATTGCTCAAACACAAGCTTTAAGTGTTCTATATAAAACCAAAACTAGGTGATACTACAAGCAACACATGAGATCACATAGTATGAAACATACCATATAAGATTTAAAACTTACTCGTATATAATTATTTTCTTGAATTTCTCAGAGGTTTTAAGCTCTATACCTTATTTCCTATGAAAATCTAAAGTAAAACTATTTTAGTATTTGAGTATGACTTAATTCTGAAGAATTTGGTTAAAGTAAGCTCCTTACCTATAAAGATAAACATTTCACTTATCAACTCAAATCTTTTAAGTTGAAGTGAGATTAAATATCATATGTTTCTTTCTCATGTCCTTCAAATAATCTCTCAACAAAATTTTCTATGAGAACTAGTGATTCTATTTAGTCTATAGTTTACCCCACTATAAGAGGGATGCCAGATTCCAACTAATAGAGGCAACTAAAAATCAATTGCTAGACATGTTTAGTTATCATTGAGTAGCTTTTTTTTAGAACAACTATAAAACAATTTATTAGTAGAATAAATGTAAAATGAAAAGATTTACACCGTTTAGTCTAACAAAGTGCTAGAGTTACTAACATGATCACACTTCACACAAACCCCTTTCCACACTTTCACCCATTTTTGAATCGCTAACAATGGATTTAACCTCCACTCAATTAGGAAAATTTTGAAATACACCTTGGTGTAAAAGTACCACTTAACTTCCATTCAAGAAAGGTTAGAAAGCAAGAGATAAAATAGGAAAGATGAAATTGTTGGGAGAAAAAAAAAGGGTAATGTAATCAAGAACCATACAAATCCAAAATTTCCTTCATTATCACATTTAAATTCATTCATTCTCTATTAATAAGTCTCCTTCCTTCCCTAGCAGTAGCAAACCACTAATATTATATTATTTCCTCCAATTTATGTGCATCTCATCAACAATCTTAATTTGTAGGTGAATCTCCCTCCTTTGTCCTTCCCTCCCTCTACTGTGAAATTTTTTTTTGTTCTCTCTATTGCCAAATTCTCATCGTTATCCTATTCCTTCCTCAGGAATTTGCCTCCATCATGGCTACTGTACTATCATCATCCGTCCCTCATTTCCTTTTCTTGATCTTCTAATTGCTTCTCAGGATTTGCTATGTTTTTGTCCCTTATCGTCTTGATTTGTTTTTTGGTATTAATAATTTTTTTTATATTTTGCACTTTCAGCCCCCTTTTTTTTGGCACCCCTCAACTCTTTGTAATAGAGGGATTGGTTTAGAATTAGTTTAAAATTTGAGATTTATATCTTGGATTGAAGTTTTATATGTTTTGTTGTGATTTTTTTATCTATGTATGCTTCTAGATTTTATTTGTACGCTCTAGGTTTGTAAAGAGCACAAATTTACACACACACACACACACACATACATATATGCTTCTGGGACTTATATGTATGTCCTAGGTTTGTAAAAAATATAGATATATATGTATTCTTTTGGGTTATATATATATGCTTTTGGATTTTATATGTATGATTCTAAGGTTAATATGTATATTTTTAGATTTTATATGTATGTTTCTAGATTTTTTGTGTAAAGAACACAAATATATACGTACGCTTCTAGTTTGATATGTATATTTTTGGATTTTTTATGACATGCTTTTGGATTTTTTTATGACGATCACAGATATACATGTATGTATTTATATGTGTGTGTGTGTGTAGTAATATTGTCTGAAATTGAAATTGATTTGTATGAAACTAAGTTGTTATTGTGTAAAACTGCATTGTTAATGTACAAAATTTTAGTTCATATATGAATTAAATTATTTTTCTATTGAATGAATTTTAAGTTTTAATAGTGTATGAAACTAGAAATGAGTTGTATAAAACTGAGATTTATTTGTATGAAACTATGAACTATATACGTGGAATTGAGTACATTTTTTAAATAATTACCATATTTATCATATTATTTTTATTTTGTTCATTAAAATTATCTTTTCAATTGAATTCAAAGTAAAAAAATCTTCATAATTAAAATTTTGAATAAATTTAAGATATTCCATAATTATCTCAATTAAATATGACTATACTAACAAACAAAAGTTACCATTCATACTCAAAATTAATGGACCCCTAACAGTGCCAAGTTGGTGCTTGTGCACCTTGGTGCACAATCTCAAGCCTCACTCAATTATACCATGCTTCACCTGCTTATGCCTATTAACCAATAAGAGAAACGAATAAAATTGGATATCATAAAAAATTCTAGCACTAGAAAATATGGCATTCTTAAACACCACCTCTTTTCTATTTTTCCAAATCACCCAAACAGCTAACATTGTGGTTGCCTCCCACATACTTTTCTGCTCATTTTGAAGTTGCACATTTGAGTTTATCTTCAAAATAATCCTATAATGAAGATCCTGGTTCATCATCCCTTTTCCATCACAAAAACATTAGTTCCTAAATTTTCCATACCTCCAAGCATCTGCTAAATACATGCTCCATATCCTCAGCACATAAGGCATGATACATCTGCCATTTGGATCTTCTGATTGCAATATTTGTCCATGTCAATAACATATCTTGAAGTGCTCTCCATATAAAAACATTCATTGTGCAATCCATATAAAAACATTCACTTTGCATGGTACTAGTGAAGTCCAGCATTCATTTCTACCATGCTCTACCAGTTGCAGCCATTACTCGTCAATCTTGACACTGATCTTCTTGACTGAGTATTTGTTGCCAACTTCCATCCAACCATAACATGAATCCTCCTTATCTGTAATTATGCATGAACTTCCACAGCTGTTCAATATTTGTTCTAACTCCCCCAACTCCCTACCCCTAATCTCCTTCCTCCAACCCCAAGCCCAACACCTCTCCACCAATCTTTCACTCACCTTACAATCTTTTGACAATTATAATGAATACAACCTTGGGAATCTTTTCTAAAACATCAATTACCCATCCAACAATCTTTCTAGAATCTAAGGCAATGGATCACATTTTCCTAGGTTAGGGATGGTGTAGGCTACAAAGATAAGCTCTACTCTCTCTCTCTCTCTAAAATTCAAATTTCAAACCTTTGAGCATTATTTCTTTTAATTTCTGGCGGCCGATTCTAGCTTCTAGCTAGTTTTGGATCCCATTCATAAAGAGGATGGTTGGTCCAACTGAATAGAAGGGTGCTTATACCGGTGAAAAGAAAAAACTTTGGGCTTTCAGTTAAAGATAGAAAATTTGGGTACGTGTTGCGGTTCTCTAAATTTGGGAAGCATTTCAATTCTTCTATGGTGTTGGAGGTGAAAAAAACTCATTGGCGGGTAGGAATGTGGAGTCAATTTTGGTATGAGAAAGGAGAAACTCCATGGAGGCAGAGGTGAGAATCGAAGGCAAAGTATTTGAATTGGTCTTGGATAGAAACTCAACGAGGCATTTTTTATTAGTTTTAGTGCTAGTTAAGGTAAGAAGTAAGGAGATCTTTATTCTTGAAGGGAATGAAGCAAGACAATGGTGGAGTGTAAGCTCTGCTATTTCAACATTGGTGAAACAAAGTTTGGGGGGCAGAGGTGGCATGGTTCGTTATTTTTGGTGACAGAAAGAAGAACCTCAACTGAGCGTCATCCTTTGGTTCTAACGGTGGTGTCAGAAGGGATTATGTTGATTGAAACTCATCTTCGTCACTCCTTTTTTGCCCTTGCTGTAAATCAAAAATAAAAATCTCAGTGGAAGTAGTTGGACGAACAGAATTGAAAGGCAGGGCATTAGCGGTTAACCTAGGGTTGGGGAAGGAGGCAACAAAGGTGTGGGTTCAAAGGATTTGGGCCAAACCTAGTCATAGTATTGGGTCCAAGCTTGACTTTCTTTCGAACTCAGGCAATTTTGATAAAAGGGCTTCAGGTAAGCCTTTTAACCCATGTCTTTTGGATTCAGTTAAGGCCGATTCTTGTGGGCCTACAGGTTTGGATAGTGTTTCAAATGGTGGTGAGGCTTCTGATAATACTAACTGCTCTGGGATCGAAAGTCTTGATGGTGGGGTAGGGGTCAACGTATCTTTAAATGGGCAAACCATGGGTCTTCCAGATTTGGTTCTTAAAATGGATCCAAAATTGGACAGGGTACTGGTCGGACATATATCAAAAAAGGAAAAAGAGGAGGTATTTATTGGTGCGGCTCCCGGTCTAGCATTGGGTATAAGTGAGGTTTGACGGGTTACTGAGTTAGATAAAAAGGTAGGGGAATTTGAAAATGATGATTTATTGGGTGAGAATGTGATAGTGAAATAAAGTTCTTTCTTAATTTTTTTGGGAGTCCCACCAAGTTTGAAGGGTTTGGAAAGACTGAGGGAGCAAGAAGTGTGGAGTATGGAGCAGACTTCATATTTGGATGGTTCAAAGAAATAAAAAACTTACAGGTTAAAAAGATAAATTGATAAAGTCAGCAATTTATTAGAAGTGTCTTTTGAAGGGTGTGAAGAATTAGCTCTGAAACTTTTTGAGGATCTAATTGTTTTTAAAGGTGGAAAGAAGAGTCATGATAATTTAGGGTCTTTAGGAAAAAAAATTGGCTTTAAGAAAAGAACTGAGAAGGTTGGAATGGAGTATAAAAACTTAACAGTAATTTTTTAAGGCTTTTGTGGTGGGTTTTTTTTTTTGTAGACGTGGGGTTTTATTTTTAGGTCTAAAGTGGTTTTGTTCGTTGAAGGAGTGATGGTTTGTGGGTGTTGTGGGCTTTGTGATTTTGTTTGTCCAGCAAGTAGCTAGCTATTGGGTGTATTTGGTTCTTTCTTAATAAATTTTCTTGCTGCTTGTTGTTAAAAAATAAAGCATATTTTCTTGAGTGACTGAATAGGGCTAATGACAATTTTAGTCGCCCATTTAAAGTTGCCTTCAGTAGTAAATATTTCCTATCCAGTTGGCCATAACAAAAATAACATCATCTTCATCTTCTTCCTCCTCATTCTCTCTCTTGTCACCTTCTCATTTCCCTTTCATTCCACATCTCTTTCAGATAGAACTTAGGTTGCTTTCCCTCTCTAATATTTCTTCATATATGCTCTCTATATATATTTTTTTTATTTTTCAATTCCTAAAGTTAGATTTTTTTTATGATTTTTGTATTTTGCTTTTACTTTTTTCAAGTTCTTATCGGGTTGTTGATAACTTTCCTAAGAAGGAGTACAAAATAATTTTGAAGCCAAGTAGCAAGGTTATGATTTCATCATTTGCCTAGTCAGTGTGTTGTGTGATGATGAAATTTGGGCATAAGCCTAGGGTGGTGAGAATTGAAGGGTTCAATTTGGAGAAGTGTTGTAGCGCCTCCACCGTGGCTTGAACAATAATTAATCACAAAAAAAAAAAAGAAATTGAAAAGGAAACCCACAAATAATAAAAGGTATTTTCAATCTCAGATAATTTGAACCAAATTTTTGACAAAGTGAATAGAGGGAGATTTGAGATTTGAAATTTGAATCAAAATGGGATTTTATCATTTTTCAATTTAGTAATTAGAAAAAAACCAAGTCTAACTATTTCAATCACTGGTCTTCTTCCCTCAGTGACTAAGTTATTTAGTTTTTATTTTTAGTCATCTGTCAATTGCTATTTTGTAATGATTATAATTCTTTTGACTAATACAAATATTGAATATTCAAATGCCCAAAATGTACTTTTTCAATTATTTAGCAACTAAAGAGGTAATTGCCATTTGGCCTTAACCTTGTAGTGACACAAGGTGTAACTATCATGTCTAACTCTCTATAGTAAATTAAGAGAACCTAGGTGACTTACATGTTGCTAATCAGTGATGGTAGTACATTATTGGTCACTTGAGTTTATATGTAAATTTTTGATTTGATCAATACTAGAACTTCATTTACATCAATAAAGCAATTAATATATCAAAAATCATACAATAAAGGCAATATTTATCTTACAAGAATTATAATGCAACAAACAACAAACATGATAAAGTGATCTAAACAATTGAAAGAGTAATATCATTGCTGATGTTATAATTTGAATGATCCAAATCGCTATATTGTCTGTGAGGTATTTAGAATCCTTTATCTTATCTTTGAATTGAAAAAGTTTGAAAACAATGATAAAGCACTCATTATGAATCTCTATCTCGAGTTTATATGTGTATATATGTACGGACGAATGTTCATACTTGTGTTCATTCATGTGTACTTACATACATACTTATCTTTGTATGTACGTATGTACACACTTATCTATGTTTGTATGTGTATGTATGAATAAATGAATATATGTATGTACGGATGTATGTGTTTGTGTGTGTGTGTGTGTGTGTGCATGTATGTTGTATATGTTTGTATGTTTATCTATATGTGTGTGTGTGCATGTATGTTGTATATGTTTGTATGTCTATCTATATGTGTGTGTGTGTTGAATGGCATAATTGAATATTTTATTAAGATAAAATAGATAAATACATCATTTGCTAGCAAGGAGTTGGGCCATGAAATGAAATATTCCTCCACCACTGCTACTCATAATGCTGCTGGATGCAGGAAACAAGATTAAACTTGGCCTCCTGAGACTCCAAATCTAATACCAATAATCAATTATAAGTTGAAATAATCATCATCGGTTTTCAAAATGGTAATCCATAGCACCAGCCAATTATGATATATCTGAGGAGCACTATCTCTAGCCATTCCCTCAACATAAAGTCTAAGATAATTTATTTCTAATTGCTCCAATAGGTAAATGACACCACTTGAACAAAGTGCATTTTAGTTTAGGACATCTCTCTATAATCCAAGAGAATGCCATAAATTGAACTTCTATAAATGTGTCTTGGGGATTAAAGGGCTTCAAACTGGACACAAAAAGATTGATTCTTGTCCATATTATCCATGTCGTGATCCTCATTGTTGCGTCCCAGATATCTTTCAACTTATTGCTTATAATACCTTGATAACTATCTGCAAGGAGGCCAAAAAAAGTAAGACTGCTTAAACCAACGATGTGCTAGTAAATGGAATAATAGTTCCCACACTTAAAACGAGACATTGCAGTGGTATAGGACATGATTTGCATCCTACTTCCACTGTTACAGAGAAGACAGATAACATCCAACAATTTCACTACTTAATCAACTATGTTTAGATAGATAATGTCAAGCAATTTCACAACTTGATCAACCGTGTTTTATTTTTTTGGCAGTCTATTGTACAAGGCCTTGCATACAAATAAGTTGACCTGTAAAGGCACCCACTTATTCCACAAAGTTTGAAGGGGACCACTTCACCCCAAATGTCTCCCAAAAATTCTTATTATATATATATGAAGTAGGAGATAGTTAATGCATTCTTTGGTAATTTCCTTAATTCTGTTTATGACTAATTTCCATGTGTCACTTTTTAACTATTTCACCACACAAAACTCACCTTGTAAAAATAATATTCTCAAATTACCCATCATTAGTCCTTCCATCATTTTGTTACAACATAACCAATTAAAAAATTTTTTGAAATGGAATGCAAAAATATATAATAAGGATACAATAATGCATTTAATTTGTCATCGGGTTTTATATCACAATACAATTAAATTATAATTTAATAGCATCCAAAAATACATCCCTTTATTCTCGATTGTCACATGCAATATTGCACAAAATTCAAATTACCCACAAAAATAAGGAATCTTGGAATTACAATTCAATTAAAGACATTTACTTTTGAAAATTACACCCAATTCTACACAAACGTCAAATCTCATATGCTTGCCTATTTTTTCACAATTAGATTTAAATTGCAGTTCAAGCATAACTGAAAAGAAACAAATGTTATATAAAAGTTACCATAATTAATCCAAATAGTTGACTAATCTCAAATGCAATTACATAGAGATTATCGTACATTTAAAAAAAAAGATACATAAAATTTACCTGCAATATATCCTCCATCAATTACTATATAAATATGGACATATTTCTACCATAACCACAAATTATATTCGGGTTTTATTTCACTCATTCTATAAGCTAGACGTGATTTTCAGTTTGTTATGCTTGCTTAAAATATTTCTTAAGCATTTACAATCACCAGTAGCAATCTTTAACATCAATGATGTGAGATTTTCTACATTCAAAATGTTTGTAGAAATTGAAGCTGATGATGAGAAAAAGAATCACATAAAATACAGTTGTCATGGTGAACCATCAACATGCAAAAACAAGATCAAGCAAGGTGCCACCACTAAAGCAATCAAAGGTTTGCATAAAGTTTAATCTTTCAAAATAATCAACTTTAATTTTATTGGACGCATATGCGTGTTACCCGACACGAGGAAGACAAACACCACTTTGTTTGAGCAATGGAAACTTAGGAATGTAAAGGTGGAAATACTGAAGGAAATAAATCTTAAACTGATAATGCAAGTACGCAAATGCAACAGTGATAATGATTTTTTTGGTTGGGTATATCTCGCAATACTATATTGAGGGTGGGATGCAACAATACTACTATTTTCTTTGTTGTAGATTGTAGAGCTAGAAGGGACACCAAACAAGTCTTCAAAAATGAATAATAATGATGAGTTAGATAATTGTAACATTGTTGAAATGAACTTCTTGGACGTGCGTCACCCATTATTCAAAATAAGGGCAATTTATGGTGTTAGGGACTTCCAATTTACTCAACAATTGCACTACGACAACAACATTGAATATGGGATTTATTGAGAAAATCACTGATCATGGGGTGCAATTAACTAAAGAAGAAGCTAAAGAGAAATATAAAATTGAAATGGAGGCAAAAGAGGTAGAGAAGAATGACTTGACTCCAGTTATTGATCTAGATTTCAAATGATATATTATTCTAGAACCCTCTACCTTTTAATATTGTAGTTTAAATAAATATAGAGGTATTGAAATCAATAAGACTAAGGTTTCTGGAAGTATAGTAATTATCTTTTACTTTTTTATTGCATTTGCCTTTCTCACGTCGTGTTATTTCTCCATGAGCAAAATAGGGTAGAAAACATGCTTCTTTCACAATACCTTTTTCCTATTCATACCCCGTGATGCACCTAGACATCCAAAGTATTTATCAACTTTAGCACAACTTCTAACATTCAAACGCTTTATACTCAATTGATTTTATAGTGCGAAGTCGATACGTCTTGTAGTTGATATTGAGTTGTTCGGTTAAACAGTCTAATAATTAGTAATAGATTAAGGATTTAACGTTAAAGTCTCAAGTAATCAAAAGCATACTAGTAACCATGGGGAAATTTTAAATTGAGTATATACTATTATTACACCGAAATTTAAATTTTTTTACTCACAAAAATTGCTTCCAAATCATGGACAAAACTATGGGGAAACCTGCCAGAAACAAATAAATTATAGGCAAAAATGACAATCTTCATGTAGTTATTTGATAATTATGACTAAGTTAATCATAGAAATAAACAAACAAATAAATGTTGGGTAAAATTGACAAATTTAAAAGTATATGGGTAAAGTTTGATTTTTTTCCATAAACTAAGGTCTTAATTAGATGACGGAAGGTTAGGGAGATTTTATTCTTTAAAATCCTAAAGAGTTTACTGATTAATATTATTGTGACAAAAATTCAGAAAAAAAAAAGGCATGAGGATTGCATATAACTAGGAATCACAACTTATTTTTATTTTATTATCTTAATAGAATATCTAGATGAATTAAAAGCCTAATTATTAATAAATTATACTAGACAGCTAATAATATTGGATAGTGAGTAAGGAAAATCAGAAATATGGTTAATTTTGAAAAACACATAAGGTAATTGCTAAGTGTTAGCAAACTCTTTACCATAAATTGACAAATTAAGATCATACTTAAAAACACAAAATTCAGGACTTATGATTCTTTTAAATATTAATTTCATAACTTAAGGAGATAAATAATGCTCTATGGGACATATGTACTAATCCTAAAATTTGAATAATTAATATTTTTATGATAAAATTTGAAAATATAGTATAAGGATTACATATAATTAAAAATGATGATTTATTATTATTGTATTCTCTTAATAGAATATCTACATGAATTAAAATCCTTTTGAATGAATAGGAATTCAAATCTCAATCATGAATAAATTATACTAGCTAACATAATCATATGGGATAACAACTAATAAATAATAAATATGGTTATTTATGGAAATAGTGGTAATTTCCAAATTGAAAGAAAACTCTTTACTATAATTGACAATTTGAGAGTATGTGGAACCATTTTATTAGGTATGAAACTCTAACTATTGCACATAAAATTTATTGTTCTCCCAGAATTTTAGCGAAGTGCTGAAAGTTATTCTACCATTTTTAATAGTGAAAAAATTACACTTAATAATGATTCAATATATCATAGTAAAATACCACTTAATAGCAATGAGTTCCACATTACAGTTGTTAATTCATCGTCATGGTCTACTTCTTGCACCATACTTTCAAATTAAGAAATTTGAGTTGTTGAAATACTATATGTAAATATAAAATAGTATTGACACATTTTAATATCTAAATTCTGTCAATAGTTTAATTTTTATATTATTTTATAGGTCAGAGTTTCATCACTGCCTCATATATCAGTTAGCCAAAATATTAAAATTTTTACCACTCATAGCCAAAATGAAAGAAAGATAGATAACATATTGTCCAAAATTCATTAGAAATAATTATATATATAGGGTCAATATGGATAATGGTAAAAATAGTAGGAAATAACTTTATATATGTAAGGTCATTATAGATCATGGTAAAATATTTAATTCTATTTAGTCTATTCAGTTTATTCAATTTTAAATGTAAGATCTAATAACCGGTCTGATAACCAAATATGAAATTTAGTGTTCATCTGAACCAGCAGGACTAGAAAAGAAATCAATTCATTTTATCTAAATATAATCAGTTTTTTTGGTTTTATCCGAATAATGCTCACCCCTACTTCTAAGAATAGTACATCTGATTTTTTTTTTAACAAATCAACAACACATTTAATTGCAAAGCCTCGATGGGGCTCAAAGTTTACATCCAAGATGTTTCGATGGGCATAAATAGAAGAGGGACAAGGTGTCCAATTTTTTCTCTGCTGTTCCTTCACCCACTTAGCTATGTGTAAAGCACACATATTAGCTTTAATAGAAATGTCCTTTATAGAACAATAGGAGAAACAACATTTCAGTGTTTTAATATCAGAAACTAAAGTGCCTACCCTCCAGTCTTCTTTATCCTTCAAGCTAGCACTTGCTTCTTTGTCTGGAATCTCAATTTCAACTGCTGTGTGTCCCAATCTCAGCAGGTGCTGGAGTCCTGTTCTAATCATTTCTGCTACTGCTGCCTCTTTATAGACATCAGCTTCAAACTTGGCCTGATTCCCCAGTATGTTCCCCTGCCTGTCTCTCACCAGGTAAGCCATTACACTAGATTGCCCACTGCAAACAGCCACATTAAGCTTTAAAAACCCCTTTGTTGGCTTGCTCCATTGTTCAGAGATAGCAGCTTGGTGTATAGAATGGTTTGTTCTTCCAATTTGCTGATGGGCTTGGTAGAAATCAGCAACAGCACCCTGAATCCTGCGTATTACAACTACAGGAACGATGTTTTTCTTTTGAAAAATAGCTTCATTCCTTGTCAACCAGATAAACCAACAGGTATATGCAATGATAGTTCTAACAATCTCCTTGTTCTCTTAAGCATGCTTTAAAGAATGACAAACCTCAACAAACCATTGATCAAATGTTTGAATTTCAGAATTATGAGGTTTATAGTCCAAACACGCAAACCAGACAAGTGGGTCCACTCACATTGTAAAAGCATATGCTCTACTGTTTCAGCATGAGAACAGAAAGGACAAATATTTTTTATTTTGGTACCTTTTTTAGATAAGTTCAACCGGACAGCAACAGCATTTTGACACGCTCTCCACATGAAGTTCTGCACTTTGGGAAGACATTTAATTTTCCAAATTAACTTCCAAACACACGGGTCTATTTGGTGCGAGGATGAGGCAGAAGAGGGATTAGGGGTAATGACTTTTTGTATGTTGTAGGCTGATTTAACTGTTACATTTCCAGTGTTTTCGTAGGGCCAAATCAGTTTATCTATTCCTGGAAAATGGCTAATAGGGATCTGTAAAATAGCCTGTTTTTCTTTTTGGGAAATCAAATATGAAATCTTATCTAAATTCCATTTATGGGTGCAGGCATCTATGAGATTACCAACCTTCATACTTCTCATCCCTAATGGAATATCTATAATCGGATGAAGTTTAAACCCCCTTATACTCGGAATCCAAGCATCATTCCAAACAGATATAGACTGGCCACCATGCACTTGCCAGCAAACATTCTTTTTCAAAAAAATCCCTACCCTCTAAAATACTAGCCAATCCCCAAGAAGAATTAGGGCCTTTTTTTGCATTCCAAAAGTTTCCATCTGGGAAATAAACCCCTCCAAGAATCTGAGCTAAGAAAGATTAGGGGTTCAAGTTGATCCTCTAAGCACGTTTTGCCAAAAGACCAATATTCATAGCCTCTAAATCTTTAAAACTCATTCCCCTTTTTCCTTTGGCATAGTTAAACAATCCCAGCTTTTCCAACGAATACTAGAATCTGAATACTGACTTTCCCACCAAAATTTTGCCATTAGAAAATGAACATTATGACACCATTTCCTAGGGAATCTAAAGCAGGCCATAGCATACGAAGGTAAGGCAGAAACAATAGACTTCAGCAGAACTTCCTTACCTAAGTATGAGAGTAAAGCCTCCTTCCACCCTTGAATTTTTTTTATGATTCTATCCCTCAGGAATGCCAACGCTTCACACTTTGAGCGTCCCCACAGAGTTGGCAGACCTAGATACTTTCCTAGATTTTCTTCATTAGGGATTTTCAGAAAGAGGCTAATCTTTTCCTACAGGGCAGTAGGAGTGTTAGGACTAAAGTAAATAGTAGATTTTTCTAAGTTTATACATTGCCCAGAGGCCTAGCAATACTGTGTAATAACCTGCTGCAGGTGATGCCCATTCTTGACACTAGCCTTAACAAAAAAGAGAGAATCATCTGCAAATAAGAGATCAGTTAAAACAGGACAGTGATTACTCATTTTAATACCTTCAATAATTTTCACCTCAGTTGCATTTACTAACATTTGAGATAAGGCTTCAGTGATCATAATAAACAGATAAGATGATAAAGGATCACCTTGTCTTATACCTCTTGTAGTTTTAAAATAATCAGTCTCTTTTCCATTAATCAAAAGATTATAAGACACCGAAGTAACCAGGGTCATAACCCAGTTAATCCACCTATAAGGAAATCCCATTTTTTCCATAATACTTTCCAAAAAAGACCACTCCACTCGATCATAAGCTTTTTGCATATCAAATTTTATCGCCATATTCCAGTTTAACCCTTTCTTTCTTGATTTTAACCAATGAAAAACTTCATGGGCTATTAAAATATTATCCTGGATTTGTCTCCCTTTAACAAAAGCATTTTGAAAAGGCGATATAATATCAGTCATGTGAGGCTTTAACCTATTCACAAGCACTCTAGAGATGATGTTATAGCAGTAGTTACACATGCTAATAGGTCTAAACTGTGTGACTTTTTCAGGGTGTGGAACTTTAGGGATAAAAACAATAGTTGTTCTGTTTAAGGAAGTATTGAAAGTACCTTGCTTAAAGAAAGCTTGGACTGCTGTGGTGACACTTTCCCCAACCTCATCCCAATATTTGTGGAAGAAGATTCCTAAATATTCATCAGGCCCTGAAGCATTTAAAGGGGCCATTTGAAAAGAAGCTAATTTAATTTCTTTGGCTGACACATCCCCTTGAAGTTTCTCTTTCAGGTCTGCCTAAATTACTGTTTTGACGTGAACCAAAACTTCATTCATGCCAACCGACCCTTCTGAGCTAAATAGACCTGTATAAAATTGCTTGAACGTGCTTATAATGTCCTCCTCATTTTCCATCCAAACACCCTTCTCATTCTAGATTTTCAGAATCTTGTTTAAAGCTCTTCTCTTTATGGTTACATTATGAAAATAGGCAGTGTTTCTGTCCCCCAGGTTTAGCCAGTCAACTCTATTGCGTTGTTGCTAGTACATTTCTTCCATAATCTAGTGCTCCTCAATTTGTTTGATAATTTGTCTTTCAGTTCTTTTATCTGAGGGTTCAACATTATCCTGCAGATCAACCAGCTTCATAGTTAAGTCTTCAATTGCCTATCTATTATTCGGATAGTGAGACTTACACCACTTGCTCAACGCTCTACTGCATCCTCTTAAGTTTTTCTGCAGAGCATAAGTATCATTGCCTGCATTCAAGTCCCAGGATTTTTTTATGATATCCCTACATGTCAGTTCTCTAGTCAACATGTGCTCAAATTTGAATTTTTTCCTACCCCTACTGCTTTCGCATTTTGTTTTTAGAATTATAGGACAATGATCAGAGCCTATTCGAGGGCAATGATACACCTGGGTATCCAGATACATGAATCTCTAGGAATGGCTCACTAAAGCTCTATCAATTCTTTCTTGAACTATCCCATCCGTTCTACCATTTGACCAGGTGTATTTTTGTCCTTGAAATCCCACATCCTGAAGATGGGTTTTTAATAGCATTTCCTGAAACTCTATAATCTAGTCCTGAGCTTTCAGCTTACCACCAATTTTCTCGTATTGAGCAGCTATGTCATTCCAGTCCCCTATGCATAACCATGGCAAGGAATTTTTAAAAGCTAGCCTTTTTATGTTTTCCCAATTTCTCCTCCTGTCAGGAAAATTTGTTGAATAATACAAATAGGCAACGGGTCTATTTGTTGAATAGTACATCTTATGCTCATTGCTTAAATAGTTATAAATCATGTTATTTTTTCTTTCATTCATAATGGATGAAATAAATCTAATGTTGTATGTGATACATCATTTTTTTCTAGTCACAAGAATTTGGTGATTGATATATCACGAAAAAATGATATCAAAGATGTTCTCAAAACTACTATTTGCTTTTTTGTTAAACTACAGAATCACCAGTTTTGTTATGTTCATAAAACATTTTATTTAATGTAATAAATTTTTTCTATTAATCATTTTAGACAAAATAAAGTATCATTTGTGGTATTTTTGAAACTTTTTAATTTTCACACCTCTTCTCAATAAGTAACCTAATTATTGATGTAGTTTGTTCTTTCTTTTTTTTTAATCTCTTACCAATGCTGGGTATATAAACTAGTTTATATATATATATATATATATATATCTACGCGCACACACATACACATAACCCTAAATGAATTAGGTGAGCTAGAATTAGTAACTCTTTAAACATTTTATAGGTTTAAAATAATATATTTGTTTTCAAACAACTTAAATTTAAAGGTAGACTTCAAAATAATTCTGGAGGTTGAAGTTGAAATACAACTTGTCCTCCTCTTTTCATAAACCAACACACACTACAAGGATGAGGATTATTCCTACAGCTACTACCTACGGTAAAAATCATAGGATAAATAAATTGAAGTAAAATCGTTGAATGATGTGTGGGACCAAAGTTTCCAACAGTTTTAAGGTGAATCTATGTCTTACACTTTTCCTACTATAGTCTTTCCAACAGTTTTCTTGCAAAAAAATTGTCTTACGATTTTCTTGCATGATTATTTCCTACAATATTTTGATGAACAAAATAGTAGCAAATCTGATGCCTCAAAATTGTAGGAATGGAAGAGTTTCCAACAACTTTTTGACGACAAAAGATGTGTCTTAAATTTGTAGGAACATAAATTATGACAGTTATCTTATGATTTATAATTCTAAACTCTCTACACCCTAAATCCCTAAACAAAAACCCTAATCCTAAATCCCTCCCAACCCCTAAATCGTTAAACACAAATGCTAACCCTAAACCCTGCCTTAAACCCTAAATCCCTAAACAAAAACCCTAATCCTAAATCCCTCCCAACCCCTAAATCTTTAAACACAAACCCTAACCCTAAACCCTGCCTTAAACCCTAACCCTAATCTGGCCTAAACATTAAACCTTAAATCTCTAAACACAAACCTTAACCCTAACCTAAAGCCCTCAATAAACTCAAACCCTAACCCTAAACCCTATAACCATAACCCTAGATCCCTAAATCTAAACACAAATTTTATCAATCCTAAACCTTAAACCTTAACTCTAAATCCCTAGACCTTAAGTATTGTAAAGGTGTAAACCTTGAGCTACTGCCCAAACCCTATAACCTTAAACTCTAAACTCTAAGCCAATAATTACCCTAAAAATATGACCCTAATTAAAAATCTAATCCCTAACATGCACATTATCATTAATTAACCCTAGCATTCTCTAAACACTACCCTTAATTAATTTACGTAACACCAACCTTCAATACTGGTAGAAGATGAATTTGGAGCTTCATTTACATACTTACTTAGTAAATATTTTAAAGATAATTTTGAGTATGAAGGTTAATTACTTAGTGAAGCTTCCAAAGATGATGGAGTACTTATTGAACTTATTATTATATGCTTCAATTATTTTGTGTAATAAAGTTCTATGTTTAGCACTTCCATATTTGAGTTATACTAGTAATTACTTTCTTCATTAGGGGGCTTGCATATCTATAATAACTTTCATATTGAGCAATTTCCATATTTGGTAAGTTTAATGATTTTGTTAGGGTATAGCAATTTTCATATTTGTTAGTGTGTGTGTGTTTGTGTGTATACATATATATATATATATGCTTAAATGTGTATATAATATTTTTTAAATGTATATATATATTAAAAATGTGTGTGTATGTGTGTGTATAATGATAATAACAACAACAACAACAACAACAACAAAAATAATTGTGTTTTAGGGGAAAAAATAAAATTTTCTAATGTGACAATTTTTCTTATGGTTTTGAAAAATTGTCACAAAATTGTCACTTGGGTGGATGCAAATTGCAAAATTTTGGCAGATGAAGGATAATGGGAAATGAAAAAAAATTTCCTACATCCATTATTGCCTTAAAGTCGTACGAATAGTTCTTACAGCTACTCTATGGTCCTTAATATCTGTCACAAATCTGTAGAACAAATCCTACAGTTTTACTTCATCTTTTACTCCAGTGGCAAACCATTGAACAAGCCATTTCCTATATTCATCTCTAACCGCTCAATCCGTTCTCAGTCTCTGTCCTCCTCCTCTCTGTTGAGCCCTTCTCACCCTCCATGCTGATTTCTCCTTGCCGCCATGCCAATTTCTCCTTGCTACCACCTAGGTTTAATTCCGCTTCTAATCGTTCTGCCACCATCTCGTGGTTCTAATCGCTGCCCGCCACCATCTCATGCTTCCAATAGCCTCCTTTTCCAATAGTCCTCTTTCAATTTCTCTTATCCCGCTCCCGCCATGCCTATCCCTATTATATTTTGCTTATCATGATCTCAATCACCTCTTTTCTGCTTTGATTCTTCAATTTGGCCGCTTTGATTTTTCTTTTGCCACCCCTCCTCCGTTGTTTATTGGCTATTCGTTGCCTGAGAAGGATGGGCGAATTGGTTGAGTGGCGGCACCATCTACGGCTCCTTATCATCCAGCTAGACCCAATCACCAAGTTGTCGGTGATGGAGAAGTTCATCTAGGATGCCGAAGGTCACCGATTTGTGGAAGGAATTTAGTTATATGTACCTTTAAGTTCCCAAGATTTTGAGATTTTGTCAACTTTAACTTGAAATTTTGTATTCTTTTAATATAATTGTTAATTGTTACAAAATAGGGTGCCACATGGAAGAGAGGAAGCCACATAGGCATTTCTCATATGAAATAACGCCTGAACTAAAGGTAGAGACTAAAATAAGACCAATTAGTTGGGTTAAGGGATTTTAAGAGGACAAAAAAAGTTTATATACCACTTTAGGATAATAGTAAAAGTTAGGGGACCATATTTGGATTTTACTTTACATATACATATATATATATATAAAGTGTGTGTGTCATATGATCTTTTTTTAAAAATATATATATATAACATATTGTCATAAAATCGTAGGACAACTATTAACAAAAAAGCATAAAACATCATTTGTCATAAAACCATAAGACAACTTGTGTCAAAAAGGCATAGGACAACAACTACCACAAAAACCGTAAGATGAATAAATGCCAAAAAATCATATGACAAACCATGTGCCAAAAAAAATGTAGGACACACATTGTCACAAATATGTAAGACAATCCTGTGTTAGAGAACCACAAGCCTGTCCTACACTTATTCTATGCTTTTTATTTCTGACATAGGCATTTGCTACAGTTTGGTCCTACGATTTTTATTGTAGGAAATGAATATTTTCTACTATAATCTTATGATTTTTTTGTATCTCAAATACTTTATTCTCTTGTAGTGACATAACCAGTGAAGTGATACATGATTGTCTGTAGTAACAAAAAAAGCCGATTTTACATTTAAATTGAGAAATAAAATTAATAATTCAAAATGTTCGGTAACTAACACAACAAGGATGAACGTTATTTCCTACACCTAGTTGCTACGATTTCAATCATAGCAAAATGAGCTTGAAGGAAAACCAACAAGGGGACTTGACCAACCAATGTGCGCCACCTATGAAAATTTTGCAAAATTAGCTGCTGCGATGAATAAAATTGCAACATATATGTCAGATGAATGCAGCAGAAAATAATGATGCCAAGTTTTACGGTGATGCGTTTAAAATGATAATAAACCAAATCGTTGCAAATCCAAAAAAAATACCTTGAGATGGTTTTCTTGCGAGGGTTCTTCCAATGATTTTCTGACCAAAAAAATTGTAGCAAATATATTTGCCTCGAAGCTGCTGGAAACAAGTTGCGATGGCTTTATTGCAATAGCTATCATGTATCAATAATGCTAAGATTTGCTACAATTTTTTGTAATAAATTATAATTTAGGATTTAGGGATTCAGGGTTAGAGACTTGATCTCGATAGAGCTCGGCTTGAAACATCTTGATTTGAGCTTGGGCTTTCCAGAGAAATGTCTAGATTGAATTGCTTAAACTCAAACCCTAAACATCAAATGCTAAAACCATAAACCAGAAACCTTGAACCTTAAACCCTAAATCCCTAAACCATAACCTAAACCCTATAACCCTAAAACTCTAATAAACCTAGACCCTATAACTCTAAACTTTAAACCCTAACACTATCCTTAACCCTAACCTTTCTTAAACTCTACCCTTAATTTACGTAGCATTTGCCTTTAGTAGTAGTTGAAGATAAGGATGCAGCTTCATTTATGTAGTTAGCATAATTTTGGTGAGGATAAAGCTTCGTTACTTAGTGATACTTCAGAAGATGATAGAGCAATTATTAGGCTAATTATATTATTTAATTACAGTGTTTAGTGAACTTCTATGTTTTGCACTTCTATATTTGGGTTATTCCATACTAGTAATTAAAAAATTTCCTCATTAGGGGTTGCATATATAGCAACTTTCATATATAGTGAGTCTCATAAATTTTGGTTCTTCCATATTTAGTAATTTCCATCTTTGAGGGCTTCCAAATTTAGTAAATTCTATGTCTAGTAAGGCTCATATTTGACTTCTATATTTAGCAATTTCTATATTTAGTAAGTTTAATGATTTTGTTAGGGTTTAGCAATTTCCAAATTTGTAGGTGCATATATACTCCCAAGCATGCATACATCTACATATAATGTGTGTGTGTGTAGACATTATATATATTCCAATTTTGGGGTGAAACAGAATTTTCTAAAAGCGATGAATTTCCTTCTTCTAGGGAATTGTCACAATTTCGTCGCTATGTAATGGCAGGAAATGAAAATAGTTCACATTTCATCAACGGGAGTGGGTGGGAAATGAAATTTTGTTGCTACAATTTTGCTTTAGAATTCAAAATAGTCATAAATTGGTCATAAACTATTTCTTATGATTTTTCTACCATTTCCTATTCTGATGCAGTTGAGTCACAAAATTGTAGGAACTTGTATGCCGATTTTGCTTCAATTCCTCTTTTAACGGCAAAAAAATCATCGCGCCATGCCATAAAGGGCCACATTAATCTTCTCCTCCACATTATTTATGATCTCAACTTCATCTTCCAGACTTTCTCATTTCGGTGATCTTAGTCTCTCTCAACTTTATTTCCCAGGCTCTCTCATCTTGGGTTGCAAAATATTAGGCAAAATCATCACTACTCCTGCTTTTAAATCTTTCATCCATTTCTAATTTGTTTATCATTTGGTGTATTGTGAATCCCATGAGTAATCACGCATGCTGATGTTTGCTTAAGCCTTAAAACTTGTGGTTGATTTTTACTTAATTGTTAGAATCATGTTGTTTTGCTTAATTATTGTTAGAACAATGAGTTGTCTTGCTGTTACTACTTGTGAAACATGTCTTGCTAAACCTGTTATGACACATGTCTTGTTTCTCCTGTGATCCTATATCGCTAATCCTCCTGTGAATAACCTGTTGTTGTTATGCCGCCAAATTGAACAATGAATTATGAGAATCATGGAATTGAAGAATTGTTTCTTACTGTTACTTGTTATTTTAAATTTTAGTTGTTTGCTTTTAATTAGTTAAAATTACTTAAAAAATTAATTAATTGTATGTAAATTTTAGTTAATATGAAAAATAGTTAAAATTAGTTAAAATGAAAATTAGTTAAAAATGGACAAAGTGGTTTGTGGCTGGTTCAAAAGTCAAAAACATAATGGATAAGTCAGGGACTATCTTGAAGCAAACAGTAGGAGTACCCTGCGAGTTGACGATGCTTAGCCCAACTCTGCATACTGTTAACTATTACTAGTGGATCTCATTAAAATAAGAATGTCTTAGTTCACCAATTAATTGAGATTGAACTATTTTTTGTAGAATTTTATTAGTTTAATATGTACGTACGTATGTATGTATGTATGTATAAAGATTAACTGGCTATCTTAAAATTGTAGCAAACAATTGCCACAAAATTGTTACTTCTTGATGGTCAATAATCATTGGCCACAAAGTGTCAGGAAATCGTTACACGTGTTTTCATCTCAAAATCATCATAGTAGAAAGGGTCCACAACCACAAGCACCTTTATGGATCATCAGTAAAACATAGCAAGTTAGGGTATCAGAAAATTGTAGCAACTATTCTATCAAAAAAAATCATTGGACAGCTCATACGATTTAAATCATCGCCTAACACGTCAAACGTTTGATGATTTTTACTTTCAATATTGGTATTTTGTACTATTTTTTGCAACAATTTAAATGGCAGCAAATACCTTTTTTCCCTTGATCCTCTTATGATTTTTACCATCTGAAAAAGTCTGTTCTTCTATAGGATGGTCATAATAAATGAGTTTAGTGTCACCATAAGACATGCATTAGTTTAATTTAGCATTTGAAAGGTTGATATCAACAACTATATGATAAACACAAAAAAAAAGTAACTATTGAGTGAACAATGTGCAAATTTTTAAAATAGAACAATGCAAATTGTATTTCACACAAACCTCAATGTGGTTTTTGAATTTCACCCAAAATTAGAAACATACTACCACCCCCATCTCGAAAAGCTTGGACTCTTTTCAATTTATAACAATTAGTTCACGATTTTTTTCTTTCAAAATTTCTTATACAAAGATAAACTTTTTATATGAAAATAGTTCTTAAAGACTATAGTTTATATTAATATGAATATATTTAAGTCAAACTTTAATAAAAAAAAGGTAAGAGGGTCAACCTTTGTGAAATGGGGGGAGTAATAATTTGTTACACCTAACTCGGTGATCGTTAAGTCGACTCAAAGCAGCCTCCTTAATACTATAGGGTTGTGTCAACTTGTGGACTGTCAGTGTCCCAACGGAGATGCATACCATATCCCAGCCCCCACCCCAACTTTAGAGTTTCTACTCCTGTGCCATATGTGGCTTCTCTGTCTCACAACCCTCTGCATCACTCTCAAAATCCAAAGCTTGGTGGGGCCAATGAAGCTTTAGCAATGGTTGGATCATTCATTTGAGCCATGGTTCCACAGAGAAGAAGTAAAGTGAGAGAAAACAAAACCATAAAAAAGGGTGAAAATGAAAGAGTTTGAGAAATTTGATAGTGTTGGTGGTTTGCTAATTTTGCACTATCCATTTTGTAGTGACCAGATTATGGCGGCCAATGATGGTCAGGAAGGTCAAGGGTAAGATGGTAGTTAAAGTATTAAATCAACTAGTTTGGGGGCACTTTGAATATGAAGAAGAAAATCTAGGAAGCCAAGTTGAAATTTTCATTGGGATTGCATCAAATTTAACTATGAATGATGACAGAGGGATCTCAATTACAACAAAATTTCAGAAGTAGGAATTTCATAAAGCTTAGGTTAAGACGCATTTAGGACAAATACAAAAAGGTAAGGAACTAATGATGCAAAACCCATTTTAATTCCTACACCGTAACAAAAGCTTTCATGCATTTATTACAGTTTGGATGACTAATTGTTCAGACACCTTTATCAATTCGATTAAGCTATAGTTGCCCAAAGTGATAGATTTTTCTATAGTAGAGTTTAGTTGAAAATTCGGGGAAGAGCAGCATACAACATTTATAAGCATATCGTGGTCCTTGTTGCTACTTGCTGCCATTGATATAGCAAGACACAACCCTACAAATTTCTTTCCGTTTTTTTTTATAGTGACATTATTTTATGCATGGTACGTTTCCGTATAACACAAGAAAATGGCAAATTAACGTGCAAATATCATATAAATAGATCAGAGTAAATTATGGAATCTTCAGGGGAAATATTTTCTTTTTGTTATAAATTTTTTATATTTGAGAAAAAAAAATTTCATGTTTTTTGGTCGATAAATTTTTTTATTGATGAGATGATCTCCGAATGGTTGAAAGGCTTGTTATTAAAGAAAGGTTTTTGCTTGCCAGCCTAGGAACCCAAAATCCCAATTTAGTAGTGGCATCCCACATCTTACCCGAGGTTAAGTTGCTCGCTGTGAAGGGTGTATAAGAAAGCAGCTAAGATACGCTCATCATCTTGGAAAAATTGCCTCCCAGTCCCCACAAAGTGTGAATTGTCACAACAAAAAAACAGTCTATTTGCCATAGGAGAAATTGTGATATGATTGTAGCAGAAGAGAAAACAGTTTTATCGCAAAAATTCCCATCAATAATAAGGAATGCAATGATTCCAAGACGACGATTTTCCCTCAGATAAAGAGAGATGATTTTCCCTAAAAAATGGAGCGACCTTTGATTATTTTTTATAATTACTGAATTTTATGTATATAATTAATTAAATTAGTATATTATCTTAATTTTAGTATATTATATTAATATGATACTCTTTCCTAATGTTGCACAGTGGGCCGGCCCGGCTTGGGACAGGACTGGACCGGCCGGGCACGGTCCTAAGGAAATTGGGCCCTGGCACGACCCGGGTTGACACATGCCGGGTCCGTGCCGGGCCTAACCCGGTCCTGTGCTGAGCTGGGCCGAATCCGAGCTGGCTCGTTTAATTTTAAATTTTAAATTTTAAATTTTTTTTTATTTTAATTTTTAGTTTTAATTTTTAATTTTTAGTTTTTAATTTCATTTTATATTTTTACAAATTGATATTAAAATAAAATAATATAAAAATATTATTGTCAGTATGTTAAATTAATGAAATCTAAGGAAGGTTGGCTAACGAGAACTTGCTTTTGGGAAAGGGGTAGCATAATAGCCCATTCTTAGCCCTCCAAATCGACGTGCTCCTACTTCATGAGTTTTTCCTCTAATAGGTATGATAACATATCATTTTTCCTTAATATAGGTACTTTTGATCTTATTTTCCTAAAAAGTGCTTAATGGGGAAAATTAGTTAACAAGTTAAAGAAAAAAAAAGCAATAGGTTTTTCTAATCTTTGTGTTATTATCTTATAAAATTTTATTAGATTAAAAGCTAGCATTATGTAATGTCAGTAAACATAAACTATGTTCTTTAAAAAATGAATTTTTATAAATATTTTTTGGTTCCTTTTCCAAACAGAAAATTAAAAAGGATTCGTTACTTTTTTTTGGAAATAATTTAAAGATAAACGTTCGAATGATATAAAATTTTGGAGTTGAAAGAAAAATAATTGATCAATTAATCAATCAACTAAGCCTTAATCTTATATAGTTAGGGTCGGTTGCATGAATCTTGCATTTATAATTAGCTCGGTTGGTAGTAATTAACTCTTCTGATAATCTTAGCGCAGATAGGATCTTGTTAGATTTCGTTATTTTAAGCCTATCTTTATATTTTTATAACTGCTTGTTTTAAGAGTAAAACACCACCACCAGTGTGAACTTTTATTAATTTTAAGGCCAAACGGCACTTACATACTATGGAACGGGCTTTACATTACTCAATAGCGAAACGTCCCATAAAAATAAATGCAAAATAGAAGTTACGATCTGTGCTAAATAGCAAAATCAGATCAAATACAAAGTAAGTAAATAATGAGCAAGCTGTGGATTTAAGCATCTATCTCAGCGGGGTTTTCCTCGTCGAAACTCTTGTGGTCTTATAATCTTAAAGCTGCAAGACCCCAATCACGGCTGCATATATAAACTTCAACTGCATCTGGTGATAACCTTGCCCGTTTCTCTGAAATTATACGCTTCCTAACGCTGAAAACGGACTCCGATGCAACGGTTGAGACAAGAACAGCTAGAACTTCTTTGGCAATGATGGAGAGTATTGGAAATTTGTTGCTTCTTGCTTTCCACCATTCTAGAATGTCGGTCTCACTATTCTCCCAAATAAAGTTGAGGTATGCGTCCACTTCAGTAAGACTGGATGCTGCAACACGGGGCCGTTTGAGGAGTTGTTCAGCCGGATTAAATAATAATGAGCCTGACAATGATGAAGACCCGATGGTAGAGGAAGTAGTGTTTGCAACCTTATCCTTATATCAGTCGGCATAAATCTTAAATAACTCTCGCAAGTGCTCATCAATAGAGGCAGTTAAAGCATAAACAGAAATATGTGTCATTTCTAAGAAACTATAATAACCCTCAAGTAGCTGTTGCGTACCCGTGATTCTTACGGTTAGGTTTAGTGCAGATGTAAGTAAGTAGATTGGGGGTATAGTACTGAAAAATATTTATCTTTCATGGCCTTAATTATGTCTTTTAAGAACTCGTCATCTTTGTATTGGTTAAAAACCCATGCAATGTTAACCATATGCATTAGAAATTTGTGCGATGTGGGATAGTATACATCGGAGCAAAAAACAGTGGCATCATAAAAATATCGCAGCATAGCAGCCAATTTTGATAGTTTATCCCACATCTCTTGTTTCAAGATTGTTATCTTTTTTCTGACATTTATAAAACATGTCATGTGTGCAGCAAATGGCATCGCATCCATCAACATCTCGTAAGTCGAGTTCCATCGGGTAAGGCAATCAAGTTTAAAACGTTTCCAACTAAAATTGATGCCATTTTCCAGATAATATTGCTTAAGCTCTTTAAAAACTTTGGTCCTTGACTTAAAATAATGGATTGCCTACCTAATTGGAGTAATTTCATTACTCAAAACTTGAAGACCTTTTTGGACAGCTAAGTTTAAAATATGACATACACACCTAATATGAAAAAATGCGGCATCACGGACAGGTTCTAGTGATTCCTTAAATGTCTCAGCCACGACATCGTTGTTTGATGCATTATCAAACGTTATGCTAAAAACCTTGTCATGACAAAAAAATTCTTTTAAACTTTCTGAAATTACATTGAATATGTTCCAACCAGTATGATCAACCTCCATCCACTTAAATGCAATGATACATTTTTTAATGACCCAACTATCATCAATCCAATGTGCAGTTATACAATAATAATCTTGTCCTAGTGATGAAGTCCACATGTCACTAGTGAATGAGATAAAATGATCAAAAGCAGAGAAGTATGCTTGTAAGTTTGATTTACCAGCTTCATAAGTTTTAAATGCCTCATTCCTAACAGTAGTCCTAGATGTTCTTTTAAAAGCAGGGTTTAAGTATGATGTAATCCATTTTTTTATGTGTCTATCTTCTGATTGTGTAAACGGTTTTTCAGTTAACATCATCCATTCTACCATGCTTTCTCTACAATCTTTTTGATTAAATTTAAAAATACCTGATCCGCCGGCACTACTTGCAAGCTGTGTCTGACCGCCGGTACTAGTTACTGCATCTGGACATAAATTCGAATGCTTATGTTCCATGTAACGTCTCAATGTTCCTGTGCCAGAGTTCTTCTTGTGTGTGAGTTTTTGCTTGCAATGTTTGCAATGTGCGAACCTCGCATCGTTTCCATGACTATCTTTCTCAAAAACTTGGTCAAAATGCTCCCAAACCCAAGTGGTGAGCCTCGACGTCTTACCTTGTGGCAGAAGTTCGGTTTGATGGCTTGTCAGGGTTTGTTGAAAATCATCTCCTCCACCAACATTCCCTGCTGCCGTTGGCTCCACCTCCTCAACGTCATCATCAGAAAGTTGATCGTCAAGCCCCAAGTCGTATTGACTCATATCGAATTACTCATCATCGTCAGTTTGTTGGATATGAGTCCCACGAGTCGCCGGTCGGGAAAGGCCACAAAAAAATGACCTCAAACCGGTGCAGGATGAAGAGCTTGAGGCATTTTCTTTTTCTCTTGATGCCATTTGTGTGAGGAAAAATTGAGCAGATCACGAGCTTCGAAAGTAATTGAGAATTGATTAAGAATGAAGAAAATAATATTGAGTGCTTTAAAGAAATGAGAGAATATATTAGTAGAGAATGAGAGATTGCTAAGATTGGTGTGAAGAAATGGTGGAAATGGCCTCCCTATTTATAGGGGAAGGCCTATTTTTTTTTTTACTAAAAAACCCTTACAAAATCATTGTTGGGGGCGGCAAAAAAGTAATTTCTAGGGTCAAAAAACGGCTGCCAGCTATTAGAGGGACTAAGTGTGTTATTTGCCCTTTTTTTTTGCAATTTTGGAACATTTGTGGCAGGCGACCGTTGGGCGCCACCCGTGCCGGGCCCAATTGCGAATTGGGCCGTGCCGAGCCCGCTTGCCTCCCTCCACTCATTAGAGCCCGTAGCCAGCCCACCCTTAGCCAGATTTTAACCGGGCCCATGCCGTGCCGGGCTTGACCGGTCTTGGGCCGTGCTTGATGCGAGCCGGTCCCGAGCTAGGCCGGTCCTAACCCGGCCCAATGTTCACCATTACTATTTCCTCTATAAAAAAAAAAAAAAGAAACATTTTTCTTTTTTGGCCATTCAAAAAAAAAGATTAAATATTTCCTTCTTTAGTAACTTCTTATGCCCAACGTCCTATTTTGCCCTTATAATCTCTACATGCCTCTCTTTTATCTCTCATCTCCGGCATGCCTCTTGCTTTTTGCTAGCAAGGCCGCTACAATTACCTCTGCCATCATCACCACCTACACTTTTAGATCAACGAAGAGGAAACCAATGAAGAGGACATCAACAGATATTGACGAAGAGGACACTGACAGTTTGGAGAACAAACTGACGTGAAATCAACAATTCGGAGAGCATACTTGCACACGAAGTCCATGATTTGGAGATTTAGTGGCAAGGATCGGTTGAGCCACACCTTCTTCTTCTTCCATTGCTATTTTCTTGAGTTTTGTTTTGGATTTCTGTTTCTTTGTCTCCTTTTAGGCTTGATCGGTTCTAGTTATAGTTTCTGGAATAAACTATATTGGCTCAATTCTTAGGCTTGATCGCTTGTGAAGCTTGATGTTACCATTTAATTAGTTTATCCACCATGTATGTTATTGGATACTATTGTGCTTTAGTTAATTTGTTTTCTTGTATCTTCTCTAGATTTGGGTACCAGAAAAATTCTCTTATGGATTAGTTTGTTTCATAGTCGATGAAGAAGGTTGTTTGGAATTTTATTAGGTGGCGGCACCGTGCCAATCTGGCGGTGAAAAATTGCTCGGTGTCACTAGTAGGATAGAAGGCACAGTCGGGAAGATGAGGAACAGAGTAACTGAGCTCCTGGGAAGATGAGGAATAGACAAAGAAAAGGGCAAAATTGAAAACATGTGAAAAAAAAGTAAATGCCTTAAAAGGCGTGCCTAGGAAAATGTTGCATTGTTTCCTGGACATAGGGAGTAGCATATTACATTAAATTATTGTAGTTCAATAATAAAATATTATTCATATAAATATCAATAATTTATATAAATATGTCTCCTAAATACATAAATATAAAAAGGAACCTAAACCGTAAAACCCTGATCGCACCCCACTGTTGTAGTGGACTCAAATCACCATGTTGCGCACTTCCATCTTCAGCTTTGGCCCCAAAGGATTCAGTCAGCAATTCGGTAAAAATAGACATAGTTGGAAGGACATCGCTCCTAATAAACTCACGACTAGTAGCAACGATTTTAGCGTTGGATGTGCTTCTGCATGTTAAACCGGATTTGGGGCAACTAAGTTATCACCTGCTTGAACTTGCTACAGACATCCTAGATCTGCTCGCACAGGTTTTGCATTCTACACCCTCAGCTGACGAAGAACCATTATGTGCCTGCAAAAATACGTTAGTTAGTTTTCATAATTTTGTATAACTAATAAAAAAAAGTATCAGTAATTATGTTAGATTAAAATTGTCCGCTATGGTCCAAAGGTTTTGGGATCCGCAAGGTGAGGTGGGAAAGCCGAAATGCGCCCCTTATTCGGCGGCCCATGAACCTTGCACCAATACTTCTTGTTAAACTAGGGACGATCCGCGGGCTTAGAGCATTTACAATTTTATCCACAATTTTGGCATTTCTTTTCAATTAAGCCCTTAAAATTTTATTACTTACAATTTTATCCATAATTTTGGTATGTTCTTTTATTTAGGCCTTAAACAATACTTACGTAAACTTTTATCCACAACTTTGGCACTTTTTCAATTAAGCCCCTAAAAATTTTATTACTTGCAATTATATTTATAAATTTGGTATTTTTCCAATTAGCCCCTAAATGTTATTTACTTACAATTTTATCCATAATTTTGTTAGTTATTCAACTAAGCCCCTAAACTTTTTTTACTTGAAATTTTATGCACAGTTTTGGAATTTTTTTAATTAATCCCCCAGACTTTTATTACTTAAAATTTTATCCATAATTTTAGCAATTTTTTCAATTAAGCCCCTAGACTTTTATTACTTACAATTTTATCCACAACTTTGGTATTTTTTGAATTAAGTAAAAAAAATTTTATTCCTTACAATTTTATACACAATTTTGGCACTTTCTTACTTGAGCCACTAAACTGTTATTACTTATAATTTTATTGAAAAATTTTGGTACTTTTTTCAATTAATCCCCTAAACTTTAATTACTTACAATTTTATTCACAATTTTGGTATATTTTTCAATTAAACCTTTAAAAATTAATTAATTATAATATTATCCATAATTTTATCACCTAATAAAAACTATATCACCTATAATTACACAATCAACCATTATAAAAAAATCACCCATAATCACCATAGAACAAATCTGGAAAAAAATTGAGCAAAGAAAACACAATCACTATATTTACACAATCTTTCACAGAATCACTAACATTTTACAATTTACTGCATAAACAAAATTAAGCCAAGGAGATGGCTTCATTACCTGGAATGCTTCTAGAAAAACAATGGAAGAAAGGAGAATTACTTCTAGAAGAATCAGCTGATGAATGGGAAGGGTGGATTGAAGTGACGCTCAACGAATGGAGGAAAGAAGAGGATTAGGGGATGAGAGAATGAGAAGAAATAAGAGGGCAGTAGAGAGGATACACACGATCAATGGAGGAGAGGGTGGTGGAGAGAAGGAGCCAAAAGGAGTATACCAGGAATCAAAAATAAGAAGGAAAGGGCAGATGTTTTGGGGTTATTATGAAAATGGTGACAATTTAAATCATCACTTTTATTGTGATGATTTAGCCTTAATTAGCTGTAAGAATTAAGGCCAACTTGTCACAAATTCACGATGATTATAATCATTGCCATCTATGTAGTGACGATTTCACCAAGTGGTACTTGATGAACCTTCGATTTGCCACATGCAATGTCATGATTCAAACCATCACAGAAGTCCTATTGAATTTTTCCCCAAATTTTTTTGTATCTTCCCCAAAAACCTTTCCCTTTCGTTTGATTTTTCCTATGATTTTGCCTCGATCTGTGACTATTTTCCCATGATTTACCCTTGATTTTTCATATGATATTGCCTCGATATGGTTTGTTAGAGTAATTATTATTTTGACTACAATTTATTTATTTATTCATAATTTTGGTACCTAACTCCATGAATATAAATAGTTTAGGGACCAATGTTATACAAATTTCAACCATGATCATTAAACTTACTACATATGAAAATCTCAAATTAAATTATACTTTCTAAATATAAAAACCCATAAAATGGAAAATTATTAAACATGTTTCATTACTAACTAAAACAACTATATAGAAGTTTAGTGTTGGTGGCTAGGATTAATGGTTACGGTAATTAAGCAGTGAAAATCAAGACTAAATCAACACTAGTTAAATTTTAAGAATTTAGGGTTAAGGTTAGAGTATAGGAATTTAGGACTTTAGGGTTTATGGTTTAAGGGTTTAGGGTAAGGATTTACTATTTAGTGTTTATGGCATAGGGTTAAGAGGTTAGGGTTTAAAGTTTTGGGGTTTGGCCTTTAGGGTTAGGGTTAGGGACTAGGGTTAAAGTTTAGGGATAAGGGTTAAGATTTGGATTTAGGGTTTTATGATAAGGGTTTAGAGATGTTTAGGGTTACAGTTATGGTTTTATGGTTTTAGGGAGAAGGTGTCAGAATTTTGGGTTATATTTAGGGTTTAGGGTTAATGTTAGGAGTTTAGAGATTGGGGTTAGGGTTAGGGTTTAGGGATTAGAATTAAGGTTAGGATTTAGGGTTTTAGGGTAAGGAATTAGGGACATTTAGGGTTAGGATTAGGGTTTTAGGGTAAGGGATTAGGGACATTTAGGGTTATGATTAGGGTTTTAGGCTGAGGGTTTAAGGATTTAGAGTTAGGGTTAGCTCTAATAGTAACACTGATGTAGCTAATGGCTCTCAATCAACTAGACCAGCCATCAATCATAAATTTGGGCCTCACAAATATTAGCCCAATTCTATATATAAACCTAAGCAGATTAAAAGCAATGAAGTGGGCTAGAATAAAGCAACGAGTCAACTAGTCATCGCAACTCTAAAAAATAACCTAGATGTGAAGTTCATGAACACTTTCTCACAACTTGGAAAATTTTTCTTCAACAATGGAAATCCCTTCAAATTCTTAAAATGTTGTTCGCCAACGAGAAAGTCTATAAAGGAACAAATCCTAAAAAGCATCATACAAAACTACAGAAACTTGAATTATAAGCCTTTTCTAGAGTTTTAAAATGGTTTTTTGGATCTTCCTTAGCTTCTTGATCTGATCGTTTTGGTATTCCCAAAAATCAATTAGCCTATGGATAATATAGAGCTGGCAAAAGCATGGAACAAGCTAATCTTATTGCCCTTAGGGTTATGTCCGCAACCCTTCTAACATTTATTACTAATACATTAATTAGTTTTTGCAATCATATAAATTTTAGCTGAACTAAAGATGTTCTTTCAGACACTATTCAATGTTCGGGTTTTACTTTATATGTCCAGCTCATTTGGGACTAGGTCCAGCCTAGAGCTACTCATCCCAACACTTCACTTGGATTTGTCACATGGACACAAATGCCATGTTGAAGAAGATTTGGATTGTGAAGAAATCATTAGTGACTAGAATATTTATCTGCAGGACCCCCAGATGGGAGGATGCTATAAGATGCAATGAATGCCTTACACCTATTAGCAACCATTGATTATGGAAAAAGGCTTTCAAACAAACTGCCTGGTTCTCAAGGAAAATAAATTTAGTTGTTTTCCTAGTAAGTACATTCACTCAATGATGAGCCTAAACTTGTGGGATTGCTATGAGGTAGGAAACAACCAATTCAAATGGAACTTTGAAGATTTAGTCATGTCTCACCACCCAATGCTACTCATGTTGATAAAAACTAGATTCCCTGAGGACAAAGTAAGCCAGGTTGGCTGCATTAAGCCTGGTGTAGAGAGATATTTGGGTGGCATTTGGATTATGTAGTATCCAACCATTCTTATAGTCATGCCACAAGCTTCTTTCAGCCATTGCATACATATGATAGTTCAGGTAATCAAAAACCCTAAATTTTCTTTGCCTTGGATGCTTTTGGTTGTTGATGTTAGTACTAAATTTCAAAAGCACCTTGCCACTGCATATATATGACAGTTTAGGCAATCAAAAACCCTAAATTTTCTTTTCTTTGCATGCTTTTGGTTGTTTATGCTAGTACTAAATTTCAAAAGTGTCTTGATATTTAAAATGACTTGATTGATTTTAGTGATTTTGTTCGAGGCCTTTGGTGTGTCTAAAGTAACTTTAACAAGAACCTTTATAGCTCTGATGAGTTTGGGGGTAGTTCCATTAACCATACAAGAAGTCAATGGTTTTGAGACTGGGTGAATAGTTGTAACTTGCTTGACCTAAAGCTTCTGGGCCTAAATTCACCTGGTCTAATCTTCACAAATTTGGGATCATCCGTGAAAAATTTCATAGGGTGTTTGTGAATTCTAATTGGAGAAGTTTTCCCTAAAGCTTAGCTCAATATTCTCCCATGAAACCACTCTATCCACCATCTTATTCTTCTTAAACTCCATAATTTTATTCCTAGGATGGGACCTAGACCTTTTACGTTCAAGGTCACTTAGCTTAGACACCTTGATTTTAGGTTTTCGGAGCTCTCTCGCTGTTCCATAAATAGTAGATAATCTAGCCTCATTTGAAAACTATGTTATTAAGTGGAAAAAAATTAAATATGGTAATTGGGTGGGTCGGGTTGGGTTTGGGTCAGGTCATTCAGGTTCGGCTTTAGTCAGGCTAGCATCAATTCGAGTTCATGTCAAGTTATTTTGGGTTCGGGTTGATTAGATTTCGAGTTTGGGTTTGGTTTAGGTCAGTCTTATTCAGGTTCAGGTTTAATTCAGGTCAGGTCAATTTTAATTTCGGGTAACTTCAGGTCGGGTTATTTGGCTTTCGGGTTAGATTTGGGTTAATATTCAGGTCTGATCAAGTTATTGGTGCATAAGCTGAAATAACTGGGTTAATTCAATTTTTTATTTAGATTTTTATAAAATTTAAATTAAAGAATTTAATTTTTTATGCAAATATTTGAAAATTTTAGAGATCCATGCTACAATCTTTATGAGTAACTAAAATGAAATTCCAAAATTTAGGTACCTTATAACTAAAAAACTACTACGCTTAAAAAATAATCTAAACAATTTAATTAGCTAGATATAAATATATTAATATAAAATTATTTTAATAAAAATACCTAATTCAAAACTTTTCAAATTCAATTTATGAAATTATAAACTCAGTTATTTTAAAACTTAAAAAGTTGGTAGGATTAGATGCATTTAAATTATGTTGTGACTTCGAGTTATAATGTTTTAAAAATTTAGAATCATTTTTTAGGGTCAAAATATGAATTAATTTAGTTTAGGCACTAATTTGGAGTAGAAGTCGTTTGAGGTCATTGTGGGTGAAATGGAAGAGTTTGGGTGTGAATTGAAGTTTTTTAGAAAGTTCTAGGCAAAATTGAAAATTTTGGGACAAATTTATCAACCCTTGAGAGTTTGAGGTAAATCTAGCAATTTTATGAGGCACAATCTGATGATCTCATAAACTTATAAGCTAATTCAACAAATCTATAAATTGAGTTTTGTCAGGTTTAGATTGAGATCTTTTTGGGTTTGGGTCATTTCGGATTCGAGCCAAGTTGGGTTCAGTCCAATTTGGGTTCGGGTTATTTCGGATTTGAGTATTTCAAGTTTTGGGCTTTTTCAGGTTTTATTTTAATCGAGTTCGGGTTCAAGTCGAGTTGGGTACAACTAGGTTCGGGTCATTGATTTTTTTTGTCAATTCAAGTTTGATCGGGTTTAGATTCAGATGAGTCGATCTATATTTTCGGGTTGGGTCAAATTTTGCCACCCCTAAACAGAATTAGCTTTGGTAATTTTTTCATCAAAAGGAAGTTATTATTTCTAGACTTAAAGGAATTCAATATGCTGACCCCAACCCCTTCCTTCTTTAGCTTAAGACTAAACTTATCAAAGATTTCAATGAAATACTTTTTAGATAGGAAAACTTGTGGAAACCTAAGTCTAGGATAGATTTGCTCTGTGATAAGGATAAGAATGCCAAGTTCTTTCACATTTCTACTCAAAATAAAATAAAAAATAATCAAATATTTGGCATTAAAGACAATGTTGGTAACTAGCTGTATGACCAAAAGGATATAAAATCTCATATTCTAGGCCATTTTGCTAAGTTGTTTGCTACTTCCTTGGAAAAAGTTTTTTGAAACCTGGTATTCTTCCAATTCTTTTAATTGGAATAGCCCTCTGATTAATGTCGTACTTAATAAGGCAGAGATCCTTTTAGCTCTTAACAAAATAAAAGATTTAAAGGCTCCTGGTTTTGACAAAATACATGTTATCTTTACTAAAAAAAGCAATGGGATATTGTGGCACCTACTCTATTGCGGGACATCCAATAGATTTTCTTCTCTCGAACAATTCCCAATGGTTGCAATAATACTTTGATTTTCTTGATCCCTAAATGTGCATACCCTAAATCCATTACCAATTGTAGACTTATTAGCCTGTGTAACACTTCTTACAAAATTGTTTCTAAAAGTATCATCAATCAGTTAAGACTTTTTATTCCTATTGTGATTTCCTCATTCCAATTTGCCTTTGTTCTTAAAAGGAGCACTACTGATAATGCTATCATCACCCCAAAGATACTATACTCTTTTGATAGGAAGAAGGGCAAAAAGGTTTTCTAGTTTTGAAATTGATCTTGAAAAGACTTATAACAAAATTGAGTGGAATGCTTCTTGAAAAATTATTTCTAAGCATGTGATCAATAGCTTAAGGCCTTTTATTTCAATTTTAGTTTCCCCTTGCAATTTGCCATTGTTTCTAATAAGGCTAATAATGCTGTCATCACCTAATAGGGCTGATAATGTTATCATCACCTAAGGGTTTTCTGGTTTTGAAAATTGATCTTGAAAATGCTTATGAAAAAATTGAGTGGAATTTTATCAAAAACACTTTTAGTTATTTTAATATGCTGAACCCTTTAAAAGACATGATTTTAAACTATGTTTCTTCTATTGGACTTTCTATTTTCATTAATGGCTCAATAACTGAAGGCTTCTATCCTTCAAGGGGTATTAGACAATGAGATCCCCTATACCTTTACATTTTCAAACTTTACATGAAAATTCCGCAAAGATTGATTAATTTTCAGCAAGAAAACAAAAAGTGGAAGGGCTTCAAAATGCTGAAAGAATGTATGGAGTTCACTCATCTTTTCTTTACAGATAAATTACATATGTTTGCCAAAGCTTCTCAAGAAAGTCTACTAATTTAGCTAAGCCTAAAGTCTTGTTTAGCAAGAATACATCTACTAAGATTAGAAATAGTTGTATTGATATCCTCTAGGTAAAAAAGGCAGAGTGTTTGGAATGTATCTTAGGTTTTCTATTTCTCATAAAAAAAATAGAAGGCTATGGATTGTCACTTTGTTCTTGAGAAAATGCATAGGAAATTGATGACTTACAAAATCAAAGTGTCTTTCCTTAGCTAGTAGGGTTGTTTTGACTCTCACTGCTCTTTCCACAATGGGTAACTATTTTATGGAAAGCACCCTTTTACCCACTAAAACCCTGAATAACATGGATAGAACTTGTAAAAACTTTTTGTGGGGCATCTTTTGAGGATGAAAGGAAACTGCATGCTATTAAGTGGAACATTGTCACCAAGAAAAAACAAAAGGGTGGTTTAGGAATCTGTTAGGTTAGGTTTCTAAATAAAGCTCATATGATCAAGTTGACCTAGAATGTAAGATTTAATAGAGCAAGATCTTGAGCATAACTTTTGTGGACAAGTATAGTAGGCTTAACTACATGAATTCCCACTTTGCTAATTGGAAGGCCATTAACAGTAATGTTCAAGTTGGTCAAGGTTTAAAAGAGCTCACCTTTAATTGTGCTGACACTTCTTAGTGGTTTGATAATTAGCTTTGGGGAGGCAATCTTAAAGAGTCAAATTAAGGGCCCCCTTAATTTTGATGCATTACATCTCTCTTTGAAAGACATGTTTTCTGGTGGCACTTGGTTATTTGGAAAAAGTTTCCTTTATTTTGCCTGATTCTCTTATTAAGTAGATTATGGCAACAACCCTTTCTCTTTATAATGGGGTTGTGGTAAAATTGTTTGGAAATTCTCAAAAGATTGATTGCCTATGTTAAAATCTGCTTACAATTTTGTTACTTCCTTAAGTTCAATTGAGCCTGTTGCATACTAGAATTAGGTGTGGAAAACCCCACCATGCCTAGAATTGAACATCTTTTATGGCTTGTTATCATTGGTAAAGCTTTTACTAATGTGCACCTTGCTACAAAAGGGTTTAGATGTTGGGAAGACTTGTAAAAGATGTGATGTTGAGGCTGAAGATTTAAAACACTTGCTCTTTGTTTGCCCCATCAGGAAAGCCATTTCTCATCATTTTGGCATTTCTTGGCCCTATGCTTATGATGTTGGTTTCTTGATTAACGATGGATGCTTTAATTATTGCAAGTTCCATGTGAAAAGGTATCCCTTACAGTGTCCTCATCCCTGTTTGGTTTTTAGAAATTTAGTGTGCTTGGAATAAGCTTTGGTTTGACAACCCCCACTCCTCACCAAACTCTATTGTGCATAAAGTCACTTAGCGTGCTTCTAAATTTTTTGCTCTTAATATTGCTAATTCTGCGATTCAGAAGAACACTACTATCATTGATATTAAATGGACTCCACCTCCACCAAGTGTGCATAAACTCAACACTAATGTCTTCTTAAACCCATCTGAAGTAAGGCAACTATTGGTATAACAAAAATGATTTTGTGCTTGCTTTTTCCAGAAACTTAGGTTCAACTGATAGCTTGATGACTAAACTCTGGGCTCTTATAGAAGGGTTGCTTTTTGCTAGTCAATGCAACCATTTTCCTTTAATCATTGAGTTGGATTCACAAACTGCTATTTGTCAATTTAATTCTACTCAATGCACTTATAAGATCTAATTATTGTTATTTTGAATTGCAGATGGCTTAAAGTGACAGTGGCTATTCTTTATATTCAGCACATTTATAGGGAAGGAAATGCGGTTATAGATCAACTAGCCAAGGAAGGATCTCATCTTTCAGAGCAAAGAATTGGTTTCTTTTATGGAACTATCCTAATTTTATCACTACGATTGTACTTGTTGATGTTATGGGAGTTTCTTCACTGGGAGATGTCTTAGTGGCTTTTGGCCCTACTATAACATCCTTTGAACCACCTTGAGTGGCTTTGTTATAGGACCTTTCTCCTCCTTCCTCCTCATTTTCTTCATAATGCTATGGCATATTCACTAAAAAAACAAGGATCACTATTTTGAAAAAATTTGAACCCTTTCTTGCGAGAACTAATATTTTGGAGTTAGATTGATGTAGCACTTGTTATACACAGATTAAAGTATGTGGCATGTCTTAGAACACTTACAAGAGTAGGAATCCATAAAGTCAATAACCATAGCCTTCTGCATATTTGTAACAATTAGACACTTCATGTACAATAATCGCTTTATATTAAACCCATCTCATAGCCAGTTGCATTGGTTATTAATTCTAAAGATTAAATAAAAGTAATTTAATATTCTTACCGTACTCTTATCAGTTAAGTTCAGTTAGTTGAGGGGATATTTGCCCATATTCAACTTTCTTTAACCACTAGCACAGTAAGATAGATAAATGTCTAATATGATTCAACACTTCTAAGAAAGTTACTTCATATCATTTGTAAATTAGTACAACTATCATCTCTTAATACTTTTCAAACGTGCTAAGACGTTAAAACAGATGTATACTCAGGGATGCGCATGGTGTAATTTCATGTGGTTTTTACTTAAATCCGCAATCAGATGGTACAGCACACAGTTTCACAATTTAAAAATCATAACAACACTAGTTTATATACAAATCCAAAAAATAAACACACGGCATAAATATGGTTCTATTGTGGTTCGGTAACAATTGTTCACATTATAAATTCATCATACTAAATTTAGACAAATTGATTCAAGTACATAATGCAAACCCAATTGTAACAACAAAAATGAAAATATAATCCAATCCATAAATCAATATATATAAGAAATCAAAATCTAAAATAACAAATTTAGTCAAATGTATCATCCCAAATCTAAATACACATAAAATTAGCAAATAATATAATCTTAGCTACAATCAACAACAAAACAAATCTTCAAAGGAACCAGAGACAGCTATACCAGTGCACGAATCCTGAAAAGAGTTGCTTATTGTCCTCAAGAAAAACAAACTTGTAGGTTCACAATATGGACTGCAAAAACATAAAGTTTAAAGTGGGATTTGGTTAGCGTATTTCTTGAGTGCGCGTGCGTCAGGGATAAGAAAAATATGTATCCAAATCCTCTAGCATCAAACAAATATGTAGAATTAGCTCACGTGGCAAAAGTGCTTTGGCTAATCGGACACATTGGATGGGCATGCTTCGACACCTTGCTACCCCATTTTATCTTCTTTTAATTTTCTTGGTTTGACTTTTTTTGCTTTTGGTTCAGTTACTTTTTTTTTTATTCTACCTACCATTTTATTTTTATTTTCCTATTCCATTTTGTGTTTGCCTTTTCTTCCTAATTTAATTCCATGTCTCTTTAGATTTTGTACCTTTCATTTTCCAAGTTTGACTTTTTCTCTTTCTGTTTTGTTAGTTTTTTTTTTTGTATTCTACCTATAATTTTATTTTTATTTTCCTATTCCATTTTATCTTAGCCTTCCCCCCCAGTTTTATTCTTTGTTTATTTATATTTTTTTATTATTCTTATTCTTTTTTTCAAATTTGTTTATTTTTAAAAAATAATGAAAAAATAGTTATTTGTTATTTTATTAGTAGGTATTTGTTCTTTTATTAGTTCACATATGTTCTTTTAGATAAACTAGATGTTCTTTTATTAGTTATTTTCTTTTGGTGATAATTAAACTAAATCATACTAACATATAGCTAACAAAGGAACAACTAATTCTCTAAAAAGAACATTTAGAAATTGATAAAATATAAATATCTAATAATATGTTTGTTCTTTTATTAGCTTCTCTTTGTTCTTTTATCAGTATATGTTCTTTTATTTTTTATGTTTGTTCTTTAAATGAACTATTTATTTGTTCTTTTATTAATAGCTATTTGTATTTTTATAAACTCATGCTTGTTTTTTTTTTTTGAGAAAATATTTTTTTTCTCTTATTAATAGTTCTCTATTCTTTTATGAGTAGCTCTCTATTATTTTATTAGTTGGTGTTTATTATTTTATTAGTTCAAATTTGTTCATTTAGATAAACTTTATGTATATTCTTTTATTATTAGCTATTTGTTCTTTTAGTAGTATGTATTTGTTATTTTGTTAGTTCAAGTTTTTTCATTTAGATAAACTCGATATTTGTTCTTTATTAATAAATATTTGTTCTTTTAGTAGCATGTGTTAGTTCTTTATAGCCCACCCAAAATAAAATGAAAAAATGAAAGTAAAAAAACACTAAAGCAGTGGTGATGAGATATTGTAGTTCATTTTGATTGTACTATTTTTCTTTTATAACTTCTTTTTGTAAGTTCTCGCTTGTTCTTTTTGAGAAACTATTTTTTTATTCTCTTATTACAAGTTATTTGTTCTTTTATTTGTTGTTTTTTTTATTAGTAAATGTTTATTTATTTGTTAGTTCATGGTTATTCCTTTAAATGAACTTGATATTTATTCTTTTATTAGTATCTCTTTGTTCTTTTATCAGTAAATATTTGTCCTTTTCTTTATTCATGTTTGTTCTTTAGATGAACTAGTTATTTGTTCTTTTATAAGTAGTCACTTGTGCTTTTATAAATTCATGTTTATTCTTTTAGAGAAACTATTTTTATTCTTTTGTTAATAGTTGTTTGTTCTTTTATGAGTGGCTTTTTATTCTTTTATTAGTTGGTAGTTGTTCTTTTGTTCGTTCAAGTTTGTTCATTTAGACAAACTTTATATTTATTCTTTTATTAATAGCTATTTGTTCTTTTAATATGTGTTTTTTTCTTTTGTTAGTTCAAGTTTATTCATTTAGATGAACTTGATGTTTATTCTTTTATTAATAGCTATTTGTTCTTTTAGTGGTATGCCTTTGTTCTTTTATAAATTTATATTTGTTCATTTAGATGAACTTAATATTTGTTCTTTTATTAGTAGCTTTTTATTCTTTTATTGGTTTGTGTTTGTTCTTTTATAAGTTCATGTTTGTTCTTTTAGTTGAAGTAGATGACTATTATTTTATTAATAGACATTTGTATTTTCATCAGTTATAGTTTGTTCCTCTTTCAATTTATTCTTTTATTTAATTCCTGCTCAACTAAACAATGAAATTTTTCTTTAAATTTAATATAAGAGAGTATTTATTCCATAAATCTACAAAAAAAAAGACAAATAATAGTGAAAAAAAATAAAGAATAAAAACAATAAAAAAAGGTAGACAAATGACTAAAGGACAAGAAGAAATAAGAATAATATAAAGTAAAGAAATGAATAAAATTGAGGGAAAAACCTAGATAAAAGAGAAATATGAAAGAGAAGAAAAGGTAAAAACAAAAAAAAATAAATAAGGGAATAATAGAAAAATGAAAAGAAGGAAAAAACTGGAGAAAAAAAAGAGCGAAAGGAAGGAAAAAAAACTGGTAAAAAAACATGAAAAAGTGGAAACAATGATTCAAACCTACGTAGTCAAGCTTCATTTAAGTGACTGCAGCCAAATCTCCTAGTTTCCCCTTTTGTATTAAGCATGTTAAGCATCTATATATATAATAGCGTGTCCTGGCACATGCATATGCAAGAAGTACTCTTTAGCTTATGTAGGGACTTATAGTTTTAGAGTGTCTTTGGTCTTATCCAGGCCGGCGCGGTTTTTATCGATTATAATCTTTAAAAATTGTAACCATATAGTATAATATTCAGTTTTAAAATTTATAAACTCAGATGGCAATCGAAACTGTATAAAATTATACTCCTATATCATTTAGTTTAGTGCAGATCAATTTATTCAATTTTAAGGATTGACCAATTTTGGTAAACACCCCAGCATATACCTACCGCTCGAATCCCCCCACCACAACTAACCCGCTCATTTCCATTCAAACAGTTCACTCCCCACATGCCTGAAGAAAACGAACAATCGAAAAGCAGTTTTGATCACGAGGACGCTGACCAGGCAATGACGAGTCTAATTAATTAGATCACTAAGGATCAAAAGCGAATCACATAAATTTGGTAACATCAGTATGAAGTTAGTATCAAATCAACACAAGAAAACTAAAAAGGAAACAAGTGAAGTCAGCAATTAACATGAGTACATTGGAAGTATAGTTCCTCAATTAACGTATAAAGTGCATATACACATCATGATTAGCAAGCCTGAAGATTTGAAGTTAGAAGGCTGATAGAACTGTAGAGCATATTTCTTCTAGCTTTCCTTTAATAAAGATAAATTAACAACGAATATGATAATTTTTTAAATCTGATAATATTTGATACTCCCTCTCTTCTTTAATTATGTACTTAAAAAATGTCAACTTTGGAGAAATATGTCAAACATACTTAAGCGACAGAATTTTAATAAATTTACCAAAAAAAATATATAAAAGAGACATAGTATTAAACTGAGAAATATTTAAAAAATAATTTAATCCATATATATATATATATATATATATATTGGCTAATGCTTTGAGCATGAAAAAAATGGTCATGCATTGTTGTATTAACCAATCGGAAAGCTAGAAACTCCAAAAATTGTGCACCTATGCACAGAGCTACAAGGATTGATAGAGAAAAGATTGTTTCTTCCTTTCTCGTCTACGCAAAAGGAATTTTTTAAGGCAACGTTTGGCAGGGCGCGAAGGAAGCTTACAGTAGTATACTTTATTATCCTTTCACCACAAGAAAGCTATAAATCTTTTTTATTTTCAATGTCTAATCATCAATAATCCCACAGAAAAGCAATATAAGCTAATAAAGGAACCTCTCAACCTTCCTGGCTTTTTGCTTTTTTGGTCCTTTGACATTTCCGCTTCCGACAGAAACAGTAAGAAAAAAAAAACAAACATGAAAATCTGCAGTGCTCACTTTATTACAGTATATAAGCACAATCAATCTGCTAACTTTTTCTTCATAAAAATCATTATGTTTCTTACTCTACACAGTTCTTTTTTCATGGCAGCTTTTTGTGGGTTCGTGCTTGTTCTAATTAGTATCTTTGCCGCTTCAGCTGAAGCTCAAGGTAAGCTCTCTCCTTATTTCTATGACACTTCCTGCCCTCAAGCCAAGTCCATTGTTGAAGCAGCTGTTGTTGCTGCAATAAGAAACGAAACCCGAATCGGAGCTTCTTTGCTCCGGCTTCATTTCCATGACTGCTTTGTTAATGTAAGTGATCAAAGTGATATATACTCGATATGCTTATTACTCCGCTAATCGTCTGTACGGTTTAGTTGATTGATTGATTGATGACCAGGGCTGCGACGGCTCCGTGCTTCTGGATGATAATGCAACTTTTATAGGTGAGAAAACAGCTGTTCCTAACAACAATTCTGCCAGAGGCTTCAACGTGGTCGATGACATTAAAGCTCGTCTGGAGAAATCGTGCCCCGGTGTTGTTTCTTGTGCTGATCTTCTTGCCTTAGCAGCACAATATTCGGTTTCCCATGTAAGCTTTGATTCTATGCACTTAATATCACGGCCAAAACATATGAAGTTCTCATATAGATAATTTTCTTCTGGATCGGACAATGGAAGATTTTATTAAATATAAAAGAATAAACAAAAGATAGAAGTATCATCTTTAAAAAAAAGATATTTACAAAGAGCCTAGCAACAAGAAACAGAAAGCCCAAAATAAGAGCCCAAAATAAGCCCAAGAAACATAGCCTTCACCGAAAATAAAAAAGAGAAACCTAGAGCATGCTCACGCCGGAAACCTTAACCCGGAACTATTAAAAAGAAGCCCTCTAATGGAGGATAGGAAAATATAGGCCGTCTTTCAAAATTCTTTTTAGATGGGCTTAACCTCTTGTTCTAGTCTTTTCAACTTGTTTGTTAATGCCAACATTTTATCCTTAAACTCATTTTGTTTCGAACCCTCCTATGATCCTTGCTGTTGTCTTAATTCTTCAAGACACCTGAAGTCAGTTTGTCACACCCATCATCTAATGACTCCACAATAATGTAGACAATACTTTTTCCATTTGCAGTTAGGAGGTCCTTCATGGAAGGTTTTGTTGGGAAGAAGAGATTCCACAACTGCAAGTAGGGCTGCTGCAAATGCATCAATTCCTCCACCAACTTCCAATCTCTCTGCCCTAATTGCAAGCTTCGCTGCTCAGGGCCTGTCAGTGAAAGACTTGGTTACACTCGCCGGTAATTCATTTCTTATACCAAGCAAGAAACACATCTTTTGAACAAGTGTGCTAGCTTTGCTTAAATATATATGTTTCCAAACGACGATGGCAGGTTCACACACCATTGGCTTCGCCCGGTGCACATCCTTCCGAGGACACATCTACAATGATTCGAACATCGATCCCTCCTTCGCCTCCTCATTAAAGAAGATATGCCCCAGAAGTGGCAACGACAGCGTGCTTGCGCCGTTGGACAGGCAAACGCCGACATATTTCGATAACTTGTACTACAAGAATCTGATAGGGAAGAAGGGTCTGCTCCACTCTGATCAAGAACTCTTTAATGGAAGCTTCACGGATGCTCTGGTCAAAACTTATGCCAATAACGCTTTTGCCTTCTTCAAGGATTTTCCCAAGGCGATGGTGAAGATGGGAAACGTCAGGCCTCTCACAGGAACTGCTGGGGAAATCAGGATCAACTGTAGAAAAGTGAATTGAACGCCCTTTTCTTGTTTTCGATGAGTACATTTAACTATGCATGTGTGTATTTCGAAAATAAAAAAAATGCATGTTTGGCCAAATAAAAAAACAGTTGCATGTGTGAAGAGAAAACAGTCTTAATCATTCGGCCAAGGCCGATTGTCTATACTAGCACTGTATTAGACAACAAAACAGGAATAAATTGTGATATGTTTCTTTACTGGCAGTTGGGCTATTAATTATTTATTATATAAATTAAAATTGTGAAAATAAATTTAAATAATTATGAACTAATTAATTGATTAATATATGTACAGAAAGGCTTTGATTTAATTATAAATTATAAAAAGAATAGTACAATTTATCTAAAACACTAAAATGCCTCTTATAGCAATCACTAAGGTTTGGAGTCTGACCAATCATCTCGAGCCAGCTACCTCATCCCAAGCATTTGCATCAAATTGAGGACAGTTAACCAGATGAAGGTACTTTGAAAATTATAAGAAATGTCTTGTAAGACACGATAGATGTTGAAAATGATAATGTAGAAAATAATTAATAGGTAAAGTGAATGTGCAATTACCCCGAGTCTCGCGCAACTGGACTAATGGTCCTACATCTTTTACATATTTTACAATTCAATCCTACAACTTTAAATTATACAGGGATTAAGGCTAACCTTTTTCATGGTTTACAATTAAGTCCCTACATATTCAAATATGTCACTAACACATCCATATCAACATATTCTAAAAAATGTTTGATTAAGTCCGTAAACTTATACTAATCAAGATATTTATCCATGAATCAACATATATGTTACTAACATGTCCATACCAACGTATACTCAAAACTACTGAAAAATATTGCAATAAAAGTGGAACTTGGTGAGAGTGAATGAACAACTATGAAGCTGTGCCAGACCAGCAACAAAAGCGACAAAGAACAGCAATAGAAGTGGCAATGAGTGTGGAGAGAAATGACAAGAGCTTGGGAAAGTTTTGGGACTCATGTTTGGGGTGAGAAGATCAATGGGAGAGAGGAGAAGACCTTTCAGTTAAATCCTAATAACTAAAATGATTTTAATCGTTGCATATTCTTCCTAAGATTTTGCACGAATTTTGGGAAAAATTGTCGGAGAACATGTGACCCAAAATTTAAAGAAAGTTTCAAATTTTCATCCTCTGCGTTGTTTTCTAATTTTCCTGCCCAAACTTTTTGTATTTCAGGTCACTTACGATGATTATGCTATGATTATAATCTGTTATAATTTTGCTATGATTACAATCCGCTATGATTTTGTGACAATATGTAATGGTTATGTTTTTCTAATGGTAGTTATGGCATTAATTATTATATTATTTAAATTAAAATTCTGAAAAAAAAAATTTAAATAAATAAACTAGTTGGGATGTTATGCTGCAGGTTAAGACATAAATGTGGAAGTGATAAAAGGTTTGCAAAGTACTCTCTTCGTCTCATATTCTTTGCACCATATTTCTTTTTTTGTTGTCTCAAATTCTTTGCACCATTTCCCTTTTTGGAAAATTTTAGCAATGAAAATATCCGTTATACCTTCTCCTTAGACCCCACCAACCCTTTCAAATCAATTTTTTTTTTTTTGCCAAGTCCCTCCAACAACGTCTCTCTGGCTACGTCCCTCCAGCGATGCCCAAACTGGCATCATCGGGACGCAAGTCGGCGATGCCCAGACCAGACAGACAATTGAGGAAGCGACCACGGTAGCGTTGAGAATGGCGGCGATTGATGGAGGAGAGAAGCGTAGGATCTGTAAGCGATGAGGAGCAGGATCGACGAGTCAGGATTGAAATTGACGATTCAGGGACAGAATCAACGCGACGGGTTTGGCAATCGACGTGTCGGGCTACAATCGGCGCAAAGACAACCGACGTTGTTGGAATCAACGCAAAGACGATCAGCGATAGCGCCGGAGCTTACGAATCAACGAATTGCTAACGATTAATCTTTTAGGTTTTGGTGATTTGCTGACAAATTGAAGACTACGCCACTGGATTCGATAGTTGGGGCACTGCTCAATGGCGGGGAGCTACTGGAAATCGGTGAATCGTCTGCGAGAGAGAAGTGTAGAATTGTCTATAATATGAAAACTGTAACTCACCTAAAAAATCATGCAAAGTCAAATGGAGCGGTTAATATGGGACGAAGGGAGTATATTTGGTCATGAAAATGCAGGTCCATGCATGCTTGAACTTTTTGGTAGGAGAAAAATCCTTCTTCAGTGTGGATCCAAGGAGAAAGTTGCAAAACTAATCATAGAAGGCGCTGACTGGCTTGATCAATAGTTCTGTAGAATTATGAAATGGAACATTTCTATAGAAAAATTAAAAAAAAAGACTTGGTTTCAGTTGGAAGGCATCCCATTACATGCTTCGAATGGTCAGGTTTTTACAACTACTATTGTGCTATAGGGGGATATTGTTTGTGTCAGAGGAAACAACTAAAAGAATGAATCTCATGTTTGGCCATGTGTTGATTAACACAATTATTCAAATATTATTCAAAAAATTGTTTCTATTTTTTTTAATAGCAAAAAGATGGTTTATTGGAAGTTAAATGACAAGTACAACTATAGTCCTAGCTAGTTGTTGAGCACTTGAGTTTTCCCCTAACAGACAATATTCTCCTTCAATGTACATAAAACAACAACCCTAATGGATGCACTTGATTAAGCAATAAAGTTACAATAAAATTTGCAACCCATTCTTCTTCAGAACGTAGTACCCTACAACCTTGCAACTACCAAACTGAAGTCTACTAGTTAGTGAGAGAAGTTACAGGATCAAGGCACCTGGTAGACCCTGAACAATTGTTTGCAATAAGGTTGATGATGCAATGTTTAATGTTAGAGTTATGAAAGATTGGATATCTCACTGCAAGTGGTCTTATCAACACCCACATTTAAGTTCTGAATTCATGGCTTATTCTTTAGAGACAGAATCAGAGAAGGACTAATATAACCTCCATGGAAAGGAAGAGTTAAATGTTCTGTTGGATTTGAAAATGAAAAGGTAATTGAGGTGACTTTTTTCAAAGATGGATTTCCTAAGCTGGTAGTAGTTGCAGAACTGAAAGAAAAGGGCATTAATCAAAATGCAAAGCAGCTAGTTAACCATATTAATCAAGGCAAAGTAAAGGATTCATTAAGTATAGGTAATGAAAAGGAAAATATAAATGCAAAAGGCTTAAAGGCTGAAGCAAAAGTAATGATTAAGCAGTCGTAGAAAGGAAAATCTACATCTGGTTGAGCCAGCAAATCAACTGCAAACAAGGCTCATTCTAAACCTTCTTGTTCCACCAAATGGCCCAAAAACTATTAATACTAAAAAATAAGGTAAACAAATGGCCTAGATAGGGGTTTCTCCACAAATTATGTAGGAACCAATTTTGATGGAACCAAAAGGAAAGATAAGAATTTATCAAATGATGGTGGCCATTTAGCCTAAGTCAAGGAAAGCTCTATCAATTTGGATAACTTGGATAGTCTAATAAACAACATGAATAAGAAAATAAAAAAAAAAACACCAGCATCTGCTTCCTGTTATAAAGATGATTCTTTAGAGGAAGCAGAAAAAACTTGGAAGTTTGTCAAATGTTGCAAGTTAACGTTGATGGTCATTAGGAGAAGGCTATCCAAGCTCTTTGGCAAATTAGGAATAATATAGTAAAAGGATGAGTGGCAGGTGTTGTGAAATTGGTACAGATAGAGTAAAAGGGTATTGATGACAAAAATCTATGAAGATTCTAAGTTTAAATATAGGTTTGGGGAAGAAAGGCAAGAAATTGGCAGTCAGGAAACTTGTTGGATGCGAAAACATTAATGTTCTTATGTCTCAAGAAAGAAAAAAATTGGGCACTTCCAAAGGGAAGATGAAAGCACTATAGAAAGAGAGTCACTTTGAATTTATTTTAAAGAACTCAAATGGAAAATCTAGTAGGTTATAGAGTATATGGGACTTTACAGCTTTAAGCATAGAAAACCACTTCAATGGAGAAGGATTTCTGGGCACAGTTGGCAAATGGACCAGGGAGGATACCTTAGAGCTACTTATTAATGTGTATGCACCACAATGTGCTTGTGATAAAGGAGATGTTTGGGAAAATGTCATTGTTTTTCAATAACTTTAATGGTCCCAGGTGCTACTTAGGTGATCTCAACTAAATTGTATCAAAATCAGAAAAAAAAAAAAAAAAAAAAGGTTACTCTAGTGATATTACAGAGATAATAAACTTTACAAAATTTTTACATGAAGCACATAATGAGGATTTGCCTCTTAGATCCAGAAAAAACTCTTGGTGCAATTCTAGTGAGCACAAAATGAGCAAAATAGATGGAGCCTTATTATAACACCAGTTATTTGCAAGGCGGCCAAATTGGTCTTTGGTGGGATTAAAATAAAGCATCTCTGACCATTGCCTTACCTTTACTTAAATTGGTCAGTATGGATTTTAGTCCTCCTTTTAAATTTTGTGATGCCTAGCTGTTGCATCAAGATTTCATTAACTTTCTTGAAAGAGAATGGAATAGTTATGCTATTAATTGAAGTGTAGCTTATGTCTTGAAGGAAAAACTAAAAAGACTGAAAATTAGCTTACAATGTGGAACAAGGAGGTGTTTGGATGCTTAGACTGAAAAATGGACTCCTTTAAAGCTAAGCTTGATAAATATAACAAAAAGGCTAAAGATTATGACTTGTTTGTTAGGGAAATCAACAAGGAGAACTCTTGGCTTTGAAATATTTGGATCTTCTCAAAAAAGAAAAAGTATCCTAAAGGCAAAAAGTAAAAGTGAACTAGGTCCAAAAAGGAGATGAAAACATTGCATTCTTTCATAAATGCATCAACTAGAAACTTAAGAAGCTTTTAATCACAGGCATGAATGTTCATGGAAAGTGGATTAAGGAACCTTTTGCTATTAAGATTAAGACATAACAATATTTTCAGGTAAAGGTCAAAGAAGACTTGAAGTTCAGGCCTTCTTTATATTCTTCAAGGCTAAAAAAAATTAAGTTGTTCAAAAGCTTCCTTCCTTGAAGAAGTAACTAAAGAATGTGAAATAAAGAAGCAATTTGAGATTGCGAAGGCTAAAAATTCCCAGGGCTAGATGGTTTTAATTTAAACTTTTTCAAGAAATGTTGGAACATTATGAAACAAGATGTCTACATGTATGTGAAAGAATATGAACATTATGGAAAATAGGTAAAAGTTTTAATGCATCTTTTATTAACCTCATTCCTAGGAACGTTAATCTTTCAAGGTTTAGTAACTGCAGGCCAGTTAGTTTGATAGGCTTCATGCATGAGATAGTAGCCAAGATATTAACAAACAGGCTGCAAAAGAAAAGTCACTTTCTAATTAGTGATGAATAGTCAGCTTTCATTAGATGAAGATAGATTTTGGATTGGGTCCTTATTACCAATAAAGCAGTGAACTTTGTGAAAGAAAAAGAAGAAGAAGAAGAAAGAAAGAAAATGAAAATGGCCTTGTTAAAAATAGATTTTGAGAAAGCTTTCAATAATGCAAGATGAAGGTTCTTATTTCAAATGATGCAACTCATGAATTTTGGGGAAAATAGATAACTTGGATTAAAGGTTGTCTACATTTTGCCTCGGTTTCTGTCCTGCTAAATGCAAGTCGTACAAGCAAATTAAAGGGCTTCGATATGGAGATCGATTGTCTTCTTTCTTGTTTTTAATTTTTGCTAAGGTGTTGCACTATTTAGTTGATGAGGCTGCCACACAAGGTGAATTAAAGAGTTTGAAATTAAGTGAAGATAATGTGGTACTCTCCTACTTCCAGTTTGCAAATGGTACTATTCTTTTGGGGGTGTGGCATGAAAAAATCTTTCACTAATTTAAACAAATTAAGAACTGCTTCTAGCTCCTTTCAGGTATTAAAGTCAACATCTTTAAGAGAAATATATTTGGTGTTAATGTGATCAATGACAAGGTATAAAGAATTGCTAGCAACATAAGATGTAAGGTTGGCATTCTCCCTATATAGTTCCTAAGCCTGCCAATATAAGTAACAATAAAAAAGCTCAACTCATGGAACGTTGTCATTGAAAAGTTTAAATCGAGACTGTCATTCTAGAAGCAAGATACATTCCCGCTAGAGTCCGAATTACTCTTATCAAGTCTTGCTTATCTAACCTTCCCCTATACTTCTTTTCCTTGTTTCGTTCTCCCTCAGGTATGCTTTCAAAACCTTGAATTTGTCAGATGCAATTTCTTATGGAAGGATTACTAGGGGAGGGTAGGTAAGTGAAGGCAAGTCTATTTTTTTAACAATAAATAAATGATATATTAGTTAGAGCAAAATAAATAAAAGAAGGACCAAATCAACTAGCTAGAAGCTAGTTTTACATAACACATTAGCACTAATATCCCATACCATATCCTTTTTACAACTTCATGCTTTATAAACAATTTTCTAATACCTAAGATTGACTAATCAATAAATTCACATACCTGAATTTTGACTACTTAACTCTATTACTCAACCACAAATACGAGGTAGACTGAATATTACCTAAAAATTGCAAAATTGACTTCTAAACATGATTGAACACCAACTTATTCCTTTATTTCCAAATGACCCAACACAACACATAACATGTAGCTTCCCACCCTATTTTCACCAATCTATCAACTATATGTTTGAAGTTTAACAAAACAAACCAGCAAAATCCAATGGACCATAATAATCTACATGCCACCATTTTTCTACCTCAGCCCATAAAATAGTAGCCATCTTACATCAAAACATGAATAGCAAACTCCACCAGTTCCTTGCTAAAAGGGATGAGGAGTGTTCGATGTATACACCATGCAAAGCCAGCTTTTATTTTGTTGGTAATTGATCTTGGTATGCTTGCTAGATGCATATGTTAACCTTTTTTGGGACAAGAAAATTCTAGGATACTCTCATGCCATTTGACTTTTGCTGCAACAAAGCATTATCCAACAAGCTTGATAGTCTCCTCACCGATAATTAGCCATTAGCATCTAGTTGCTAGCTCCAAGAGTCATGACCATTCATTAATAAAGAAACAACAACCAAAATAGGCTTAAGCTCTTACAATTGCTGCATTTCATTACCTCTCAAGACCCTATGCCAACTCCGAACCCACTTCTACTTCCATCCTTCCCACACTTTTTATTCCTCACCACACACATACTATTTAACTCCACCTGGTATAACTTAGGAAATCTTTCCTTTAGACACACATTTTCCACCCAAGGATCCTCCCAAAATTTGACTATATCACCACACCCCACAACTCGATTGAACAACCTTACAAAAGATGCCTCATTCTCTTTAATCTCAAAGCCCTTCACAATATAACCCCAAGCCCCACTACATCAAGACTCTGCCTTATTAAACCCAATCCTCCCACTTTCCCCAAAGATTGCCTTAATAACCCTAACCTACAATACATATTCCTCATTTTTAAATCTCCACCACCGTTTCCCCAAAAGAGCCAAATTTTTGAAAATAAACTTCCTAGACTAAGCCCCCCCAACTTTTTTCTAGATAAAACCTTTTTCTACACAACCCACATCAATTTTCCCACCCTCACCCTTACCACTCCAAAAGAAATGATTCCTCACTCTTAATGTGTTTGATGCTACTCACCGAGCTATAGAACATGAAGAAGTATTACAAAAGTAGGCCTTCTAACATGGATTTGATCAATGCAAATCTTTCTCCCACGGCTAACATGAAGGCAAGTCTTTTAACAATATTTGGGGAGGGATTATTGAAATTAAAAAGTGGTTGAGTAAAAAAGGAATTTCTTTAAAAGACTGTTTTGTATGAAGAGCTGGAAATAGAGGTATTACTATATTCTAGTTAGACAAATGGCTCATTTATGATTCACTTTCATATACATTTCCACGGCCTTTTAGGTTAATTATTGCTCCTTAATTGAGTATTTCAAGAATGGAACTTGGGAGAGTGGAGTCTAGCAATGGGATTTGGTATGGCGTTGACTCTTTATATGAAGGAAGCTTACTGAACTCACCAATCTTCTATCCTCGTTAGGTTCAATTTCAGTAACTAGGTTCACAAATAATTATCTGAGGTTTTAATGATGCCTTGATGGCTAGTTCTAATTAGTTTGTAGTCTTGTAGCATTGATAGACAAGAAGAATGCAGTTTTACTTGCACTACCTCAAGGATTTGAACGTAACAATTGGTGCCCACTTAAAATAAACTTCTTCACATGGAAAATCATTCAAAATAGGATTCCTACCCTAGTTAATCTACAGCATAGGGGATTACTACAATGTTCTACATTTTTTCTGATTTTCACCTTAGATCAGGAGTATTTTGAGCACTTGTTTCAACTGTGTTCATTCAATAAACACTTGTGGAATTCAGTCTTTGCATGTTGGAAAGGTTTCTTCTGCCTAGTTGGAAACATTCCTGATTTGTTCATCTACCCTTCAGCACCTGAACTAACAAACATCAAGAAAGGTTGGGATGCTTCAGTAAAAGCAACACAGTGGATAATTTGGTCAGCAAAGAACAAACGTGTGTTTGACGGCAAGGAACATAATTTGTTAGAGACCTTCACCTCAGTTCAGGAGCATTCACATTTTTGGCTTTCAAACCATGTAGCAGGGAGTTCATTATGTTCCTTCTATGATTGGTGTTTTAACTGTCAATTTTTGGTCTAGGATTCCTTCACTTAGGCTGTTTATTGGGTAATGTTTCAAATCAACATCAAAATTAATTGGCATTATTGCATTTACAAACTTCAACATAAAAATTTTACAAGAATGTTATAACTAAAAATTGGAAAACTTACAAAAACCCTCCTGAGGTATAATGAAACTTACACTTGTGTCCTTCAATTAAATACCTACAGTTAAGCCCCTCGCCCCCCACCAGAAGGTAAACAAAAGGTAAAATAGCTGACTTTTCCCTCCTAGCATTCTTCCTTAAAAACTCTGCCCCTAATTAATCAAACCAATTAATTTGGAAGAAAAAAAAACAACAAACCACTAAAACCTTAGGGAAATCAAACAACATTCAGAATACACCAAAATCACATAATCATCTAGGGTTCTTATTTTTCTAGCTTCTCTTCTCCACCTTCATCTCTGCCCCGTTCATACCCATTTCTGGCTCAACCCTCATCTCGCTTTTTCTTTTTCTCGCTTCTCTTCTCCACCCCCGTCGTGCGCAGCCAACAGTCATCCCCGAGAATAAGGCTATGTTGGTAATTCATAGCAAGATCAAGGTGACATTGGTGATTCACAATAAGATCCAGGTGGCGAAGGCGATGGTGTAGTGAGATCGAGGCGATGTTGGTGATTCGCATCGACATCGAGACGGCTGTTACTCATTTCCGCCCTTTCTCCCTTGCAAATCCTCTGCCTCTGTCGTCTTCGGCGCCTTACCTCTTCTCTGCCACTGTGTAAATCCTCTACCTCCGGCGATGGGCTTGGCTACCAAATCCCGACTGCTTCATCGTCCTCCTCGATCTCCACACCGGCGATCTCAACATCCCCCTAGGGTGATTGCTACAAGATTCTTAGGCGATGCAATTCCCAGCCGTCCTCCTCGATCGTCGATCGTCTCATCTCATCAATTCCATCGTATCTGCTCCAATTTGTTCTTCGGCCAGTGATTCGAGATGGCAGTGTGGGTCTCCGGAGATGATGATTCAAGATAACGGTGCGGGTTCCAGCAATGGAGGGAGACAGGGTCGTGGATTCTAGGTTTGTTTCTAGAAAGGGATGAGCTGGGGTTGGGCCTCAGGGCAGCAAAGAAAAAATAGTTAGGGCGACGAAGTAGAGTGGGAGGGGTGGAAGTTAGGGGGCAAAGTTATTGAACAAAGAAAATTATGATAATAAAATAGATTTTTTTCCTTTTTTGCCTTAACGATCATCAAGACATCAACAGTATTAACTTAGTAGGGGGTAATTGTAAGTATTTGAAACAGTGATGACACAATAGTAGGTTTCACCAAATTTTAAGAAATTTTTGATAGTTTTTCTATAAAAATTACTCTATCTGTCTCGTATTTTTTGCATGATTATTTATAGTGTAACACAACAGCATCACATAATATCATATGATAAAGTAACAATCTAAAAGTTCTGAAAAGAGATGTATCGTTAACAGATGCACAAGCTCTTCCTTGATAACAAACAAAACCGCTTGAATGGAGGATTTAAGTGTGTCCACGACTTTTAGTGAAGCTAGCAACCCTCAACGTGCATTTCACTACAATGTACGAAGGAAAAAATAGCACTCAATTATTAGGATAACATTCTAAATTGTATAAGTTTTTTTTATAAAAAAAAGTTGCAATATAGAAATTTTTCCATAGGTTTTCGCTACTAAGTGGGTTTTCTCTATGGGTCCGGACCCAAACTTGCTTTCTTTTTTGTTTTTGGCCGTTGTCTCTCAACAAAAGCTTTCATACTTGAACCTCTAATTAGGAATGGCAAAATCTAATATGAAATGATGACCTAGTTTGATCGATCTAAATCTAAGCTGGACCTGACATGATTCGACAAAAAAATATCAATGACCCGAACCGAAATGATATAAACTTGAAATACCCAAACTCAAAATGACCTGAGGCCTAATTGGCCCGAACTCGAATTAACCCAAATCTAAAATTGCTTAAACCTAAGCCCGACCAGATCTGACTTCGAAATGATCCGATGACTAATTTTAACCCAAATAACATAAAATATATAGTGGATAGATGTTTTAAAAAAAATAGATGATTTTTCATGTATTAATTATTTATCTAAAATTGTACATTAATTATGATCATGCAATTTAAAAAACTTAAAAAATACTTTAAAATAATTTTTGTCCATGGATCTTACGAAATTTAAAGAAAAAGTTAACAAAATAACTTGTTTTTGTTTGTTTAAGATGTTTTTGGTATTAACTGGTTTAGAGGTCTTAGACTCTTAATGATTTTCAATACTCTCAAATTTGGCAATCTCACTAGTAGGGATCAGCCAATTATTGGAGAGAAATAACTTTTTTTTAATCTATTTCAATCGTACTCTAATTAGGAAAATTTGTAATGTTTGTTTTCACTTTTTCATCTTCAATTTTCAATATAGTTAATATAGCCAAATAGTTTATAAGACTTTTCTTATTTGTCTCCTATGTATACTTATTAGACCTAACACCCTAAACCCCAATCCCACTAACTGTAAACCCTAGGCCTAAAAATACTTTTTAAACCATAAACCTAAACTCCAATGTTAATCCTGACACTAACCTTTTACCACAAACCCTAAGTCTAAACTTCAAGCCCTAAACCTAAACCCAAGACCTTAACCATAAACTTCAAAACCTAAACACTCACCCTGACCTAAACCAAAGACCCTCAATTCTAACTGTAAACCATATACCTAAATCTATCCTCTAAATCGTAAACCTAAACCCTAATGCTAACCTTAACCATAACATTTACTGTAAACCTTGAATCAAAACTTTAAACCCTAAACTTAAACCCAAGACCCTTGTCCTAAACTTTAAAACCCTAAAATCTAACCCCAACTTAAACATAAACCCTTAACAAGGTGTTAAATACCTTTATCGCAATGTATATTACACCTCAAATTTTTAAGATATACCACATAGTATACTGTATAGTATATCGCACCGTACACCGTTGCCTTTTTCATAAAAAAAATGTTAGAATATTATTTCAAGATAACATAAATTCAATATTTTTTTTTCACATTTTATATGAATTCTAATTTTTCTCATCATAATTTTTCAAATATAAATAAAATATACATGATAGAAGATATTTTTTCAATACAAAAAAAATGTTATATATAGAGCAAAATAAATAATACTCAGAAAGAAACTAATTTATTGATATAACAGAAAAAATACTTTAATAATAACAAAAAATTTTCTAATACCACATTGAGTTCCTAGGTGACTCAAAGTAATCATTAAATTTTTATATTAACAAAGAAAAGTAACCAAAATAATAAAAGTAAATATTTATTTTATGATATGTGTATTAATTATATTTTAATTTTTTTTATATATTTATGATATTTTGATGTAAAATGACCGAAAACAATATCTCATACACATTCATGAAAAATAAAATATTATGATACATACCTCACAACATTTACGATATAACACAGTTTTTGGATAAAATGTAGACAAAAAAGTGAACGGCATATGAAATACCGTAATATACCACGTGATAAAATAATAAAGTATGAAAATATTGTATTGCGTTCCACTTACTTGCGGTAAGTGGTATACCGCAGCATTTAATTCCATGACCCTTAATCATAATCATAAACGTAAACCACATGCCTAAATATAAACTTTAAATCACAAACTTAAACCCTAACCATAACTCTAACCCTAACACTAACCATAACTTTCACCCTGAACCTCAAATACAAACTCTAAATGCTAAATATAAACGTAAAACTCTAACTCTAACCCTAAACCTTAACCCTAACCCTAACATTAACCATATATACTCAATCTAAACCTAAACCTCTAAACCCTAACCTTAAAATCATAAAACCTAATCTTAAAACCCTAAACCCTATATATTAACATTCGATTCTAACTCTCACCTTAAATTTTAACTTTTCTCTTTCTTTACCTTTCATATTTACTTATAAGTCCCATATTTTAGGGATTCTATATTCAGTAACTTACATTTTTTATAACTTCCATATTTAATAAGTCCTATATTTGAGAATGAGACTTCCATAATTAGTAACATGCAGTTTTGAGACTTCCAAATTTAGTCTCATATTTGGGGATGAGATTTCCACATCTAGTAATTTCTATTTTTAGGACTTTCAAATTAAGTAAGTACTATATTTTTTAGCAAATTTCCTTATTTAGTAATTTCCTTTTTTTTTAGGACTTCTATGTTTAGTAAATACCATATTTTGGAAGGGAACTTTCATATTTAGTATGTTCTATATTTGAGTTCTTCCAAAACAAGTAACTTTCATATTTAAAATGTTTAGTGATCTTGGTAAGCAAGTATCCAAATTACAATATCGGTCCCTAAACTTTTGAGTATAGTGCAATAAGGTACCTACATTTCAAAAAGTTTCATTTTAGTTACCCACAATAATTACAATATGGGTCATGAACATTTCAAATCCTTTCATTTTCACCCAATTTTTTTTAAAATTTTCACTTTAGTCACTAATTAGTGAACTAGAGTTGCATTTCCTAGCAATCTTGAAGAAAATTTGCCAGCAAAAGAGCATAGCAAAATTGTCACAAATGTGTGTGTCAGGGTAATAGATGGGTGAGGGTCTGAGTGGTTGGTGCAGTAATAGCTGAGTGAATTTATAAATTTAGAAAAACAATCAAGTATTATAAAGCATTACCAACAATGCCAAATAACCTAAATATGTACTATAATTTATGGATTTTTTATGGGAAAATGGCAAAAAAAAAACCAATGAAGTTTGCTCAAACCTTGCGTTTTGTCCCTCTATTTCAAATACCTACACTTACCTCCTCTAAACTTAACACTACCGTTACCAAATAATAGAGAAAATGCTTAAATTTGTCCTTCTAACTTCCTTTCTTATAAACTTTACCACCAACTTCTGTATCAAAACAAGTTAATCCAGTGAACAAATTAATTAGAGGTTTCAATTAAAAGTTTTAAAAAAATGGCAAAACCAAAAAATATCCGATCATGGCAGATTCAAACTTTTCGAAATTTGGATAAAAAATTCAAAGGGAAAATTGGCGAATGAACGCCCCCTTCACCTTCACTTCTGCCTCATCGATTTTCTCCTCCAGCAGTGGCTCGACAACGATGTCTCCTCCGATTTCCATTCACGAGCGAACTCTGGCTCAACGGCGATGTTCGGCCTTGGTGATGTTCGGCAATCAGGCTATGGCACACCAGCGTCAATCGGGGAGAGGGTCACAAATCGTCACTCGGGAAGATCAGCCCAACGAAGCGAAATCTTGGATTGTTCTGAGCATAGCCCACATCAGAAGTCTCCCTCCCTCCTCTCCTTTCCTCTATTGACCTTGATCAGAAGACGACGAGGCATAGGCACTGAACTCTGGCGGAAGGCAAATCAAACAGTGAATCAATGAGCAGCGGCGAATCAAATGACGAATTGAGTCGAGTCTTTCATCGTCTCTCCTCAATCGGACGGCCACTACCGGCTAGCCCTTCTCCTCGCTGGTTACTTGCTCAGAATCGCATCCTATGTTGGCTGCATCCTCTTCGATCTCTGCTGAAAAAAACCCACCCGATCAGCGCCACCTCCGCCATCCTTCGCCGCTAGTTTGTCCCATTCATCGCCATTTCTGTGATTCGTCCGGGCCTTCGATTCTTCAACTTTCCCTAACCAGTGACGCCTTCGATCGCCGCGGCCAAGACCACACTCGAGGTCGACCGCGCGCCCCAGCGTCATCTCCTACACCGTTGCCACACACCATCTGCTCACGGGGGGAGATAGAGAGAGAAAAAAGACTGACTGGTGGTATGAAGGGTTTCGGCTGGGATTCAGGCTCCAGCCAAGCAAAGTTGAGAAAGTTGAGAGTTTTGGTAGATGAGTTGGTTTGATTGAAACCGTTTTCAAAGTTGGGGGCAAATTTTTATGGAATAAGGTTAGGAGGGCAAAGTCAGAAATTTTCTCTTTTTTATGGTAACGGTGATTTACGGAGTTAAGTTGGTAGGGGGAAAGTGTAGGTATTTGAAACATAAGGACAAAACGCGAGGTTTGAGCAAACCTTAGGGGGGTTTTTTTGTAATTTTCTCATTTTTAATTAAAAATACTAAGAAAAGAATTAAATCAAACCAAAGAGGTTAAATTCTTTAATTTAAATTTTAACAAAAATTGAAAAAAAAATCAAATGGATTCAGTCATTTCAGCTTATATACTAATGACCTGAATAAACTCGACATTTAACCCAAATATGGCCCGAAATCTAAATAACCTGACTTGAAATTATTCGAAACTGAAATTGACCTAACTTATATTGAGCTCGAGCCCAAACAAACCAGACTAAACTAGAAATCTACTCAACCTGAAATCAAACAGAACCCAAATAACCCAACTTAGACCTGAATTCATACTAACATGATTAAATTAGAATCTGAATAGTCTGACCTAAACTTGACCCGACTCACCCAATAACTATCCCTACCTCTAATCTTAAAGTTAGACTACGTGCGCCTCTACCATTTGGGTTAAGGGAGAAATTATAATACCCACCCTAAAAAAGGGGGTAACCCTATCCCCCAATCTTGATCATTGATCATGGTTGATGGAACATAGGGGAAAGGGCTAGACAAGGGCAGCTAGTTAGGGGAGGGAAAAAAAAGAAAAAAGAGATAGGATAGAGGAGAGAGAAGAAAATAGATAGAAAGCCCAGTCGGGTTTAAGGGAAAGAGATAAAAGAAAAAAGAAAGAGGAGAGAGGAGAGAGGAGAAAATAGAGAGGAAAAAAAAGAAAAAGCGTAGAGATAAGGGAGTAGAGAGAAGAAAAAATAAGGGAAAAAAATGCGGAAAGGGGAAAAAATGAGAGGAAAAAAAATAAGAGAATGTATTTTATTGGATACAAATTTTTAAAAATAAGAAAAATAAATTTTAAAATATTAGCAGTGTAAAAAAATGTTAATTGTTGAATAATACAGTTAATAAAATATTATTTTATAAATATGTCAATGGTTCTCAAAATATAAAATCTATATATATTGATCAACTCAGTAAAGCAAATGAAAAGTATTTTACAAAGTAATTGTAGCATAGCAAAGAATTTAAAATTGAGCACCTAATAGTATATATGGTTGATGTGCAATGTTAAAAGAATAATAAATTTTACTAGTGACAGGTTTTATAATTTCTATGATGTAAAAAAATAATAATTTAAAATCAGATACCCAAAAAATGAGACAAGTTGTAAATTGAATGATCTAATAGGTCAGGTAAATTTCAATCCCGGTTAGTTTTGAGCCGGATTCGGGTTGACAGACAGGTTTACATAGGTTATTGTTACATAATCTTAAACGACTGAATCAATTCCATTTTTTGTATGATTTTTGTTAAAATTTAAATTAAAGAATTCAATTTTTATTTAATTCAATTTAGGTTAATTTTTCTTCTTTTAGTATGTTTAACTAAAAATTTTCATTAAAAAATTCTTAATTATGTTCCAATGAATTTACTATGATTTCCAGCTTTTACTTTGACTCCAATCCACTATTGGCCGTAATACTAAATTGTTAAATTTCAAAATTTTAGATTTAATGTATGATTTATTAAAAAACTTGGGAAATTTAACTTCCTGTTTCTTCTATTTGAATTTAATGTATAATTTGTAAAGGAATTTACATACCTAAATTGTGACCAAGTACTTTGCAACTTTTATTATGAAATTTAGGCATTTTATTACACTGCACCTAAAATTTTAGGTGCCAATGTTGTAATCTTGACATTTGCTAACCAAAATCATTAAAGTTTAACCTTAAATCTAGCCTTAATATTATGAAAAAAAATTAGAGTGTGGGTGGGTTTTTTGGTTCAAAAAGGCTTGAACTTTAGCATGAATGCCAGGGGTGACCCCTACATACTTTAAATTGATTATTTACAAAAAAAAAATATCAATTTATTCAGATTTTAAACTTAAACAAGTCCAAAAAATTTATTTACACGTTCTACAAAAATAAAATATTTTTTATTAATTTCTATCATCTTAATTTATTTAAGTTAAAAATTAAAAAAAAATACTTTGGCCAGAAAAAATCTTAAAATTACATTTTAGATTACTTGAAGTAGAAATTATCAATAAAATTATAATTTGGGTGAATAATCACTTCTTATAAGAATAATATACAATAACACACTAAATTAATACTAAACGTCCTAAACCCTAAATTGAGCACTAGTAATAAGCCTATGTCTGATACCCTAAGCCAACCCCAAAACCTAACTCAAACCCCAATCCTAAATTCCATACATTAAACCATAACCTGAAACCCTAAACCCTAAATCCTTAACCCTAACCTTAAAATAGCCCTAAACCCTAAATCTTATACCCTGAACCTAGTCTCTAAACCCTAAAACCTAAACTGTTATTAAAAATTTTTACAATACCCCTTGGAGAAAAGGGGACATGGATGCTATGGTCGTCTAAGCTGTTGACAGGAAAAAGAAGAGAAGGAAGAAATTGGTTAGATAGATGAGACTGATGGAGAGAAAATAGAAGAAAAAAAATGGGGTAAACATGTGAGAGGAGAGAGGAGAAAATGAAAAGAAAAATGGGGGAAGGAAAAGAGAAAGAGAAAAAAAAAAAGAAAGAATATGGAAAAGAAAAGGAAGAAAATGATAAACTTATAAAGGAACCTATTTTTTTTATTAACTGATTTATTTATAAAATATTTTAAAAATGAGTGGTACAAACATATATTTATGTTATACAAATATAAAAGAAAAAACTAGGTAGATATTTATTTTTCTAGTTGATACCCAACATAAACAAAAGTTATTTTTTAATAAAATATACTTTAAAATAGTATATATATATATATATATATATATATATATATATATATATATATATATATATATATAAAGCAGGATACATCTATGGGTAGTTTTGATTTTTCCTTAATCAGAGAGATTGTAGAGCTGACGCGTGACCATTTTCCTTTTTTAGTAAATGAACTATAATCTTTTACATGTAGTCTACAAAATATTTCCTTACCCTATAAAGCATTACGGTAGTGACACATAATAGGGAAAGCCATAATTATTAACTTATCTCTGAAATTTGAATTGTAAATTAAAAAATATTTTTAAATTTAAATTAATTTTTATTTAATATATGCTATAATCTCATCTAAAATGATTTCCTCTAATCATGAGATAATAAAAATAGTATCTAATAATTTATTTTTTTAAGAACTAATAATCAGGTAGCCTATATAAATCAAAAGTGTGAAAATTTTAAATTCATTGTACTCTTAAACCAAAGGTGATGGATGACTCCATCATCCTTCCCTTTTCTGTCTATTCATTCACTTATGGCTCTCGATGATCACCCCAAATTCATTGATGAAGCCAACGATCTCCTACATTGTCATGCTCCTTCCATTTGAAAAGTTGCAAGTAGAAACAGGATATTAAATTTTCTGAAAAAAAAAAAAGGTCAATTTTTTTTCCAGGATTCATGGCAACTTTTGTTGTCTTTTATTAGTTAAATAGTATGGTTGTTGACTTTATATTATGACCCTTAATTCTCAACTATAGTTATCTTTACTCAAGTTTTAAATTGTAGATTTAGCATATTTATTTGTTAAAATTTTCTATTTTGATTATTACAGTTGGATTCTTTTAGAGTTTTATATTTATGCGCCTCATGAATTATTTCAAAGTTTAATATTAATTATTGCTTCTCCTGGTTTAAGATGGCAACACCATTAAATAGTGATAAAATTTTATCAAGAAATCAAATGCTCAGAGTCATCAAACACCTTGTAGGTGTAACAATTACATTCCAAGTCCATCACCGTTAGGTCACTAAAGAAAGAAATGCACAAGAAAAAAATAAAATTTAGGTTAGAGAAACTTTTAGTTGTTTTATAGATTATTTACAAATTAGTCATTAGTTTTAGGGACTTGGTTGCCAAAAGTCCCACATCTTTTTTAATGTATTTTGAATGAGCACCTAGAATTTGGGCACAAATTAGTCATTAGTTGACTCAACTTACTAATACATAAGCTGAAATGACTAAATTGATTTTACTTTTATATGATTTTTTAAAAAATTAACCATAAATAATTCAATTTTATACAATTTTATTTAGGTTTTTTTTCATTCTTTTACTATGTTTAATTAAAAAATATATAAAATATTGATAATTATGTGGCAATAAATTAATAATTTAAATATCAAGTACCTATATGTGAGACATGTTGAAAATTTAAGCATATAACTGTCAACAAAATAAGACACCTTTATATTTCTTTGAATGTTTAGAATAGTGACTAAAATAAGGTATCTTTATATTCCTTTAAACTTTACATATAGTCACTAAAATGTCACTTATGATTCTAAAAAATATTGTTTAGCAGAAAATAAGATTGCCAATAAGATAGGTCAGCTCAGGTTTGGGTCAAGGCATTCAAATTCAGGTTTGATTAGGTTAGCATGAATTTGAGTCCAAGTTAAGTTATTTGAGTATAAGTTGATTTTGGGTTAAGTAGATTTTGTGCTCAAGTTGCGTTGGGTCAAGTTTATTTGGGTTTGGGTTTAAAATAGGTCAAGTGAATTTTAATCTCAGTTAATTTCGAGCCCAGATTTGGGTTGACAATCGATTCACTCGAGTTACTAGTGCATAAGCTGAACTGACTGGATCAATTCTATTTTTTATATGCTGTTTGCAAAAATTAACCTTAAAGAATTCAATTTTTATTCGATTTAATTGTTGAATACTACACTTAATAAAATATTATTTTATACATATGCCAATGGTATTCAAAATATTAAATTTGTATGATGTTTATTAAAATTTAAATTAAAAAAATTCAATTTTTATGTAATTTAATGTAGCTTAATTTTCCTTCTTTTAATATGTTTAATTAAAAAATTCATAAAAATTTTCAACTTTTACTATGAAATGTAGGTACTTTATTACATTGAACCTAAAATTTTAGGTACCAATGTTGTAATCTTGACATTTGTATACCAAGATCATTAAACTAGAACCATAAACCTAGCCTTAATATTATTTAAAAAAAATTAGGTAGGGAGTTTGTTTTTTTCCTTCAGAAAGGCTTGAATTTTAGCCTGAGTGCCAAGAGTAACCCCAGTATACTTTGGAGTGATTATTTACTAAAAAAATATCAATTTATTTAGATTATAAACTTAAATAAGTCAAAAAAAATATAATTATACTTTCTATGAAAAAAAAAAAAATTTTATTAATTTCTATCATCTTAATTTATTTAAGTTAAAATTTTGCCAAAAAAAATTACTTTGGACAGAAAGTATCTTAAATATTATTTTTCATACTTAAACCTAAAATTTTTAGTACCTTAAATTTAAAAAACTTAAATTTTAACCTTAAACCTAGTTTTAACCTTAAAAGGTTAACTTAGCCTTAACCCTAAACTTTGCCTTAACTCTAACCCTAAGCCCTAACCTATCTTAAAACTTAAACCTTAAACCTAATTTAAAGCTTAAGCTTAAACCTTAACCCCAAAACTTAACCATAACATAAACCTTAGCCATAACCTTAAGTCTTAAACATAACTTAAACCCTAACCTCAAACCTTAAAGCCTAATTAACTCTTCATCCTACATTAAACTTTAAACTCTAGACATAACACTGACCATAAGCTTAAACCTCAACCCTAACCTAAACCGTAACCCTAATCTAAAAAGGTGACCGAATCACATTAAAAGTACCTAAAATGTGACCAGGTCACATTGAAGTTACCTTAAGTGTGACCGGGTCACATTGAAGGTAATCTAAAAAGGTGACTGGGTCACATTTCAGGTACCTAAAGTGTGACTGGGTCACATTTACAGTAACCTAAAATGGTGACCGGGTTATCTTGAAGGTACCTAAACTATGACCGGGTCACATTTAAGGTAACCTAAATGGGTGACCAAGTTACATTGATGGTAACCTAAAAAGTGACCGGGTCACCTTCAAGATATCCCGAAAATTAGGGGTGTAAATTTCGGGTTTAGGGTCGGGTTCGGGTCGGAACCCGAAGTTTTCAAACAATTTCTACATCTGAAAAATGCAACCCGACCAAATCCTATTTATTGAATCAACCCGAACCGACCATAACCCAAAAATATAGGGTTAGGGTCGGGTTAACCCGCATAAACCCAACAGCCCACTTTGATCCATCACTTCCGGCCCTCGTCGCCTTCAGTGCCTCGATTTATCTCCTTTGACCTCCATCACTACCTCAATTTTGTCACCTTCAGCGGTCCGACCTACATCGCCTCCGTCCCTTGCCTTAATTCGTCACCACATAGGCTTCCTCAACCGATTACCCACGGTCTACAATGCCGCCGTGTGCCTCACTTGGGCTTAGGGAGTTGAAATTTAGTTAGAGGAAGAAGAGGGAAGGATGGAGGGCAACGATGACATTATCGTGTGAATGAATGGCAGTGAACGACGGATTAACGACAATCTACAGGGCAGATGAACCAGAGGTTGACAAGGTAGGCTGATGGCGGAGCTACGAGCGAAGGAGAGTGCAAAGGAGGAGGAAGACGAAGGGAAGGGCGTAGCTGTTGCAGCCGAGCATGAGGATAGAGGGGCAGGGCTGGCGAGTTGCTCGACGGAGGGAAGGCGCAAAGCAGAGACGGCTAGACGAGCAGATAGACAAAGGCATAGAAGCGACGGGTGAGAGCAGCAACAGCAGCAAGCGGTGAAGGGAGTGGGGGGAAAGATCAGATCACTTAGTTTAAGTTTAGGGTTAGGCTTAGGGAATGTTTAGGGTTAGGCTTTAAGAAATGGGCCCATGAAAGTTAGGAAATGGTATTGGGTTGGGCTGAGTATAGGTATTAGGGAATTTTGGGACAAAGGTTAATAATCGGGTCAATCGGGTTGGTTTCGGGTTTAACCCGAACCAACCCGACTTTTGTATCTCATATAGGGTCGGGTTCGGGTTGACCCGAATATATGTTTTCTCTTCACTGACCCGACCCTATACATCAGGTTTCGGGTCGGGTTTTTGGTTAGGGTTGAAACCTTTCACCCCTATTGACAATTACTAATTATTTTGGGCAAATTTGACATCTTTGTGAGTTTAGGGTGAAAGTTAACATGTTCACAAAATGTTTGGTTAGTGTGACAAACCTTGTAACATTTAGGGACTTAATTGAAAACTTCTTAAGAAAAGGACAGAATCACGGGTTTAGTCCTTGAATTATTACAAACTCTGCTGGTACAACCCTCTATTTTCTTTTGTGTCATTCACCAACGCCAACAATATTAGTGCCATCACTGCCGTCATTTATCCGTCGCCAACCGCCTCCGACGTTTGCTGCCATGCCGCCACAACCATCACGACATATTTCATGCTTCGCCGACCACCAGAAATGCAAAATCAAGGATCCTAGGCCGCCAGACTGATCGATCGCCATCCCTATTGTTCCTTCCGCTATCGCCAGCTGGAAACTTACATCCGGCGTCTCCCATAACCGCCGCAACCTACACACGCCAAAGCCTATACCAATTTCGCCATCGATAATCATAATCGAGAACAGAAACATCGGATCGTGACCGGGTCAGTTCGCAATCCGAACGTTACCCGGTTTCAAACCCGAAATTTTTTCAAATTTCTCCTCTTTAACCCGTTCAACTGGTTTCATGTATAAAATCCAATGGCTGAGGTTGGTTTGGCCAATCAAACGGTTTAAAAGTGGGGAGTTTTCTTAACCCCCCTTTCTTCGGGGGTATTGTAGAATGGTCCTTTGGGTTAAGCTCTAGGTGCAAAATTGTAGGGTTGGACTGTCTTCTTTCAAATACAACTATACTGCCTTGGGCCAGTAGTGGTCTATTTTATTTGTCCAAGTTTTGGGCTTGTGGTTCAACAATTAGGCCGAGTCCTATATACTGATAGTGGTACTTCAGGAAAACATAAAAAAATAAAATAAAATAAAATATAAATAAAATAAAATATAAATAAAATAAAAAGCCTCTCCAAGAAAAGGACTGGGAAAAAATAATTGACAATAAAGCTTCTTTTTGGCATCATTTCCAATAAAAATTGCCATATCATGTGTTCTGTTGTAGTTTGAATCATAGCCTATAATTGAGGATCTATTCCATTATTTTCATAACCATTGACTGACTTAAATGTTGGTCGATAAGCAGAAGGTTCATAATTGACTATAATTTCAGCATATATCTTAATTAGTAGTAATATTTTTCTTACCATATAGTCAAGGTATACTTTCTTTATGAAACGTCAAAAAGTACTGCTACGTGCACCACCAAAATACAAAATTGCCGAACACCATCTGAGTTGGACAATTTCTATTTGAACACTTGTAGCAATTAAAATTTTTTTTTCTTTTTCCCAATTTTATCGCTATCTCTTTCCTCTCAATTCAACCCAACGCAAAGCTCCCATGATCTCTTTATTATTGCAAGATTAACAGCCGCCCCCACGATCACAAATCAAGATCATTTACTTGATCAAACAACGTTCGAAACAAAAGACAAGATTGGAAGTTCACCACATAGATTTAAATGAGCCGCTGAGAACCTCTCTGATTTTTAGTATTGATGAACAACTTTTTTGAGGTTGGCTTTAACGATAATCTTGGTAGAAGACACTTTAGAGTAGCCTTAGAAAATTCTATCTTCTAATATGAAGAAATTAGAGATCATTAACCAAAATCAAGAAACTGTTTCTCTTCAAGAAGCAGCATATAGGTAGCAAACAATCCACAAAAAGAGAGAGAGAAAGAGAGATGGATTGTTGACTTTTTTAACTTTGATGATTTTTTGGTAGAAGAATTAACTATGGACAACTATCATAACTATCATATTTATTTATTGATTTATTTTTTTCCTTTTGGCATGGACCAGTTGCAATGGCTTTTGGCAGGATTTGGAAATTCGAAGCATGGATATGGGCAAATTCGTAAATTAAAGTAGGTAGAAAACCTTGATGGCGCTCATTCGTGGTGCTCCTAGCATTTTTGTATAACGCGTACAATTTATTGTGCGATAACAATACATATGCATGCACATAGTGGCGGAACCAGGTTTTTAGGCTCTAGGGGCTAAATGGAGACAAGACCAGCAATGGTCAAAAGTTAGGAGAAAAAAATTATTTAAATAATTATTTATAAAAATTAACTTTTATGAAAAATTATTTAAAAAATTATTTAAAATTTTTACTTTTTATTGTAAATTCATCTATATGTTCTCAACTGTTGTATATTTGTCCTAATTTCATCACTAACAATATTAACTATTGGTTAAAGGGTAAATTTGTTGATGATCTTCTATTTATTGTTGAGGCTAATGAAAACAATTGCTTTGCTGTCTAACATACCATAATGACCTTCTGTGCTCTCTCTAGTCAAACTATTAATCTTAGTAAGTCTAAGTTGCTTTTTAGTAAAAACACTAAAGCCAACACTAGAGCCATCTGTGCCAAGTTGCCAACATCCTCCAAGTCAAGGAAACTAACAAACATAGTAAATATTTAGGCTTTCCTATCTCCTATAAAAGGTGGAAAATTTTGATTGTAATTTCATTCTAGAGAAAATTAATGCTAGGTTAGCTGGGTGGAAAGCCAATTATCTCTTACTTGCTGGTAGAACTATTTTGACCCAGACAACATTGGCCACTATGGGCAATTATTACATGCAAGTAACCAACCTGCCTGTTAAAACTTTGGATAATATTGATCGGATTTGTAGGAACTTTTTGTGGGGTTCTACCAACAAAAAGAACCATCCACTTAATTAGTTAGGAGATGGTCACTAGAAGGAAAAAAGATGGTGGCCTAGGTATAAGACAAGCTAGGTGTCTCAATCGTGCTCACATGTTAAAACTTGCTTGGAAGATTAAACATGATAAGAATTCCTTGCTTAGTTGTACCCTTTCTTCTAAGTACAACAATGTAACAAGCATTAGGTCGGCTTCCCCCCTTTGGAAGCAGGTTACTAAATCTAATTACATGAATGAGGGAATAGTCAGACTTGCTTTTACTGGTCACAATACTTTTTGGTGGTTGGACAGCTGGCTTCCTTTTGGTAGTTTAGGAAAATGCATTGAAGGGCCTTTAACTAGTGATGAGTTTTCCCTCACAGTTTCTGATGTTTTTAATGGTGATTGTTGGAATTCAGATAAACTTTCTTTTGAGCTTCCCTTCTCTATAAAGAATCAGATTCATGCCATCAATATTCATCACGATAGTACATATGTTGATAAAGATTTTTGGAAATTTTCTAAAGATGGTTCTCTTACTCTTAAGTCTGCCTATCTTTTTTAGAAAAATAGAACCTCTTCACCTGATATTATGGATTGTTCTTGGCTCTGGAAAGTTCCCACCATCCCCAAGATTCATATTTTCTTCTAGATATCTCTTCATGGTAAACTTTCCACTAGCTTAAATTTACATGGTAGAGGTTTTAATATTAACCCTCTATGCTATCGTTGTGGTATCTATAATGAGGACCAATTCCACATGTTATTTTCCTGTACCATGAGTAAGTTTGTTTATGATCATTTTGACATTACTTAGGACTTGACTGCTTCTTCAATCATCTCATCAAGACAAGTTGTACCAATACTCAACCGTCCACTTGTGGTAATATCCCTTGGAATATTCTGCTCCTTTTTTGTTTTGAGAAATCTAGTACCGCAGGAACAAGTTGATATTTGAGAACAAGCCTTGCTCTTCTAATATTCTCATTGATAACATTAAGAAAAAAGCTGGTGAGTTCTTTGTTGTCCAAAGAGTCTCTCGGCCTGCTCCCCATCCCAGAGTTTTTATTGATGTCAGATGGACATCCCTTCCTATTGACATGTTTAAACTCAATACAGATGGTTCTTCAAAATTAGCCATCTGTAAGGCTGGGGCTGATGGTATCATCAGAAATGATAAATGTAGGAGCTTCCTTTGCCTTATAAATAAAGTTATGGGTAATTAGAGAAGGTTTAAGGTTTGCTCACCAGCTCAATACCTTTCCCTTACAAGTTGAGATGGATTCGGAAGTGGGGGTTCAACTTCAAAATTTTTCTCAATGTTCTTCCATTATACAAATGCCATTACTTTCTGAATGCAAGTCCTTCAGGAGCAAGGAGAGAATTCCTAAGTCTGTCATGTCTTCAGAAAAGCTAACCATGTAGCTGATCAACTTGCTAATATGGCTGCCAATCAAGAAATAGAAAACACTCTTGTTTTTTGGCGAATACCTGACTGTATTAGGACCAATTTTTGTGAAGATTTTGTTGGTGTCTCTAGACCTAGAGAATGTAACACTAGTAGCTCAGCCTTGAGAGCTTACAACCCCTGTAATTCTAGACTGTGTAATCAGCCTTTAGGCTAATCTTTTTTTCTTTATATATCACCTAATTTACAAAAAAAAAAAGGGCAAATTTGCAATGCTAGACAGGGTTTTGGGACAAATGTGCAATATTTGAAAGGTTAAGGACAAACTTGAAATGAAAAACAAAAATTTAGGACTATTGGTGTTATTTATCTTTTCGATATTCTTCACCAGTTTTGGGGGCAAAATTCGTAGTTGGTCCTTAACTTTTTACAAAATAACCAACTTAGTATCTAATATTTACAAACTTTCATAATTTTCAAGGGGCAGAAGCACCCCCTGCCCCTATGTGGCTCCGCCACTGCTTGCACCGGCTAGCAAAACAAGAAATCTTTTGTAGTCTCTATACTCATATGTTTCTATACATTTTGGCCCCTTAATTTTTTTTTTGTGCACAACTGACCCTTGAGCTTTTTCATATATTTGAATAAAAAAGAATGATGAAAAAAGTTTAGGACCTAATTGGGAAGAAACATGAAAGTTCAAGGACCAAAAAGGAGATTGTCAATAGATTATTGTTTGAAGAAAAAGGGAAGTGGCCTAATTTTTATCTTAAGAGGCTATTTTATCGTTCGAATAAATGTTATAAATACTAAAGGGATCCAATTACTAAATTACATAGACATATAAATAATCATCTGTTAAGAAAAAAATTTATGGACACACCTTCAATCTCCATGCATCCACATCTAGTTTTGGTAAAATATAATATTTCTTGTAACATGATATCTTACAATGGTTAATATAAAAGTTGAATTGGTAAAGTTGTTAGTATAATATCTCCTATGTATACTTACAACGTTTCTCAATATTGTCAATCTTCAAATGAGTATTTTCCAGTATTGAAAAGGGCCTAAAGACCCTTCATTGTCTGAATTTTATCAACTCAAATATTTTCCCTCATAAACTTTGACTCAAGTTCACTCACCTTTCAAGCTTTGGAAATGAGTTTCTTTTACCCCTTCAGTCCATTAATGTGTAAGTTATATATAGACTGACATAAAGATAAAATAAACTATAAAGGGCTAACTAACCATTTGAGTCAAACTTTTATATTATTTCAATTTTTTGTTTTAGTTTTATTGATCGAAGCAATTTAGGGAACTACTAACCCTATATATTCTATAAGATCTAAGATGTATTTTGTACCGAAAGATGATTCATTCAATTCTAGTGCCTAATTCATCCACAAAACTAAAGATTTATGTGAGAAAAAAGGCTAATTGGTTCAACATCTTTCTTTTTAATTTCCTTTTGATTTTCATATAACCTAAACGGCTATTTAAGCCAGCCAAGTGGATACAAAGTAGCACTAATTTCCAATGTTTGAGAGGAGAGTAAACTCAAATGAAAATTCAAAAGATAAAAACTATAAATTGGAAAAATTAAGGGGATGAATAGGATTTTAGGCCTACAAAAATGTCGGTGCCTAAATTGGACTAGAAATGAAGTCCGTGCTTTGCAATGGGTCAATGATTATGTAGATAAACTTTATATCAATTTAAAGATATACATTTGTTTGGAAAACATGATATATATTGATAGTTAACCATGTGCTAATAGGCAATCTTGTGACAATGTCATTTTCACTAAAAATTACAGTTTTCTTTACATTCGGTTGATTCATTGTAACAACCAAACATATTGTGTCAACACCATTTTCTTTCTCAAAAGCCCTGCATAGCGTCTATGGGAATTTTTACATCCTTCATGATACCAAAGCAAATTGACGCCTTCAATGATATTTACACCCATCACAATCAAGTTACGTGTCACTTTATGATTTTACAATTTGTTCGATTCTATCTCAATTTGTCTGAGGCATGATAGATTAAAGAAAAGTGCAAAGAGATGTTATAGAAAAAGAAAAGAAAAAGAAAAGAAAAGAAAAGAAAGCCATTGCAACAGCATGTTTTAATAAGATAGCACCCACAAAAATTAAATTGCTTCCATCATGTGCAAATGGATACTTGACTGAGAATTATGGCATAGTAGATTAGTCAACATGGAAATTTTGAAAGCATATGTAGAGATGATATAATAAAGTGAAAAGCTGAGAGCTACTATGGCATAAATTAGATTGCACATATAAATATAAGTAGATAGAATAATGAACTAAAGATATATTTATATATTATCAAAAGAATATGAAGGACAAAAGATGGAAAATGACTAAAGCAATTAAACTTACAAAATGATGAGATGATAGATGGAAGGCAAAGCTGATCAGAGTTTACTCCATTGACCAATTCAAATGAAACCACTAAAATGGCCATTAGCTTTCTCTTGCCCTGAACATAACAAAATTACTTGTGCGATTAGCTAATAAAAACCAAAAGGGAGTTCATGTAAGACATATAATTAACTTCTTGTTTTACAAAAGGACTGTTTGTGACGTCAATAGAGCATAAAAAAAATTTGCTATAAGCCATAATAGGGTAACAGAATCGTGAGGCCAAAACTATACTTATAAAATCATTTACTTCCCTCAATCAAAATTTAGATTGGCTCTCTTTATCAATGCCTACATCAAAACCATAATCAACTCTAATAAACAATCAAATAAAAGTATTCGATAAACATAATATAAACTTTATGCATATCTAAATTAAAACAAATGAATTCAAGAAAGGATTCCTGTTTAGAATAGATGAAAATAGATTACCCAGATAGATATTTTTTAAAACACGAACTTCTAGCAATTTTTTCTCCCCCATTTTTAAGAGGCCAAAAAGATCTCAAATCAAGAAAATCCTTCATACCTATACTGACCTACAATTAATTGCAACACATAGTAAACATAGCCTCAGGCGATGTAGATATGATTTAGGCAAAAAGAGTTCTAAAGATACTGAAGATGAAGGTGGATAGATACAGGCATTGGGCAATATTGTTGGAAGCATAACATCACATATACTAAAAATAAATTCATGGACTGAAGGTAGTGTGAAAAGCAAAATAGGAAACTAAAACCATGTGAAGATCCAAGCAAAAAAACTTGAGATTGGTTAGAAAAGTGCACAAAAGTGTGAATAGGAATAGGATCCTGAACTTGATTGGTGAAGCTGTATTATTTAGCATACAATAATCACATAAATATATTAAGAACTCATATCCAAGTCATAAAATTAACATAGCTTGGATTAGGCATAATCAATTATTTGATAGAAAGTTAGGTTTTAGAAATTAGTACTTTCATGGACTAATTAATTTGACAATAAACATAATACATTGTTTTCACAGCATATATTTCATAGCTAACATTTACCTGACTTTTTAAAACCAAAAAAATTAAAATGAGAATTCCAGAGCTTATAATTGCAGTAAAAAAATAAATACCAAATGGCAACAATTGATTTAAATTGTGTCATAAGTAACAGGATACCTTTTATAATCCAAATATGTTGTCTTCGTCATCATAAAGCTCACAAAATCTTTATATAATAAATGAGAGAAGAATACAAGGAAAAAAAATCCCTAGGAATAAAGAGACGTAAATCCCTAAAAATAAAGAGAGAATATTATGTTTCCTAAAATATATATAACCTTCTTCAACATTCCCTCTCAAGCTGAAACATACATATCATAAGCTCCAAACTTGTTACATATAGACTTTACTTTAAACCCTCCTAAAGTTTTAGTGAATAAGTTAGCAAGTTAATCATCTGGTTTGGCATACGGGATCTTGATCAAGCCTTCTTGAACTTTCTAACAAACAAATTGGCAGCCAACTTCGATATGTTTGGTTCTCTCATGGAAAATGGGATTAGATGTAACATGAATTGTTGCTTGATTATCACACATTAATTCCATATGAGACGAGTGTGCGAAACCAAGCTCCATGAGAAGATGCCTCGACCAAACTAGTTCACATGTAATATACGTCATTGCCTTATAATCGGATTCAGCACTTTACCTTGCAAAAATACTCTATTTTTTTGCTTTTCCATGACACCACATTTTTTCCCATGAATATACAATCGCCCGAAATAGACCGTCAATCATAAGAGCCTGCCTAATCAGCATCTATGTATCCTGGAATCCTAGTATAACCATGGTTTTGGTAAAGGAGATCTCGTTCTAGTGCACCTTTGAGATACCTAAAAATTCTAACTATTGCATCCCAATGGTTAATACGAGGAGAATTCATGAATTGACTTACCGCACTTACAGCAAATGAAATATGTGGATGAGTAACAGTTAGATAATTTAATTTGCTAACAAATCTTCAATACATAATAGGATCTTTTAAGTATTCTCCTTTATTTACATTAAGTTTGATGTTTGGCACCGTAGGACTGTCAACCGGTTTGGTTCCCAACAAGCCAGTTTTCTCCAAAAGGTCAAGAACATATTTTCTCTGAAAAAGACATTCACATTTTAAACTGTGCTACCTTAATCCAGAAGAAATATCTCAATGGACTAAGATCTTTTGTCTGAAACTTGATTTGCAAAAAAGTCTTCAATGATTGAATATCAATTATACTATCACCAGTGATAACAATATTATCAACATAGATAATCAAGAGGATTTTACCAACTTTAAAGTGGTGATAAAAAACAAAGTGATCCACGCTACATCGTTGCAAGCCAAATTTCAGAACAACTGAATTGAAACCACCAAACCATGCTTGTGGTGAGTCTAGTGACTATTTCAAACCATACGACGACTTGTTTATGTGACATACATAATCAGTCTCCCCCTGAGCAACAAACCTGGTGGTTACTTCATGTAGATAGTTTCTTTAAGATCTCTATGAAAAAAGATATTCTTAACATCCAGCTGATGTAAAACACATGCATATGTAGCAGCTGATGTAAAAACATCGTTAAATTGTCTATTATTCAACAAACAGAAAATTGCCTTCCGCTTTCTGTATATTACAAGAAATAATCTTTCATTCGACACCCAATAATCCATTCGGGAAACAACAAAAAAATATAAATATACAACATATAAACAATTAACAATTTAATTACCTTACACTCCAATCACATCTTCAACAGAACTACCAGTACTCAAAATCTACACCAGGTTTCTTTACGTTCGAATTCCAGTAAATGTACTATAAACTGAGTTTTTAATACTCATCTAATGCCTGTATGGTTCAGTCAGCAGAAATTTGTAGCTACATAGACAACAGTACCATGTTTATTTAGAACATTTCAGATTTGCAGCGATCGGATTTCAGATGAATCCATGGCTGGCAGGCGGAAGAAGATAGACCAGAGAGTCAATCTCGGAAATAACATTTCATAGGCGATGAAGCTTGTTTTAGCGGCAATGAAGAGCGGTAGCAGCCACTAAGCAAATAATGGTGGAGCAATTAGGGTATAAAGCAACGAAAGCAATTCACAAAGTTAGTATATATAGCAAATGCAATACTATGATCACACCAGCAAAGACAAACAAAAGCAGCAACCATGTGAGAAAGCACGAAAAAATCTGACAGATAAATTGAGGATATACAAAGAATAGATGCAAAATGCCACTGAAACTGACAGAGAAAAGCAAAAAAAAAAAAAAAAAGATTACAAACCCACAACAGACTTAATCGAGCCAACAAAAACAACTACCAAAAAAAAAATGTTAACGTACCTCTTGATGATCTTCTGACCAATCGAAATCTTGGGGGAATTTTAGTGAATCGTCTGAGGGCTCACGTTTCCCATGGAGTCATGGTTCTCCTCTGTTGTGACATCGACATGGAGCCTAATCGACAGTTCCATACTCATTGATCCTGCTGCTAAGAACGAATCCCTTTAGGGAAGGGGACCGAAGACCCTAATCCTAGAACTCAACGTGAACAACGAAGAGACAAAGCCCTTGCTCGGCTTGGTTGAGATCTAAAGAATTTGGCCGATCCTCTTACCTGTTCTATGTCGATCCCTCGATATTACGCACTTTGTTCTACCTCCCATGTTTCGTTTCTTCTCTCTTCTTGCCTGTTTTCTGTTTCCTTTCACTTGGCTCACTCTTGCTTCCCTTCGCCATGCCCGTCCTTCGCTTCCATATAGCTCCCTTACCTTTCTGTGCCGCACTATATTGCGGCCACCCTTCTTTCGGCATCAAACGCACGTCCCCACACTCAGTCACGTCCATCAGCAACATCTCCTTCGCTCTCCTCTGCTTTGAACCTAACTTCACCTCCCTCATTCTCTCCCCCAACCTTCCTCAAGTCGACACTCGTGACCGTCGACCCATCATCCAACTGTTCTATCTCGATTCCTGACCAAACTGGACGGCGAGGATTTCGACAACCAGCCAACCGATGAGAACGAAAATTCCATCTGATTGTTTGCTAGGGCTCTCTTCGGAGTCTCGAGCAAATGGCCGGTTTGTTTGATGATTACTGGGTTTTCATCGATTGCGAGCACATGAGGTAGGATGAGAATACAAATTTGGGAAACTATTTTTTTGGTATATAGATTTAGACGAATTTGGCAAAAATGACACCAAGATATACAAAATGCCATCGACTTTGAGGCAAATGTGCCTAAAAAATGGGGACCCATTCATCTTGTGGGGGATAAAAGATAAAGAAAAAATAGATAGCCACTGAAAAAGGGTTTACCCATCCACATGAAAAAGACAGAAAAAAAAAACAAGTAACAGTTAAAAACCCCACGGCTTTTAATATATAGTAGAAAATGAGGTTTATGATGACTATGCATTGTGATGGTTCAATCCACATTAACATTAAATATGAATATAAATAGTGGTAATTATTGATGAAAGAAAAAAGTTTCATAAAAATGAAAAAGGAAAAGAAAGAACCGGGATATAAAATCAAGACAAAATTTTAGCACTAAGAGAACAAAAAAAAATTATAAGTATTAAAAGATAAATTAGGGCGGCCAAAATTTTGTAATAGAAGAGAGAAATAATATAAAAAAGATAATAATATGAGACAAAGGGTGAAATTTAAGTGATGAAAAAAAAGGAAGGATTTAATGATTAATAAATGAAAAATGGTTTTCAGGCAAAGTGAGCAAATGCAAAGATTTGAGGAATTAAAAGCTTAACCATTAACTTAATAAAGGAAGAGGGAAAATAAATTGAAACATTGGCTAAAACGAATTAGCTCCAACCATACAAAAAAATAGACAACTCATAGTAACTAAAGTTTTATTTTAAAAAATAATAATAATAAAACCAATAAAAAGGTTAAATGAAATCACTATACTTGATTAAAGAAAAAAAAAACAAGTCAAGGTTACCAAGATTTTACTTAAGAAGACAATAAATAAAAAAAATTAGAAACCAAAAGAACAAATAGAGAGGTTTGATGACCTAAACATCGTAACGGATATTTTTTGTCATAAATTTTAATAATAAATAAATAAAATTTCTCATCCATAAATTTATGATAGCCAATTAAAAGTTTTATTTGTTTCAAATTTGAGCTGACTCTCTCCATGTTATATTTATATCATTAAAATAATTAGTTATGATTGAAACATAGCATTGTGAAATAAAACACAGTATGTGCTTCAAAACAATGCATATTTTTTTGTTAATTAAAAAATAATTCACTAAAAATTTTCATCTTTTATTGACTCAAAATCTAATTTTAATATTGATGAAAAATTTATCTAGAAAAATTTACTTTCAATTTTAACAATTACTGGACAAATCACTCAATTAAATTATAGATGAAGTAGATAATTGTTGCTACAAAATGTAATTCATTAATAATGATAAAAAAATGACTGAAATACAAAACTATATTTAATACATGTTCATCAATTAACAGTCTAACTATTAAATTAATAAAAATAAAAAATAAAAAAAAATAAAAAAAAACTGATTAAAGCTGAATCAACCAAAATCAGGCCAAAAGTAGACAAATTATAATAATTAAAGTTTCATTTTAGAAAACAACAATAAATGAAATCAATAAAAAAAATTTAGGATCAAGACAAAAAAATGAAAAACCTTTAAGTATTAAGGATTTAACAATTGACTTAATAAAGATAAAAAAATGGTTTAACTAAAAACTAAAAAAATTATGGTCACTAATGTCTTACTTTAGAAGATAGTATATAAAATAACAATAACAAAAAAAAAAGCTTGGGGACTAAGAGAGTGAATAAAATATCTAATTAAATCGTTATAAAATTCAAGAATCAAAATGTAACATAGAGGTCACTCAGAACCTAAAATGGAATGTTTTGCTTTTTTTTAGTTCAATCCTCTTTTTGCAAGCTCGCCTTTCTGAGGGCCTATATTACAATTTTTTCAGTTTTAGTCTATTTCGGGTTTGCTTCAATTAAAACGTGGTTTTCAATTCCTTGCTCTCTAATTTAATCATAGTGGATATTTTTTGCAATAAATTTTAAGAATAACACTGCGAAACAAAGCACAATATATGCTTCGAAATAATGCATATTTTTTTTATAAATTTAAAAAAAATCACTGATAATTTTCATCTCTTATTAACTCAAAACCTAATTTTTAATATTGATAAAACATTTATCTAGAAAAATTTACTTTCACATTTAACAATTATAGATCAAATTATTTTATTAAACTATAGAGCTTAAAGTAAATAATTGATGCTACAAAACTTAATAATCAATAATGATAAAAAAAATAACTGAAATAAAAAACTATGTTTAATATATGTTAATCAATTAACAGTCTAATCATTAACTTAATAAAGATAAAAAGAAAAGAAAGTAAAAAAAAATTGACTAAAGTCCAATCAATTAGAATCAGGCCAAAATTAGGTAAATTATAATAATTAAAGTTTTATTTTAGAAAACAATAATAAAGAAATTCAATACAAAAAAGTTGGGATCAAGATAGAAAATGGAAAAGCTTTAGGTATTAATGATTTAACAATTGACTTAATAAAGATAAAAAAATAATTTAACTAAAAAAATAAATAAACTATGGTCACCAATGTTTTACTTCAGAAGGTAGTACATAAAACAACAATAAAAAAAAAAGCTTTAGGACCAACCAAGAGAGCAAATAGAAGATCCAGTTAAATAGTTATAAAATTTGGGACCAAAATGTAATACAACGTAACTCAGAGCCTAAAATGAAAAGATTTAGAAGTTAGGGACCGAAGTGATGTTTTAACCGAAATAAAACAAGAAACAGACTGAAGCCGAAATAATTGCAATAAAGGCCCCCAAAAAGGCTAGAGTATGCAAAAAGATGATCGAACTCTAAAAAAAGCAAATCGCATCTATAAAAAGCAAAAAAAAAACAGAGACAAAAGCGAAAAGAAAAACACAGAACTGTTTATCTGTAGTAATCACTGTTAGTAAATAGTAAAATCTCTTTCTCATTTAAAATATAGTATGAGGTGCATGGAGGCCGCGTGTTGCGGCGGTTCATATGATCATTGCATAAATTTGTGAAAAGACATAAAGACTTTATATAAAAAAAAAACATATGCTTTCAAGTTTCAACCCTTGTAATTTTAGAACAGAATAATATTCACACCCTACTAGGTTAAGGCTGGAGTAAAAAATGCTACTACTAAAAATATAAAAGAAACAAATCATAGTTACCAATATTTGTTTTAGAGGACAATACAAAAATGCTAAAAAAATTAGAGACCAATAGAACAAATAAAGAGGTTTGGTGACCCACACATTGTAATTGATATTTTTTTATAATAAATTTTAACAATAACAGTGCCACACAAAACACGTTACGTGCTCTGAAAAAATGCATATTTTGTTTGTTAATTAAAAACAATTCAACAAAAATTTGCATCTCCTATTAACACAAAATCTAATTTATAATATCGATGAAAAATGTATCTAGAAAAATTTATTCTTAAATTTAACAATTATGGAAAAAATTGCTTTATTAAACTATAGAGCTTGAAATAAATAATTAATGTTACAAATCTTAATAAGCAATAATGAAAGGGCAATGATAGAAATAATGATTAAAGCTTCATTTTAGGAAACAACAATAAAGAAAATCAATAAAAAAAGTTAGGATCAAGACAAAAAAAAATGGAAAAACTTTAGGCATTAAGGATTTAACAATTGACTCAATGAAGATAAAACTAGTTTAACTAAAAAATAAAAAAAAATTTAACTAAAAAAATAAACAAATTATGGTGATCAATATCTTACTTTAGAAGATAGTATATAAAAAACAATAAAAAGAAAAATTTGGAGGCCAAGAGAACAAATAGAAGATTTAATTAAATAGTTATAAAATTCAGGGACTAAAATGTAACAGGGTCGTAACTCAGGTCCAAAAAATAAAAAAATAAAAAAGTTAGGGAATAAAATTGCATTTTAACTGAAAAAAAATGTGGGACAGATAAAAACAAAAAAAATTGCTTTAAAAACAAAAAAAATTGCAACCTAAGCCATTATAAAGGCAAGTGCCTTATGAAATGAGATAAAACTAAAGAAAAAAGAAAATCACATCCTAAAAAAAAAATAAAGAAAAAAAGGTCAAAAGTAAAAATAAAAATACTACTAAACCATAACCCAAAACCAGCTAGGCTCAACCAGCCAAAACAATTAACACTATTCATCCAACTGTAACCAAGTTCTTCTTTGAAATATAGTGTAATTATATGTGTCAACAATAAAATACTCTTCTTTTCTTGTACGGGTAGAATTTAAAGAAAACAACGTCAATCTCGATGAAAACTGGTGATCACAAGCCCAACGAATAATGAAAGAAAATCCGTCCAAGGCTGAAAGGCCTGAAACTGGGCAGGCAGCCCACAGCTAAAGCCGAGTAAGAGCACACATGTCAAAAGACCAAAAAAAAAAAAAAAAAAAAGCAGAACAACAGTCATATCATATGTAAGACACCAACCGACCATCACGTTAACTGGTGGCCCTCGCCTCCAGTTTCAAATTTTTTATCCACGGTTTTGTCCAACCACGACTTAAGTTGAAAATCCAGGGGCTCCACTGTCTCTGTTTTCAGGCTTCCCATGATCAGAATCCCCCCCCAACTCCACTGTCACCTCCAAGCTCTCTATAAATTCCGTCTCATCCATGGCCTATCCCTCACTCAAACGTTTCAAGTATTTCAAATAGGAAGAAGCAAAACTGGTTTTGGGAGAAGATGGAGTCGATTCAGTCCTGGATTTCAGACCACAAGCTGACTACTGTTGGTGGGTTTCAAATGGGGGACGTTCTTGTTTCCCCCTTTTTTTCTTATTTGGCTTTTATTACAATAGCGGTCCCCACTGTTTGCACATTGTTTTCATTTTGCCTCTCCCTTTCGCTGCTATGCCTGAAACTTACCAGTACAGTTGTTCCTTACGACTTGCGAACAGGTGCAATCTGGGCATCAGCTGTTGGAGCCTCACTGGCTTATACTCGTTCCAGAACTCCTCTCAAGCCAAGCCTTAGGCTCATCCATGCCAGGTACATATTGATATTAAAATATATCACCGACGTAGCTATGTACTGTGTGAGTAAAAATCTTTAAATGATTAACACGTGTCTATGTTAAAGTGAAATAGAAGATGATTGACACGTGTGAATCATATGAAGGTGTTTTCTATGTAGAAGAAAAGCTATACCACCTACATGTATCAAATTAAAGAAACACATTGGATTGGTTTTTAATTAATGAGCTATGGTTATGGTGCAATTACAAGGATGCACGCACAAGCCTTGACACTGGCGGTGCTTTCGGGTGCGGCGGCCTACCATTACTATGAAAAGAGCAGCAGCAAGGAAGGAGGAAGCGTGTCCACTGCTTGAATTGGGGGAGGGAGCCACGTCAAAATCAGATAATTAGGCTTAGTTAGAAATTAAAGCTTGGTAATTAAGTTAATTAGGATTATATCTATAATGTATCGTGCTTTGGAGATTGGGGGTTATGGTTCTCCCTTGGAAATGATGATGATGAAAAATGTGGCTACGGTCTGGAAATGGGTTTCTTATGCTCTTACACTTTTTGTAGTGGGATCTCTAAGTTTAATAATAATAGAATATTAACTATTCAGTAAAACCGAAATTTTCCTGCTTTCCATTTCTCTCACTTCTGCGTCTTTTTGAGTAAAGTTTAATGTATTTAATTGACAGAAATATCAAATGTACCACTAATGTTTTAGATTGAGAGCGGATATGCCACTATAGTTTTTTTTTACGTAATCTCCCACTAATGTTTTAAAATAAGCCGAATACGTTAGAAAAATAACAAAAAATGGTAAAAATAATAGGTTTTGAAATCTTGTGATTATTATACATCTTTCAAAAAATATCAAAACTTTTGAGATTTTTTGCCAAAAAAGTGTGTAATATTTGCTATCAGCGTTTTAGCCCTGTTGCTGTTTCAGTCACCATCGTCCCAACCGCATCATCGCCTTTCCTCTGTCATTACTGTCTAATCTTTTTACTGACATTTTTTAGAAAGAGAAAGCTTAATTATAAAAAGCCTTTTAAGTTTATTAAAACTTGCATTATTATCTTAAAATTTCAAAAATTATTTTTTTAACATTTTTCATTGACTTTTTAATGTTTTCCATTAGATTTTCAATGGTCAGTAGCATATCCACTCTTAATTTGAAACTTTAGTGGCATATCCGGCCCATTTTAAAACATTAGTGGGAGATTTGGCAAAAAAAAACTATAATGGCACATTCGCTCCCAACCTAAAACTTTAGTGGTAAATTTGATATTTTTACCTATTTATTTTTAATTTGCCCTTTACTGACTTATCCATACTTTGGTTCACCTTGGAATCACCCTAATATAGATCTTGCACTTCCAAATCTCGCATCGTCAATTGTTGGACCGCGCCACTTGTCTCATCTAGATCGCGTCACTTGTTGCTTCCAGATTTCCTCAGTCACCATTGCCCCAACGGACTTGCTAGGCTATTCATCCCCTTACCTCTCTCGCTGAATTGTTCATAGAAATAACCTACATAACTATCTAAAATAATATGAAAAAGCGTCTGCAATAATATGTAAAAGTGTTTAATAAAGTATATGAAAGTGTCTAGAATAATATACAACCAATTTATTATCATGAGAAAATAAAAGTGTTTGAAGCAATAAAAATTAGTGTTTGGATGAATATAAAAAAGTGTCTAAAGAAAAATTAAAAAATATTTAAATAAATATGTAAAAGTATTTGAACCACCTTGCAAAGAATTTATTATCTTAAAAAAGTGAGTGTCTGAAGCAATACACAAAAGTGTCTAAATGAGTATATACAAGTATTTGAAGCAAAATACAAAAGTGACTACAATAAATATACAGAAACTTTATCATCTTCAAAATTAAAAGTGTCTAAAAAAATAAGTCAAACTGTCTAAATAAATATGCATTTCACGTTATTGGCTATTTTTGCATTTCTATAATACTTTAGAAACATCTCAACAGTTATTTAGACATTTCTGAATAGCTCTTTAGGCACATCTTTATAGCCCTCTAGATATATCTCTGAAACAGGTCTCAATTGAATTTATTCTTCCTCATCACACCCAATCCTGCCCACCACGCTGTGCTGCTTTTTTTTTTCCCAAAAGTTTCCTACGTTTTGTCTGTGATTGGAGGGATTTCTGGCAGTTTTTTGCTTGGCAATTAAGATCACTCTTCAATCTCACTTTTTCAATCCAAGAAACCTTAGGAGCTTTCGTCGCCACTTCGATCTTACGCTCTAATTTCCATGCATGTCTGGCTTTCCATGCTACCGAAAATCTTGCCATCGAAGGTGATCTAACTTAAGAGCCGTCGCCTCAAGCTAAGAGGAAGTTTCGAAACATCATTGGACAAATCAAAAGAAGGCTAGCAATTAGAGAGAATCAGGAAAAAGTTGTTTGAGAAAAGGAAATGTTGGGGTAAATTTATAAAATTGTCTACTATATTTAATTACACATATGTTCACAGTAACCATACATTAAATATAAGCTTGACAAGATGAGTAAACATAATTTTGAACCTACTTTTGTTATGATGTACTTTATTGAAGATTTTGAAATGATGTTTGTTCTCTGAAATTTGTTTATAATCATTTACTTAACTCCAAATGCTCTACTTCTACTGATAATTGGGGCTGTGGCAACGTCGGGTTTTCTGGAGTCGCCACCAATCAGTTTTCTTAGGTCGATTGGTCACCTTAAAATTGGTCTGCGAGAGTTCGGGGGTTCGGGAGTACGGTTACGCTAAAACAACTTTGTTATGGCGCCCAAAATTGGCACCTTAGTTGATTTTAATTTTGTTTTACTTTGCTTTTAAAACATCTTCAGTTAATTTTCAAAACCGAAAATTTTAACTGAATAATTTAGTCGGATGTGGATTTTTAGTAATTAATTTGTATAAAAATTTGATATTTCCGAACCATGGACTCTGCCGAGTCATTTGGACACAGAATTTGATGAAATTTTAATTAAATATTTTAATTAATTAACAATCCATATCATGAATCCCGGAGGATTATCATAATATGGATTTTTGGTACTTAATTTTATTCATTTAAAATTTGATAATAAAAATTTATGAAAAATCTTTAATTTATTATTCATTATTTAATTAATTATTAATTTTTTTGTCATAAATTTTTATGGAATTTTGGAAAAATGTTGTCTAAAATTTTATTTTTCATTCTTTCTTTTTGAAAGATTTTTAAAATAATTATCTAATCTTTGGGTCTAAAAATATACTTAAAAAATAATTGATTTTTGTGGAATCGTTTGGTTATGATTTTTTATAAAAAAGAAAAACAAAAGGTTAAATTTTTGTTATTTTTTTTAGGAAATAAAAAGGATACGTTTTAATATTCCAATTAATATTTAAAAATATGAAAGAAAACAAAGGATGGGAGCTTGGTAATAAAAATGGATTCTTGATTAGTCCTAAAATAAAGTTAATTATTCACACAAAAAAACTCCTTCTTATTGTTTTGTTATTATTTATTTTTTATAGCTAAAAGTGAAATAAGTTTAATCAACTATGTAAAACAAACAATTACATACAAGTAAATAAAGGCCCATAAATAAAGAATAAAGTGGGGCTTTTTGGCCATCCACTTAAAAAATTGCACAAATTAAATAACATATGCAAATATATAAAAACACATAAAGTAAATAAAAGAAAATTAAAGGTCAATAAACAAGAAACAAATAAATAAAGTGGGGCTTTTTGGCCATCCACTTTAATAACACAATACTAATAACAACAATAATAAAAATTAGCAAAGTTAGTAAAGTTAGTTGTTAATAACAATAAAAATAAAAGTTAGTTGTGTTGGTTGAATTAATTATTAACAATAATAACAGCAATAATAATAAAAGTTAGTAAAGTTAGTAAGTTAGTAAGTTAGTAACAATAAAAATAAAAGTTAGATGAATTAGTTGTTAGTAAAAATAAATATAAAAGTTAGTAAGGTCAGATGAATTAGTTGTTAATAACAACAATAAAAAAAGGGTTAGTAATAATGACAATACTAAATAAATAAGTAAAGATAAAAGAGTTAGTAATTAGTTTTTCTTTCTGCAAGAACAAAAGAAAAGGTTAGTGACCAAATTGAAATAAATTAAAAAGATGAAGGATGAAGACAGAGTTTTACCCTTAGTAGTTGAATTTTGAATTTCCTGGGAAGAAACGCGACGGGAAAAACGAAAGGGGAAGGGGCTGCTGCTGCAGGGCGGAGCACGGACCAGGGGGACGGTGACGCAGGGGAGGCGGGAGGGGCTGTACGGCGGACGGCGTAACGGTGGACGGCGAGAGGGGCTGTACGGCGGACGGTGTAACGGTGGACGGCGAGCTCGACGGGAAGCGAGGAAAGAAAAGTGACGGCGGGAAATGGACGGAGACGGCGTGGCGTCGGAGGCGGGATGGGGCGGCGGCAGCGAAGGAGAGAGAGAGAACGGAGATAAACGGAAATTGGGAACAGGGACTAAAACGTGAAAACAGAAAATTTTTGGTTTTCTGGGAAGAAGGAGGGGAGGCTAGGGAATAAATCTGTAATTTTTTCTTTTTTTAAAACGAAGCTCTAAGCTTGATTTATTTTTTTCTCTCTGTTTTCTCTGTGTTCTTCACAGATTTTGGACCCCTATTTATAGGGGAAGGGGTGCTGGACTGTTCAAAATTAAAAATTAATTAAATTCAAACTTATCTTTTAATTTGGTAAAATAACCGTTTCAGTCCTTTACGTCTCTCAGACTCTGGATAAGTTCCTGAAGCTTCTGATTTTGACAATTTTATCGTTTTCTGTTAATTGGGGCCAGAACGGTTACGCTGGCCCCAAATTGATGTGACAAACTACCAAATGCTCCTGGAACTTTCAAATTTTGTCAATTTTTCCCGAAACTTCTCAATTTTATCATTTTTACCTCAAACTTTTTAATTTTGTTATTTTTATGGAGTTTTCTTTTTTTCTTTCAAACATACACATATACACACATATATCATTTTAAATCAAATCTTCACAAAACAAAATGTATAATAATAATAATAATAATAATAATAATAATAATAATAATAATAATAATAATAATTTTTTTTTTTGGATTTTTATTTAATTTAATTAATTAATTTTTTTTAATTTTTTTTTAATGGCCGGACGAAATTGGGTGTCAACAGGGGCTACCTTCGAAAATTAAAACATTTTAAAACAATAAAATAAATTATTTGGTTGATTTTTCATGAAAATCCTTCAACTAGTGGTTTTTAAAATGAAACTATCATTCAAACTCCATAGTTTTTGGGTTAATGGTCCAACCAGTTGAACCATTAGTTCATAGTTCTTTTGTATCAGTGTTGAGTGATACAAAAAAATGGAAATAATGTGACTAAAGTGAAGTTTTGTACATAACGTAAGTAAGTGTTTTTTCTACTATATCAACTACCAAACCTAATATAAATAGGTTCTTTTTTTCACCAATCGTCAATGGACTTTTCCTTCTTTCTGTTTGTTTTATTCATCGTTCATCTATTTTTCACCTTCATTTTTTTTGTCGTCTTCTTTTATTCTCTCTCTTTCTTCTTTTTTTCCTCTCACTCTTTTTGTTTTCTTCTTTTTGCCCTTTTTTATTTCTTCTTCTTTTCCTCTCTTATTATTTCTACTTCTTTTAACCCATGTTCATCTTGCTTCTTATTTTTGTCTTTCTTCTATTCTTTTCTATTTTTCTTTTCTTTTCACCTTTCTTATTCTTATTCTTCTTATTCTTTATCTTCTTATATTTTTACAATTCTTAAACAATTGCTTTAGATTACCAATTTATTATAGTTTGACGGCTTAATAGTTTAATTTTTTTTTTTGGAAATTTTTGTTCTGGTTTTGACCAAATTCAAAGTGAACCCGCTAACCTGGCTAATGAGGTGACTGGTTCACAATTGAGTAAGTCAAATCAGTCGATCATGTTCAGTTTTGGCAACATTACTTCCAACAAAAACATCATTTGATGCACAAGGTTTTAAATGTAGGTATTATATTGTGTTTATTACAATGAGGATCTAGAAGATATATATTGCAAACATTTTCTATTATTTCTGGTCTTCAACAGAGCAATGGCTTAACTATATCTTTCTTAGATTAAGGAGGGATTTTTGACCTAGGATATTTTTTTTCCATAATCTGCAATTTAGGAAGACCTGTATGTTCCATCTTTAGGAAGTTTGGTGTGCTAGAAATAAAAAGGTATTTGAAATTTAAAGAAAAAGCCCTTGATTACCATTCTTTTGGTCTAGGTATAAGTAATGTTGCAAGTGTAAATGAAACATGCTTTGACGTGATCTTCACTCCAAGATCTTTTGCAAGTTTCAACAGTCTTTGCAAAATCACCAAATTGAATCCAAGAAATTGGTGGAGAAAAAAAAGAATAGAAGTTAGAATTAGAGTATAGGATGAGAAAAGAACTAAAGAAATGAAATTATAAGAATAACTAAAGAACTACACTAAGAATCCATCTTAGTTTCATTCAAGATAGAGAAGTTCCGAAGAACTTAAGAGAATTGTAGACAAAGTCTTACATGGTTTTCTTTTAATTGTAAAAGTTGTACGTACAAGAGAAGAAACATACCTCTTAATAGTTGCAAGGTATGCACAAAACACTCATCAAACCTTAGCTAATGCAACTAAGAGTCCTAGGTAAAAATTACTTAGAAAAGCTAGTAGTAATAATGCTAAAATACTTAAGAATAATAAAACAATCAAAATTCCTAAATAAATTAGAAACATATGCATTGAACATAAGGACATAAATTCTAGTAAAGATAGACAAAGCATGCAAAACTCATGAAACTTGCTTAACACATCTTTTGTGTATTTTGTGGCAAAATGTACTCCTTGCGTCCTCTTGCCCAAACCGCAAATATGTGTGACTTTTCTTCTCGATCAGTGCTGGAAATAAGAATTTGTAGCTCAAGAATGCACAAGATAGCTTGTTTGTTCCTTAAACCCTTCCTAGGTAACAATTGGGCATGATGGAAAATGTGCATAGGCATGTAAATACCTCTAATGTATAATTGGCCCTTAAAACCTGAATGTGGAAGCCTTGGCTTAAAATATGTAGGCTCAAAAGAACTCTTTTTGTTCTACTATGGCTCCATGCAACATGAGTTTGCACCATAGGGGACTTTTTGGTGCTCTATGGGAGCTTAGGCAAGGGCTGGCCAAAGGTTGCGCCTCTCAATGCATTAAGCCCATATTTTATTTTGGAAGAACATCTTTTAAAACTTCAAAAAGCCTCTTTTAAACTTGGATTAGCGGCTTGACAGCTCCTCATTTTTGACACCTTTGCATCCTCCATGAGATTCGCCATGGTGTCCATAAGGCAGGGGCGGATTTATATTAAACAAAGTGGTATCCACGTACCCCACTTTTATTTAAAAAATGTGAGTAAAAAGTGCATTAACTTAAGTATGGACCCCACTTTAATTTTCTATTGGACCGCACTATTTCAAATAAAAATGTAGGAACAAAAAATTAATGTCTTTATAAGAACTTGTTGAAATAAAAATTTGAGTCACTCATTATAATCTTTTTTTTTAATTGTTCTTCTTTCTTATCTTAAAATTATGGCCTAAATGCAACATTAGCTCATGTATTTTACTTAATTGGCTAAGTTATCGCACAAATTATGAGTCAACCTATAGTTATTAAACTTCGCAAATCAAGATACATCAAAGTTTCAAAGAAATCATGTTAATCCCTTATAAAAATGTCAATATCGTCAAAGAAATAACTCATTTTCTACTTGTTTTTATTGTGAAATTATAAACATTCTATGTTTAAATTTCTTTTTATTCTAAAAAAATAAAAATAGTATTATAGGCAATCCACCTTAAAATTTAGGAGACTACCCTTTGATTTGTTTAAAACGTTAACTAGATATCTAATGCTTTATCCATAAAAGTAAGAATACTGTTTCTCTTTGAAATTCATTTTTAAAGTTTCTAAATAATTTTAAATATTTATTCAATTTAAATTTAAATTTAAAGCATATATATTTAGTGACTATAAAAATACCTTATTTTGAAAAAAAATAAAATTTAATAACATACTTCAACTTCAAACTAAAGGTTGCTCAAATAATATTTATTTCTATATATAGAATTAGAAATTTACTCAAATAATTTTTATTTAGATGTTTATATCCTTTTTAATACTAAAAAATTTACAGGAGCATAATTATATGATATATATTCTCTTTAAATAGCTGTATTATAATTTAAAATTTAATTTTTAATCAATTTAAATTTTAGAACTGATTGCAACATATGCTTATATATGAACCCACTTTAAAAATATTCTAAATTTGCTACTGCCAAAAGGGTTCCCCCTGTAGAATCGTATCATACTTCATCAGAACTCTTCTGCATAGGGGTGATCACTATTCGGTTGAAACCGAAAAAACTGAAAAACCGAATTAATTTAAAAATTCGGTTTGATGAATTCGGTTTTTCAGTTCGGTTTCGGTTGAAACCGAATAAGGAGAAGTTCGGTTTCGGTTAAGGCAATCGGTTATTTCAGTAACCGAATAAACCGAATTTTTATTTCTTATGTAAGTTGGCAGATATGAAAGGAATGGGGGTTGAATGTAAGATAAACAGAAGATTGATGGCTTATATTAGGTTTGGCCATCTTAGACTGGGAAAAAGAAACACGACAAACACGGCGGCGGCGTTGCGCCGTTGACCACCGATTGCTAAGGCCGACTATACTCCAAAGATGACGCCTTATTCGGAGGCAGAGGAGGTCGTGATGGAGTGTTCCATCGTTCAGAAAAATGCTTCTCTACTCTTGAACCCGAGACGCCGCCGCCGACAACCCGCCTGTCAAAAAAGAGAAAGCTCCGAAGTTCGCTGCAAAGGAGAGAAAAAAAAAAAAGCCGACATGGTACAGTGGAGGAAAAAGTGCAGTCGATGATTTCGCTCTCAGATGCCCAATTTTAGCTGAGATTCGTGGAGAATGTTCTCCGATGACGCCGCCGACGCTGAGATCGTGGAAGAAGAATAATTTTGGCCAAACCTCAAATTGCTCCTCCATGTATAATTAATAGTTAAAAAAGGCAACATATGTTTATAGTATTACATTTTAGTCACTAGGTCTAGATTATAAGTTAGTATTTTGATTATTTCGGTGCGAAACCGAACCGAACCGAAACAATTCAGTTCGGTTTTACTTCGGTTTCATTAGTTATTTCGGTTAATTTGGTTTATTACAATAAAAAACGGAAAACTGAAAAAATTGAAAATTTCAATTCAGTTTTAACCGAATTAACCGAACGATCACCCCTACTTCTGCACTCCCTGTCCTCCCTGGAAGGGCCTTATGCACTACTCTCTTACCAGAAAAGGAACTCAATTCTCGTAGCCTTAATAAAATGAACATTAGTCGAGAACATATATAATAACCTGCGGATATTGAAAGAATTGAGAAAAAGAATTATTTTTTAGCATTTGTTTAAACCCTAGAGAGAGAAGCTCTATACTTCAATTTTAAATTCTATCTGACTCTTCGTTTCTCCCCTTGTGTTGGCCGGTTCCGGCTTCAGGCCTAACTGGCCGGGTTTCTGTTTGTCAGAGGGATGATAGTTCCAATCCGGATTGGGAGAAGGGCTTGTTTTATGGTGGAAAGAAAATGATTTGGCCGCATAATTGAAATAAGAAAATCTAGGAATGTGTTAAGATTATCCGAATATGGAAGACTTTTTAGTTTGTCTGTGGTATTAAAGGGGGATGAAGTCTGCTGGTGGGTAGAAGCTTGGAGAGATTTCTAGTTTGAGAAAGGGAAAAATCCACGGAGGTGGCACCTTCTATCGAGGGGCAGAGTAGTGGAAATGGCGTTGGGCAGCAACTCAGCGGGGCAGTTTATTCAGTTTTTGGTGGTCTCCGGGGCGCGGCGAAGGAAGATTTTCATTCCTGAAGGGTGAGAGGCAGGTGGATGGTGGCACTTCAGTACTACAATTTCAAATTTTGCATATTGGATCTGGGGATCAAAGATGGTGGCCGTTGCTGTCTCAGGTGGTGATAAAGATGAACCTGCTGGGTGCATCATCTGTTAGTTCCAGCAGAGGCGTCAGGTCGGCGTCTGGTGAATGGAACGTCTCCTCGTCAATTTTAAATTGTCCTTGTTGCAACTCGGATTCAAGACTTATGGTGGAGGCTGCCGGACACGCGGCCAATGTTCTGAAGACCACAGTGACATCAGTAGCGTTGGAGAAGGAAGCAACCGAATTGTGGGTGAAACGGGTTTGGGCTCAGCCCAGTTCTTCCAAGTTTGTTGAGCCTATGTCTGGGCTAGGTAAGTTACTAAACCCACATCTTTCTGGTTTAATGAAGGGGAGTTTAAATGGGCCTGGTACCGGTGAGCCCGTTTCACCACTTTCTGCACATAATTCGATTATAGCTGAAGTAAAGGGTGGAGTTCTTCAAGGAAAATCTGGGGCAAAATTGAAATTTGGCGGTAAGGGATGGGATGATGCCGATAACTCCCATATTCCTTCTTCAAGTATCCAAGTCCAGGGGGGTCAATATCTGTTTCAGGTTTGGATTCTTTCCCTATAAAGTCTCGGGTCACGTTTGAGCCAGAATTTGTAGAGGAGACATTTCTGTTTGTGAGATTCGGCCTTTTGATGTGGAATCTGGTTCAGTTCCAGATGATTGGTCTGGATTCGGTTAAAGGGTTAGAGCTTTATGAAGCAGCAACGAATGTAGGTGAGAATTGTTCAATTGGGGAAATTCATGGAGCAAACTCAGGTTTTAATGTTCAAAAGGAGACTGGTTCGGTCCTTGAATCTGTTTCGGGAGGAAAATATTAATAATAAAGATGCTTCTTATTTAATCTTTCTGGGAGTGCTGCCAAATTCGAAGATCTTGGATAAGTCAGATAGGCAGGAGTTGGGGAGTTTTGAGTTGCCGGAAAAAACAAAAAACCGTGGACAGCAAAGTCTAAAGCTTCTCAGGTTAAGAGATGGGTAGACAAAGCCAGGAAATTGGTAGGGTATCATTTGAAGTTTGTGAGGAGTTGGTATTGAAATTGTATGATGAATTATACAGTGTTAAAGGCCAGAAAAAGAGCTTAGAAAAGGTGGAAGTTTGTAGAAAAAACTCATCATTACGGATTGAATTAAAAAGATTGGAATGAGGTATCAAAGGTTAACAAAGTTTAGTTGGTGATTTTTGTGTTTTTAAGCGGGGTTTTAAATAGTGGAGTTAGGGTTGGGGTTTTATAGGTTTTCAAAGTAGGGTTTTATAAAGTGGAGGTGAGGTTTTGGGGGTGCATAGGGGATTTTGGATTGTTTTTTCTAGTTTGGTTCATGTTTGCTCTAGCTCTTAATCGGAGCAGCTTGTATTGTCCCGAAGAGTAATACTTTGATTAGGACTCTAGACTTTAGGTGTTTCAATACAAGTTTGTTTAAAGCAACAAAACCGAGTAGGAGTAGGCATGTTCTTTATCAGGATTCACAAGTAGAATAGGAGTAGATATGATCTTTATCAGGATTCGCATACTTGTTCCATTTCTTTTAGGATTCTTAAGTGTAAAGCTATTTAAGGCCAAGACTCTTGATCAATAAAGTGTGGATGTTCATTAACTTGTTTTGCAAGTTTGATCTCTCGAAGCATCGTTCTGATCAAACATTCTCAACAAACTGGTATCAGAGCCATCTCTAGTTTCAAGCAGCAAACTTGAGTAACGTCCCAATCAAGAAAGAGCGATGGGAAGCGAGAACAATGGGAGTTTTGTTCAACCAGCCATACCGAGATTTGATGGCCACTACGATCACTGGAGCATGCTGATGGAGAACTTCCTCAGATCCAAAGAATATTGGAATTTGGTGGAGAATGGATATGAGGAACCAGCAGAAGGTGAAGCTCTCACAGAAGCACAGCAAAAGAGGCTCGATGAATTGAAGCTCAAGGATTTAAAGGTAAAGAACTATTTGTTTCAATCAATAGACAGAACCACACTTGAAACCATTATGGAAAAGAATACATCCAAACAAATCTGGGATTCCATGAGGAGAAAGTTTGAAGGGAATGCTCGGGTGAAGCGATCCATCCTTCAAGCACAAAGAAAGGAATTCGAAACACTTGAGATGAAACAAGGAGAGACTATCTCCGAGTACTTTGCAAAGGTAATGTCTGTAGCCAACAAGATGAGGACATATGGGGAGCAGCTGAAAGATGTGACAATTGTGGAGAAGATCCTCAGATCATTGACTGATAAATTTAACTATATAGTCTGCTCTATTGAGGAATCTAAGGACATTGACAGCCTGTCAATAGATGAGTTACAAAGCTCATTAATTGTGCACGAGCAGAAATTTCAAAAACTAAGAAGTGAAGAACAAGCCCTTAATGTGACCACTGGAAACAGATTCAGTGGAAGAGGCCGAGGAAGAGGAACATACAGAGGAAGAGGAAGAGGAAGAGGTCGTCAAGCCTTTAACAGAGCTAATGTAGAGTGTTTTAAGTGTCATAAACTGGGACACTTTCAATATGAGTGTCCCACGTGAGACAAAGAAGCAAACTATACAGAATTTGAAGGAGAAGAAGGAATGCTTTTAATGACACATACTGACCTACCTGAAGATGGGATTGAGGATGTGTGGTTCTTGGATTCAGGGTGCTCAAATCACATGAGTGGAAAAAGATCCTTGTTCAGGGATTTGGATGAAAGTTTCCAGCATATAGTGAAGCTAGGAAAAAACATGAAGATGAATGTAACTGGAAAAGGAAGCATAAGGTTATCATTGAATGGAGTCAACCATACCATATCAGAGGTATATTATGTACCAGATTTAAAGAATAACCTGCTGAGCATCGGTCAGTTACAACAAAAGGGTGTGACTATTGTGATCAATGAAGGCAAGTGCAAAATTTACCATCCATACAAAGGGTTAATCATCAAGTCCAACATGACAACCAACAGAATGTTTGCTTTAACCAGCAAATCACAAACACATGAAGATGTTTGCTTCAAGACTGGATCTCAAGATCTAACAAATCTTTGGCATCGGAGGTGTGGACATCTGAGTCTCAAAGGCCTAAAAACATTATAAACAAAAAATATGGTACGAGGACTACCTCAGTTCTCAGCATCAGAAGCCTCATGCACCAGCTGTCTAATTGAAAAACAGCACAGAAGTCCTATTCCAAAGGAAACTTCATGGAGAACAACACAAAAACTGGAGCAAGAAATATGGTCCATGCAGATATATGTGGTCCTATCAACCCCATATCTAACAGCAAGAAAAGGTACTTTTTGTGTTTCATTGATGATTTTACTAGAAAAGCATGGGTCTATTTCTTAGCAGAAAAATCAGATGCTCTCCAAATCTTTAAAATCTTTAATAAGCATGTGGAGAAGGAGACTGGAGCATACATAAAATGCTTACGAACTGACAGAGGAGGTGAGTTTAATTCAGAAGAATTTAGGAGATTTTGTGAAGAAACTGGTATAAAGAGGCAACTTACTACAGCCTTTACTCCACAGCAGAATGGTGTGGCAGAAAGAAAAAATAGGACTGTGATGAATATGGTGAGAAGCATGTTGACAGACAAAAAGGTTCCTAAAACTTTTTGGCCTGAGGCAGTAAACTGGGCAATTTATGTCCTGAATAGATGTCCTACTTTAGCTGTCAAGAGAATAACTCCTCAGGAAGCCTGGAGTGGAATTAAACCTTCAGTAGAACATCTCAGAATTTTTGGAAGTCTAGCCCATGTTCATGTGCCAGATAAACAAAGAACAAAACTTGATGATAAAAGCTTTACTTGTGTATTTCTGGGCGTCAGCGAGGAATCAAAAGGATACAGATTATACAATCCAGTCTCAAAAAGAATTGTTGTCAGCAGAGATGTGGTCTTTGAAGAAGAAAAACAATGGAATTGGGAGGAGAGCCATGGAGAACAAGTTGTGATGGAACTTGAGTGGGAACCATGAGTTATGGAGTCAAGTACAAAAGGGGAGAAAAGAGTAGTTTGATAGCCTTCACAGATAGTGACTATGCTGGAGACATGGAGGATAGAAAGAGTACTTCAGGATATGTATTTCTGATAAGCTCAGGGGCTGTCGCCTGGTCTTCAAAGAAACAACCAATAGTGACACTGTCTACAACTGAGGCTGAATATGTGGCGGCAGCAGGATGTGCAGCCCAAGCTGTTTGGATGAAGAGAATTCTAGAAGAATTAGGACAAACTCAGGAGCAAGGTACAACAATAATGTGTGATAACAATTCAACAATCAAACTTTCCAAGAATCCTGTCATGCACGGACGAAGTAAACATATTGATGTACGTTTTCACTTCCTGAGGGAACTAGTCAAAGAAGGAGCCATTGAGTTAATGCACTGTGCAAGTCAGAATCAAGTAGCTGATGTAATGACCAAACCAATAAAACTTGAAGCATTCCAAAGGCTACGAAGACAGCTGGGAGTTTGTGACATTTCAGAAGTAAACTAAAAGCCTATGGCTGATAGTTTAAGGGAGGGAATGAAGAGTAATACTTTGATTAGGACTCTAGACTTTAGGTGTTTCAATACAAGTTTGTTGAAAGCAACAAAACCGAGTAGGAGTAGGCATGTTCTTTATCAGGATTCACAAGTAGAATAGGAGTAGATATGATCTTTATCAGGATTCGCCCATTTCTTTTAGGATTCTTAAGTGTAAAGCTATTTAAGGCCAAGACTCTTGATCAATAAAGTGTGGATGTTCATTAACTTGTTTTGCAAGTTTGATCTCTCGAAGCATCGTTCTGATCAAACATTCTCAACATGTCCTTTTTGTTAAATAAATTTTGTTACCGTTAAAAAAAAAAAGGAAAGATAGCTTAAGCAGAAGATTCAAAGTTCTCGTAGTCTCTTATCATCTGTTTTCATAAAATACCTTCAAGACAGCGGCAGATGCAGATTTGCTAATTTGGAATAATTTGACCCACAAGCTCATGGGAAACCGGAAAACGGAAAAAGGACATAAAATTGCTCTCCCTTTTGTTCTTCAACGGGAATGGGTATGGGTGATATTGGCAATGATACTAAATAAAATCAGCTAGATGCTGGTGCACTATTTTTCTAACAAACCACAACTTTATAACTCAAACAAGTAATTGAATGCAATACGGATATGTTATGTTGGTTCTAGATAATTAACAACAGCGGTAAATTTAAAATAAGCAATTTTATGATTGATTCATGGTCGTAGGTCATCATTTGTTAAGTTGGCTTGATTTTTTAATGAAACCGAATTAACTTGAAATAGTGATGATTGTAAAAAAATCTTATACAACCCAAGCACTAAATATTGGGCAAAATCACAATTATGAGTCCAGTTTTCTCGATTTTAGTTCTCGGATTTTTAGTTCTCATCTTATAGATATAACAATGACTAATTTCATAATCCAATTAAATTGCATCAACAATCAGTTTAAGAAATATTTAACATAAAACATAACTTAATCCACATTCAAATGTGCATGTCCTAATATAAGAAAAATTTAGTAATATCATAATTTTCAATGTATATATTTAAATGTTCATGTTTATCATATAAATATATGAGCAATTTAGTAATGTACACGTTTAAATGTATGTTTGAATGTACATGTTTATACATAAATATATGACAATATAGTGTTGTCATGATTTTTATTATATATTTTTACATATAATTTCAGTTTAGTTCTATTTTAAGTTGATTTCATATGAAACTAAAACCAATCAAAAAACCTATAATTCTCTCAATTGTAAACTCAAGTTGCAATTTATAATTCAATATTTCTCAACTGACTCCAACCTAGTAAGAGAATGGTTTGAACTGAATTTTAAGTTTACCCAACCAATACCCATCCTCTGCTTGAAACCATATGGCGTGGAGATTTATTCGCTTTTTTATGCACCCAAAGATATCTACTTCCCATTTCTTTTCTTTCAACGTGGGAGATGACGTTTGGGGCGAACTTTCTTTTGATCTGGTCGGTAGGCCCATCTAAGATCCGATGAGATGACGAAGATGATACATGGACTAGAGCCGTGGGCTTGCTGCAACTTATGTGCTTAGAGATCACATTTGAAAAGCCCATAGCGAAAATATTCTTTTTCCAAGCATAGTGAAAATATTCTATTCAATAGACTTCTAGAAAAATTTACTTTCTTTTTTATTTAATACTAAATGTTTTCCAACTATGAATATAGGTAGGCAAATGCAATCGCTTTACTGCGGGCAATTCAACTCTAAACTCGCTCTCTCACATGGACAATTATTGTTTTATTATTTTCGGTGACAATGTAGAACTGTTTCTTTCCTTTTTCATTTTTTTTTTGGGAAAGAATATAGTGTCTTCCTTCTCCTGTAGATGAAAATTGGAGGCAGAAACTATATTTAAACCCATTGTCCAACATCTTTTTGGTAAAATGCAATTATTTGGAAATCAAAGTTGGGAGAATGTATTACATATGAGGGTGATTAATTCCTGGTGGTTAAGGCTCCTAAAACTCTTTTGTGGTAACTTTGAGCCGATTAAAATTCAACTTCTAACATATATCTAACATAGGCAAACAATCATTTCAGTCCATTATTCAACATATATAAAAAGATGAACAAAATCTTTATTTAGTTTTGGACCCAAAAAGCAATTATTAACTCACTCTTAATTATTAATTTAGATAAGTAATTAATCATGCCATGAAAGTGGGTCAGCTGGCCAGGCTGGCTTCGAAAATATTCTGGTGCCGTTTGCGGCCGCTAGGACTTTTCCAAAGAGAGGGTGCTTGTGCTTGTATTGCACATATTTGCAGTTGTTAAGTTGGAAAGTCCCTTTCCTCTTCCTAACTTTGTCACAAGACGTCTTTCTAACTCCCAAACCATAATTTCCTCCTTTCTCATCACCTTCTCGTTTCAAACTCACTCAAACCACATGCTCCACCAGCTATGACACCTTCTTGGATTCGCAATTTTGCCCTCCATTGTATGCATTTTCATGAATCCGAAAAGTTCTTTTGAGGGGCGGTTTCGTCATCCTACTAGAATATATAAGAGTATTATATAGGACATATACGTAACACCCATCAATAATGGAAATGCTTAATCATTGTTGGATCGAAGAGGACATATGTAGAATATTGTGTCTACCAACTTATAACTAAAGGTATCAAAAGAAGCAAGCAAGAACAATATGGCTTAATATATATTCTTGGCTGCCTAGCATGCTCGTAAACATTTCCTGTCTTCAAGGCGTTTCTTCATCCCTTTTCCTACCATTTGAGAGAAATGGATTGTTCAATATGCAGCTCAATGCCGATGATTCTGAGGCCTCCCAGGAATACGATCTGCGGAGCGTGCTACGAAGCGGCCAGAAGCGCCATCGCCTTCATGAACGACGTTTCTCAGACTTCAAACAAACCAACTGATCATAAAGCCGTTCTCTCTCCTGCTTCCCAGCTCAAGATCAGTTCCTTCAAGCAGGCAACCTCTCTCTCTCTCCCTCTTTCTCTCTGTCACATGTTTGTAGAAGTATAGGGGGACTCGTTGGGATTCAAGAGTCTGGGATTGAGACGAAAAATTGATGATTTTGTTGGTTGAATATAGGGTCAGTCGCTTGCAAACCTGACGAATTGGGTGAGTAGTATCAAGGAGAGGGAAGATGATCTAAACAAGAAGATTAGTTTCTTGAGTGGGCTAGTTGTGGCGCTAAGAAACCCAATGCATGCAGATATTAAACTCAGGCCTGGAGGTGATGCGCCTCCCATACCCGCACACAAGGCCTTACTCGTAAGCATCCGGACCACCCTAGTTAGAATTTAGACAACTAGTGATCATTAAGTTTGTATGTCTACAGTTATCTACGTTTACTCCTCTTTCTACATTGCTTTATATTTATCACCTTTTGCCTTTCTAAATTAAGTTTTGAGTTAAATGAAATATTTTCATATTAATTGCTGCTGAAACAAAACTTTAAAGATTAATTCTAGTCTCAGCAAATTTATATATGAATGTATTAAATCCTCTATTAGCTATTCAGAATTGGACTTATTGAGGGGCATGTGGAAAGGATTGACATTCCTTTATAGTCCAGCAATTTGTTGGAGTGAAGATTGTATTTTTATTTACGTGAGTTAATAATATTGGTTTGCTGTATTATCTAAAAAAAAAGTAAACTAAAATCAATTTAAAAAATTTAAAAGTGACAATTATTATTAGTCAGTCGAAGTATATTTTAGGATCCCTTGTTTTCACAAAATTGAACATCAATTTATTTCTTTATTGATTTATTTTTAAAATTTATATTTAGTATTGATTCAACTAAAGTTATGCATTCCGAAATAGGGATTTGAAATTAGATGAAAGGGTTCTAGATTGGGATGCTATCTCTTCTCCCTTTAACAAATTGGGTATTCTGGATGAGATTTGGCGCAGAAATTTTAATTGGGTATTCTTGATGAGATTTGACGCAGAAATTTTACTTTCCATTGAGAAAAATCTTTCAATATTTTTGTTGAATGAGAAAAAGATGAAGATGTGGTAAGAAATGTAGAAAATGGACATTAGTATTAGAGTCCATTGATCTCATGGGAGAAGAGATTGAGTAGTTGATGTCCAAGCAGCAAGGGGAGTTTCGATGATTGGGAGGGTAGGACTTGTATTATTCCTTTAAAGAAAACTATAGTGGGCGATTTTTACAGCTAAGTGAAGTAAAAAAAAAATAAAGCCAATTAAGCATAATAATTTAAAAAGGAGCAAATTCAAAAGGCGATGTGAATTTCATTGTTTGCTAGGTTCCTTGTAATGCATGGATTGGAGTGTTGGCGATGGTGATTGTGAAGTTTGGCATCCAAAAAAGAAATGTACAATCAGGTGGTCATCGCCCTCGGTTCCTCCTGGTTGGGATGACAGATTTGGAAGAGGGGAGGAGACATTGGGTAGGCAGGAGCATGTTTTAGATTTGTTTAGCAAGGAGTTGAGAAGACTGGCGACAACGTGGCTTGGTGATAAGGAGTTAGCAGCAACTAGGGAGGAGGAACAATGTGCGCAAGGAGGAGTGTGAACGAGGAGACATGGCATGAAAGAAGTCGTAAACGAGGCTTGGAGACAACAAGGCTTGGTGATAGGGAAGTGGTGCCATCAGGCAAGGAAGCATGGTGTGCTGTGAGCTGTGTCTTTGGCTATAGGGATGACAAGGCAGGCGTTTTCAACTTGAATTGCGTCTGGTGATGGTGGACAGATGGTGCACTAGGGTGTTAAGGTGTCTTCGACTGAAATTGCTTTAGGAGGTAACAAACAAAAGGTAAACTAAAATAGGTTTGTTCTAAAAGTTTTGGTTGTAGGCAGGGTAATTATTATACTATACACATATGTCTAATTAGATATATTGGTCATACCCTTAATTCTTCATATATAAGACACACCCAACCCATATTTTGACCAAAGTGCCCCTTTCTCTTGGAAAAGAAAAAAACCTACCTCGCAGTCGTTTCCTTCTTCCATCGTTCTTCCCACTTTGCCAGTTAGCACTCCACATCCAACCTTTTTCAGCTGTCATTCCTTCAAATCTCATAGTGTCGCTGACCTCCAGATCTAGGTGTTATCACTTGTCGAATCACATCACTCATCCTCTTTGGATCGCGTCGCTTGTTGCTTTTAGATTGCTACAGTCACCATTGCCTTAATGCCACTTGCTAAGCAACTCATCCCTTGCTTCCCCCACCGCACTGTTCGCAGAAATAACCTACATAACTATCTAAGGCAGATAGAAGAATTGTCTAATACAGTGTCTGAAAGTGTTTGCTATAATATGCAAAAGTGTCTAGTGTAGTATCTAGAAGTATCTGAAGTAATAAAAAGGCAATTTATCATCAAGAGAAATTTAAAGTGTATGAAGCAATAAGAATAAGTGTCCAAGTGAGTATTAAAAAGTGTCTCAAAAAATATATAAAAATATCTAAATCAATCTATGAACAATTTGTTATCTTTAAAAAATAGCTATCTGTAATGATTAAAAAATGTCTATATAAATATGAAAAAGTGTCTACATAAATATGTAAAAGAGTCTGAACAAACTTATAAATAATTTTTTATCTTCAAAAAACAACTACCTGAAACAATAAAAAAAAATGTTTGAATAAATATGCAAAAATGTCTAAACAAAAAAATAAAAGTGTCTGAAATAATATCTAAATAAATTATTTTCTCTGAAATAAAGATGTGTAAACTAATAAATAAAAAGTGTCTAAATAAATATCTAAAAATTTCTAAAGTAAAGTACAAAAGTGTATAAAACACTAACTAATAAATAAAATCTATTTTCTAGAACAACAAATCAGCCAAACTCTCCCTTTCTTGCTAATCTCTTTTTCTCTTGCCCAAGCGTCTTCATTGCCTCTTGCCAAGCTTTCTCCACCAATGTCATCATCTTCATGCCTCACCATTGCTGTTGGAGATCAGAGCGATGCCATCGTCATCATCTTCATTCAGCCTTATCCTCGCAAGCCAATGCCAAGGAAAAGAGATATGAAGCTGATGAGTTTTGGTAAAAAGATCAAGCATTGATCGAAGATCGCAGCAACCCGAATGGATCGTTGGCACGAAGCGGCGGCAATGACTCATCCCTGGCACAATTTTCTCCTTCGCCTTCTATTCCTGTGAATCACCGTCTTTTGCCTTTAAGCTTTTTTTCTAGCGGAGAACCCGATGCAATTTTTACGGTAAGCCTTCCACCGCTTGGTAGTCACGGTGATTGGCCCATTTGTCAGTAATGGTAGGAGTTTTGTAAGCATTCTTTGCCATCACAAGAGCCACTAGCATAAGCGAAGAGGAGTTTATTGGAACCGGAGGAGAGGAGGTTACAATTACAGGAGCTATCAGCATAGGGATCTTGCCATCGTGGGAGCAGCCGCCATCGGTGATCGAAGAGATTATCGAGAGAATCGATTTGGAGAAAACCAAATGTAATTTAGGGTTAGGGGTATATTAGGAAAATCATCCCCTATGTCTAATTACACACATGTTTACAGTAGCCATTGTAGTGGGTAAGGTTAATGGATGTCGGTGGGTTAGGAAAAAGTAAATTTTCTAGTGGGCCTAAGCTAGATCATAGTGGGCTAGAGAATGAATCTATGAAGGAGTCTATTGGGTCAAAAACTGGAACAAAGAATAGGTCAGCTTTTTCTAGTGTAGTGGTAAATATAAGAGTAAGGTTGATTTAGGGGTAAGGAAACTAATATTAAGGATGATTTATATTTTATCTTCCCTGGGGTCCTACTAATTTTGAAGCTCTTGAATAAGCCACACGGACAAGATTTGGTGAGTTTTGAGAGGTTAGAAAAAATTTTGGCAACGAAAAGTATCGAATCCTCAGATCATATTAAAGAGAACATTAGAGGTGTGGAGTCTTGTGTTGATAAACTAGGAAGTAAAGTTTCTACTATTACTAAAAAGTCTTTAGATGGTTGCGATGAACTAGCATGGGGAATTTTGGAAAATTATCTTTACAAGGTTAAGATCAAAGGAATGGGTAAAAAAAGATAGAATTGCGGCCAAAAGGATTAGTAATGAAATGTAAATTGACATGATTGGAATGATGATTTAAAGACTAAACTTCTATTTTTACTACTTTTTTAGGGTCTTGGACGTTGAGGATATTGGTGTTAAAGGTTGTATTTTCTTGATGTCAGTAGGGAATGTTGAGTTTTTCAAGGTTAGGGGAGATTTAGAAAGAAACTTTAGGTTTAATATATAATTTAGCAGTTGGATGTACTTGTATGCTTTATGGGGATTTTTTGGGTGAATTGTTCCAATATCTTTGTGGAATTTGGAGTTGTATGCTTTCTATTATCCACATCTCAAGTTTTTTGCACAATTTCAGTTTTTTAACTTAAGTGTAACTTAAATTTAGTTATACTAATATTCGTTAAAAAATTTTCAGAAAACTATATTGAAAAACTATAATCTTGTAGTTTTTAAATATAAATTTTTAAAAACTTTTTAGCAAGTATTAATATAAATAAATTTAAGTCAAATTTAAGTACAAAAATTGAAAGGTGCAAAGAATATTGGATGGATAGAGTTTTTATAACTAGTAATATTTGAGAGTTGGTAATTGTATGCTTTATGGGGTTTTTTTTGGGTGAATTGTTCCAATATCTTGTTGGAATTGAGAATTGTACCATTTTTACCATTAAAAAAATCGTATTGATTGAACTTGAATTGGTTCTATATAATGAACTTTAGCCTTCTTTCTCTTACTTGCATTGTCATGTTGTGGGTTCTAATTGTTTATTGCATATTTATCATTTCATATTTTATTTTCATATCTTTAAGATTATGATATATGTGACCGATCAAATAAAAAACTCGAGAATTTTCCTTTCCAAAAATGTCAGGAGAGTTGGAATTTTTAAGTTAATTTTACATTTAACTTTTAAAAATTATATGGAGTAAAAAATTCTATCACACAAAATTTTAAGTTATTTTCTTTTTTGTAAAGAAAAATAGAACTATTATAATTCATTTAATTATTATTATTATCATCATCATCATCATCATCAGGCTGCGAGGTCAGAGATCTTCAAGAACATGCTAGACTCTGATGGGTGCAAGGCGGTGCCGAGCGACACCATTACTTTGGCGGAGTTGAGTGCCGACGAGCTTGATGCGCTTCTCCACTTTCTCTACACCGGAAGCTTGCCGCTGGAAAAACTCGACAGGCATGTATACTCTTTATTTCTCGCTGCCGACAAGTACGAGATCTCATATCTGCAAGAGTTCTGTGAGCGCCACCTGCTGGCTTCCTTGAACTCTTCCAACGCTCTTGACGTCTTAGAGATCGCTGACGTGTGCTCAAGCAAGACGTTGAAGGAAGCTGCTTTGAGCTTCATCATGAAGCACATGGAGGAAATAGTTTTCTCGACGAAATATGATGTCTTCGCTCCCAAAAACCCTCATTTGTGTGTCCAGATTACTCGAGGGTTTTTAGTGGATGCTAAAACTAAGGAAGGTCCTTAATTGATCATCCTTATTAACGACATGTACCGATGCAAGTATATTACGCTGAGCGTTGGTGTATGAATTGTAAATGAAGGTGAACTTGCTAATGTTTTAGTAACTGTCCACCATATGCCATCCATCAACTTGCAGTGTATGTCATATCGATCATATTCAACATGTGTCTATTTGGGTACAGTTTCATCAATTGTCTGCAAGGTTTCTATTTTATGCTACTGTAGAATTGCTTGGTGGGAAGCTAATAGGGCAGAGGATATTTATATTGCCTTTGATGGTCCTTCTCCATGATATTATCTTAGGACAAAAGTCATGATAGATATTACACAACCATTGCTAGCAGGCTGGCATATCTAAGATCCATAGGGGAAACTGAATTATCAGTAAATTTTCAAAATTTATGAGCGATACAAATGAGTTTGTCACTTTCTCCTGTAGTGTGATTACCCCACTACTCAAGGTTGTGGTATTCCTGAAGGGATAAGAATGGGTTAGACAATCTTTAGCAACAATCAAAGATCAGAGGGAATGAAAAAGGAAAAGCAAATAATCCAATGGGTCGACTGATGCATGTTTGGGATCATGAAAGGTTGTCTCTAAAAGAAAAAGAGTCTAAAGGTTTATGATGTCACATTTTGCCAACTACAAAAGAGTTGGTCTTGCTATGGCTCTCCTAGCTGGAAGCTCATTTGAGGAAGGAAGAACTTTGTGGAACTTGGTTCTTGTGGAAGAGTTGATTGATTCTTGCTTGTGAGTTGAAGCTAAGGTAACGAAGTTATGTTTTCAAGCTTAATTAATACTATTGGAGTGTGTTTGCTTGATGAATTCAAGTAGTTTTGGCAATAGTATTAGTTAGTGGGCTAGGTTGTTCATGGTGTACTACTAGTTTTGTGGAGCTTGGAATGAAGTTACAATGCATCATAGGAATGCTTGTGATAGTTGATTCTGGTCTTTGTAACATGTTTTACAGGTATGTGAAGTTTGAAGGCCATCCAAGCATGTTTAACATGTTTGGTAAGTCTTCAAAGGTTATAGTAGTAAAATTGAAAATTCTGGGCAATCGCAGGTATTGGCAACGTGTCGCTAGTGCCACGAGAAATTCACAGCGCATTGATAACTGTGGCGACATGTCGCCACAGTTATGATTGCTAAAATTTTCCAATTTTGCTTAGAAGTTTTAGGGGAGGCCAAAGGGGGTGCTTAGGTTACCTAGGGGTTTAAGTATTCTGAGGGTACTTCGAGGCTTCCAAAACTCCTTTGAGACCTAGGAGTTTTCTTGGGTTTTTATGTTTACTTCCACCATAAGCAAGAAAACTAGTTAATAAGGGGCCATAACTATGTATCACTGACTTGGGTGAAAGGTTTAGTATCAACAGCAACCTAGACGTTCCATCAGGAAAGAGGTTGCGATGTGAAACCTGAGTGCGCCTAGTAAGTCTTTATGGCCTAGTAGGTCTTTATGGCCTAGTCGATAGTAGTCCTACCATAGAGCCCCTGTACAACATAAAGGAGTTTTAATTAGTGAGTCATCACTGGTTAGGTTAGTAAGCTCTACTTGCTAGTAGGCAAGGCTTTGCCTTATAGTTCAAGGACTAAGTTGAGGAGAAGTCCCATGGGACTGAGACATATACGCATAAGTCTAACCTCAAGTTATATGAGCTCGCAGCAGGTTACATATGTTTATATATCTATGGTCCTTAGTAATTTTTCTTGCAGGTGAAGTGAATGCCCTTACTAAGAATTTTTAAATTCACTCTTTAGTTATGTTGTGCAGATTTTGACGTTGTTGGGCCGGATAACCACTGAAGGTTGTCACGATAGTTTGTTGTTGCAGGTATTTCTTGTCACACCTCACACAGGCCCTGGCCCATCACTATAGAGGTTTAACTCTTAAACCTTAAGTTTAACTCCCAAATTTCAAATTCATGTTAAACCTCCCAACTTGAGTTTAACCTGTTAACTGGAGTTTAATTCCAGTCTCTTAGATTCGGCCAATTTGGGTAACTTAACTTTAAGTCTTATTTTCTTAAATTGAAAAGCCTGGGAGGTGGCCCAGGTGGCTTCTATGTGGATTCATTAAATTACTTGCAGCAAGGGCAAGGCCCAAACCCTTAACTTGCTCCACAAGCAAGGGTTCAATTAATTTCTTGCACAACAAGCAAGGCAACACTTAATGCAATTTAAGTGCATAAATGGTGTGCATCAAGTGTACTATCTATATGGCAACCAAGAAGCCCACAAGATATGGTTTAGATTTTGAAAAACCATATACAAAATGTGCATGGTGCTCTCGGCCAATTAAGGTACACATAATTATGCACAACATTTTCATGAAGCAAGGCCCATACTATTCACATAAAGGTGCCAAACCTTGGCCCATAATATCCAGCAAACATAAGCAAGCATAATGCCATCCATAGTCCATACATAACTTGGCATACAAAACCCATGAAAGCATCATAAGTCTAGGTGTTAAAGACTACACATATTAACACAAAAGGGTAGTCTACCTAGCAACCATAACATGGCTACACATGCCATGAAACCAAAAGTATTTATGCCAAGTTATTACATGCCAAGACTCCTAATGGTCAAACATGACCTTAAGTATGCCATACAAGAGTACACACTGCAACACCAACCCAATGGCTTGATTCATGGTCATGAAGGAAAACACTATGATCAAAGCTACAGTCCAGGTATCCATAGCTCTCCTAGACAAGTCTCCAACTACAGCCTGCAAACTTCCACTATAAGTCTCGGCCAAACAAGAAATAAGACTTGTAAATTAATCAAAATGCTAAGCCAAGCACACATTGGCACATACCTTGCAAAACAAGCAAAATATAAACACTAAGCACACACACAAGCAGCTTAGCCTTACTCAGGCCGAATGTCCTTGCCTGAAAAATAAAGGATGGGCAATGAGCATATAACTCAGTAGGATTCACTTAAAACATATACAACTCATATTGAGTCTATTTAGTTAAGCTGAGTAATCACTCAAAGCTTAACCTCCCCTTAGTTAGCTCAACCTGCAAAACAAACACCAAGACAAGAAAAGCAGACATATACATATACAAAACAGATAAATAAGTCAAATATTTCATAAGTGGGGTTAGCATGCACAAGGAAACACCAAAGCACACAAGTACACACACACACTCCACAATGTTGCTCTCGGCCATATAAGCCATACATGTACCCATGTGCATTTCTTGCACACAAACTTACCAATACACCATTTCCATTTGGGGCTCCCAAAATGCCAAGCGAATAGGCCACATTTACTTGCATTTCTAGTACATGTACCATAGTTAATTAGCTAATCAACAAAACAACCAAGTATAACCATTAAGCCCATCAAGTAACTAAGGTCATATGGCATATTTAACCATCACTTAGCCACTCTAGACACTTGAAGCATGGTTTACATTACCAAGCAAAATCAAGTGCCAGTGAACCCTACCTCAATAGCTCTCGGTCTACAACCAAGCTTCAAGTGTCCAAGTGTTCCTCAACCTCAATGCCTATCAAAACAATACATAGGCATCAACACACAAGCTCATGGATTAAACTACCATGACTCACATGAAGAACACTATGATACACACACACTTAAGCTCTCGGCCAAAAAGGCCCAATATATCCATACATGTGCCGCCCATCATTCCAACATACCACATGATATTCTAATCATTAATGAACATTATCCATGGTATATTACCAAGTAATGAAATGTATCATGTCACACTAAACCAGGCTTTTCGGCCAAATGCCCAATTCCATATAGTTGCATTACTCAACATTCCATTTCACTACATAAGCACCTAAACATCCAGTAAGCTTATTCATGGCACAAATGCCATTAACCAAGCAAGCACATCAAGTACTTTAAGTTCTCGGCCATATTGCCCAACTATACATATCTAATGTCCTTCATCACTCTAACTCCACACATATGCATCAAAACATCAATGACTATTGTTTCATGGCATCATTACCATGTATTCAAGTTATGAGCACCAAATCATGCCATTTCAAGCTCTCGGCCATAAAGCCAAACTTCACATATCAATGTTCCTCATCACTCAAACCAACACATGTTCACCAACTCATCATTTATCAATGACCATGGCATCAATGCCATGTAAACAAATGAGGAACACACATTTACCTCAAGTGCACTTTTCAGCCAAACTTCCTTTTGTTCAACTTGATGTTCCTTGCTCAAATTTGCCTAGCACAACAACAAATAGGCAACAACAACACTTAGTCATGGATTAATTTCCATGGAAATGAAGAAGAACACCAAGAACACATTCGGCCAACAATCCACCTCCAAACCGAGACATACTTTGCTCATTTAGCTTAACATAACTTCAATTGAACACTTAAGTTCCTTGTACATGGAAGAACTACCATGAATTCAAGGAAACATTGAAGTTACCTCAAGAACCCTAGCTTGATTCCTTCTCGGCCTTGGCTTGATTCTTCAAGAACAACTTGAATTTGGAGTAGTCTAGCACCGAAATCAAACTTTCAAGCATGAATTCTTCACCCAAGCTCCACACCTCTCCAATTCAAGAAGCTTGAATCCGAGACTAAGCTTGAGAGAACTCAAGAACAAGAGCTAAACAAGTTTCGGTCAAGTGAAGGAAATGAGGTCTTGACTAGTTTCGGCCGAATGGACTTGTGTTTTAGTTAGCTACAATGCTAACTTTTGCCTTCCAATAAAATGCATGGTGCAATGTAGCCCTTAACTCCATAAATACTCAAAGCCGCCACTCAAACTTGTGTTAAAATGGACACTCAAGTCTTATCTTGGCTCATAATGCCAAGCACAAGGTAACACAAGTACCAAGGTCACAAAAACTCCCATGCATAACCGGCCATAACTAGACTACAAACTAGTTAGTTTGTTTAGTTAACTAGTGAATAGTACACATAGTGGAAGACAAGATTTTGACTAGTAATCATTGTTGTCTCCCAAATTTGGGCTAGTCTTGCACTAGTCACCCATTAAACTTGCATGGCCGAAATGATCAACTCGAAGTTGATAGTTTTAATTGTACCACTCATTTAAGTGTACATTTTGGTCCCCTTTCTCTGTTTTCTGCCAGCTTTCCCATAGTACATTTTCTATGTGCAATTAAGTCCTGAAAGTCTCCAGTTTTGCACATAAGTCATTATACCAGTCTCCAGAGCTTCTCTTACTTCCCCTTTCTATTTTCTCTCACTTTCCTTGGTTTTCCTTGATATTCCTTGGCCTAAGCCAAGCATTTAGGAGGTACCTAACATTTCTCCTAAGAATATTTATGATTCTAGTATACTTGAGCTACTTGTTGGTTAAGTAACAGTGCTAACTATAGTATTTTTCTTGGCCATAGAGCCTAGCAACATGTGGATAGAACTTTTGTAACTCGCCATTGAGACTTATCTCCAAGGTAGGAGTTAGTTTGAGAAGATCTCGGTCGAGGCTTGTATATAGAGTACTCCTAGTTTCCTCCCTTGTCTATGATGGAGTCTTAGACTCTAGGGTTGCTCTTGGGTGAGAAGCATTAGTCTACTTTATGTTGAATGCTCTCACATAATTTTTATGTGTAGTATTAATCATATAAATGTTGATTTTCTATGCTTTGGCTATTTGAACTTGTTTTCTATAGAAGTATCTTAGCAAAGTGAATGCTTTTATGAATTTTTTTTAATCCAAGTCAAAGCATAAGAGCATGCATCCTGCATATTCTAGGTTAATCAACTAGTTTCATGGAGTTTTAATTTGCGTACATATACAACTAACCAATTGCAACCACCATGAGACTAGTTCTCACAGACTTCCTGGGCGGTGGCCAAGGCGGCCATGTTAGGTCTAAAGAGACTAGAAAAGTTGAGAAGCCCTTTGAGGCCATCTTGGAGCAGCCAAATTATTGTTCAATGGAACCAAAGTTACCATAACAAGAAAATGTTGCTATCATAACAATGAGTTGTCCACTTTAGTTGATACTAAATTAATAAAAGATGTTCATGGTGTTTTGCTTCATTATTCTATTCACAGGTTAAAAGATTCAGGGAGCAAGGAATAACAGCCAACTAAGAGCACAACGAGGAATGAGGCTTTTGATAAAGTGGAACAATTATACCAAAGCAAGAGACAAGTTATTAAGTTGGATTCCTTAAATTCCCCTATGTTAGTTGGGGTAGCATTAAAGTGAAGGAAACTGAATCATACCTAAAGTCAACAGCTCATGGTATTTCAATAGAGGATGGATTAGTCAGTGGAGTTTACACTCCAAAATACTATCTTCTTAATGATGGAAGGCCACACATCTAAAATGGCGATAAAAAAAGAAATGCTACCAAAAGTCTGATATAGAAATTGTGGACAATACACAATGCAAAAGACTGAAGTTTTTAATGTCATGGACAAATAAGGAGGATTTTGTAGTGGAAGTTGGGAATTCTCCAAGTAAGATTGTTGACAATGATATTTCCACCACTATGCATCTTGGATATGCCCCATTTACTACTATTGACCAATTTTCATCTATCTTTGAAAGGTCTTTGGGGATTTAGCCAAATCACCCCCGTGGGTGCCATGAAAATCCTAAGCTTCAATTTTTGAGGGTTGGGCCAGACTTCGATAGTTCATCATTTTAAATGGCTTGTTGCAAAGAATAAGCTTGATTTGGTGTTCTTTTGGAGACTAAAATGCTTGGAAAAGAAGTGACAAGAAAATTATGAACTTTTGCCTTTAACCAAATTGCATTTGTTGATGTGGAGGGAAGAAACGGAGGGTTATGGATAGGGTGGGATAGATCTTTTTAATGTGCTTTGGTTGAGCGTAACAAAATTTTGGTTCTCTTTAAAGTAAAGGATGAGCTAGCTCGGATGTGGCTGCTTGGGTGCATCTATGGTAGTCCTTATGTCTGGCTTTACAGGTTAACTTAGGATGCTATTAGAGAGACTAGACCATGCCACAATTTACCTTTAGTACTGATTGGTGGCTTTAATCAATTTTTTTAAAAAATGAAAAAACTGAAAGTCATTTCTATTAGTTTCCAGTAGTAGAGCATCTACAGAGATTCATTTAGGATTTAGCTCTTATCATTGTTCATTGCCATGGACCTCAATTTACTTGGACTAATTCTCAAGTTGGGGAAAATGTTGTTTTTGAGGTCGTACACAAAGCCTATTACAATACACAATGGTTGGATTTTTGCCTTAATGTAGTTTTATCAAATCCTTCAATTTAGGTGTTGGGCCATGGTCTTTTACTTTTTGACACCAATCCTTGTTATAAGTTTTATAATAGACCTTGAAGATTTAGGATCTTTTGGTTGCATTACCCTCAATGTAGAAATATTGTCAAAAAAGTGTAAGAAGCCTAATTGCCTAGGTAAAAAATGTTCCAGTTGGGAACTAAATGTGCTAGGTTACTACCGCTTCTTGGTTACTAAAATCTCTGATACAGAAATTGAGTTGAATAGATTACAAGAGCTACAAAACACTAGTAATCACAACGCTATCATCAAGGCTAAAAAAGAGGAGCTTCAAAAACTTATGTCCAACAGAGAACATTCATGGGCATAGTAGTCTTGATTAAAATGGCTAGCTCTAAGGGATAGTAATACTCAATTTTTCTACATGAGCACTAACCAGCACAGAAGTTACAATAAAATTGCTTTGATCAGAAATGAGTCTGGAAGTTGGTTGATGGATGAAGCTCACATAAAAAATCACATTCATTCGTATTTCATTTTGTTCTGCTCACCAACACAAACAGTTAATAATAATACCCAAATTGGAATGAGTAGTCATATTTGAGCTAAACTTATTGATTCTTAGTGGCATTAGTAATTACTCATTTTTTTTGGAGAAAAAAGAAAGTTAAATTGGCTTTGTTCCAACAAAGGATTTTGAAAGTTCCAACCTCAGATGTTATGCAATAATTGGTATTCAAGAAGTATTGAAATATTAAGGGGTTCAACTAATGGGTATTGTGCTATCTTTTTTTGAATGGCGGCTATCTTCTAAAAAATTTGAATAAAACCTACATTGCTTTCATTCAAAAAATAGACCATCCAGATACAATCCGTGATTACAGGCCAACAGGCTTGTGCAATATAGTTTATATGATTGTTGCAGAGGTTCTTGTCATCCTCATGAAGCCATTGTTGGGCTTTCTTGTCTCTAATTTCCAAAATGCCTCTACAGTCAATTTAAGATATTATTAATATTGCTCAGGAGCTATTTAGAGCAATCATTGGGGCACAAAAAAAATCAGGGCCATAGGCTATAAAGCTTGATTGAAGTTGGATATGAGAAAAGCTTATGATAAATTATAGTGGAGCCTTATTTAAAAAATTTTAATGGGTAATGAATTTCCTTGAACCATGTATCCATTTAATAGTGCAATGCTTGACTATTGTCTCATTTTTTATGCTAGTTAAAGTGCACACAATAGATTGGTTTTTACGTCAAGTAGGAATTCAGCAAGAAGATCCACCATTTGTATACCTCTTTTCCTTATATATCAAAGCACTTTCTAGTTACTTACATCATTTATAGGTGGAAGGAAACCTATTAGGTTTGAAAGTTAGTCAGTTAGGGCTCATGATTAACCATATTTTCTTCATAGTTGATTTTTTATTTTTCGGAGCCTTCTATTGGGGCTGTCGATACATTACAAGATGCTATTTTCTTATATAATCAAGCCATGAGGCAAGAGGTTACTTTTAGGAATTTGAATGGACTTTTAATGCTAATATTCTAGCTTGGTTCATTGGTATGTTTAGAAGTGTGTTATTGTTTCCCATTAATGCTAGTATTTTAAAGTATCTAGGATTACCAATGGTATCGACATGTCTAAGGTAGCTTCTTTCAATTTCTTGGTTGATCGAGTTAATTAAACGCTGTCATCTTGGAAATGGAGATTCTAAATATTACAGGAAGGTTGGCACTAATTAACTCGTTATCATAATTACTGTTGGGCTATGACATGTCTTATTTCCCTATTGTATTGACAAATAACTCGTCAAAATCTTTGGGCCGTTTTTGGTGGAGTGATTCAGAGAATGAGAGAAGAATTGATTGGAAATGTAGATTTTGTGTCACCTTACCAAAAGGTTTGGAGGTTTAGGTATTAAGGATTTGTGGATTTTCAATCAATCACTTTTAGTAAAAACATATTTGCAAATTTTTGTTAAGAAGCCAAACTCTTTGGTTGCTAAAGTTCTTCAAGCCAAATATGGGTAGAAAGAGTCAGTGTGGTATGCAAAAAACCATCATAACCTAACTACCATTTAGCGTAGCTTGTTGTATGGTCGAGAGTTACTAGTCCACCGGTTACAGAGACAAATTGGAAATGGTGAAAACATAAATATTTAAAAAGACTCTTGGTTTCTTGGATTCACACCTGACCAAGTTAGAATGAATGCTATTAATGGTTCAAGTTTCATGATCCATATTGTCAAAGATCATTTATGCTTTGATGTTACATCATGGAATAAGGACCTTGTCACTCATATAATTTTTTTTGATGTTGCAAATGCCATTCTTAACACCCTAATCCAAAAGAAGGGTGCTAGTGACTCTATGATCTGGGGTGGTTCACCAACAAGGAAATTTGGAATAAAAAGGGGCAAGCACTAACTTAACAGGAGCAACTGCAAATTTGAAAGATCAATGAGTGGTATGTAGACATTTGTAAGTGCCTTAAGAAAATTTGGGCACCTAATACCCCACAAAAGTCTAAGGTCTTTATCTAGAGTTGCCTGTAAGAAACACTTCATACTATTGCCATATTAGTAATAAGAGGGGGCCATGTTGACCCAATATGTGTCCATTGTAAGGAGGAGATGAAACTCCTACTCATTTATTCTTGTAATGCTCATTCTCTATGATAGTATAGAAGGCCACCCCTAGTTTAGCTACTCTTTATAAACGTGTATCTTTTTTGGACTAGTTGATTAGTTTATTTAGTAAAATTCATTATAGGTTAGTTGATAAAATAGACTTTATGATAAGTTCTTTATGGTTTATTTGGCTTGAACAAAACAATTGTGTTTCTGAGGTATAACCCAAATCTTTTCCTAATTTTACTTCAACAAAATAAGTTACAACAACAACTTTAAAGAGTTCATAATGTTCAAAGATTTTATGATAATCTATATTGTTCCTTGGCAATTTTTGAAGTAGTTGGGTCATAGAGAGCTTAAGGAAATTAAAGTAGTAAAGTGGGTTTGGTTAGGAATTGACGGTTCCCCTAAAAAGAGCCAATGAGTCAAGTTTTATAGCTATTTGTCACCTCTATGTGCCAAGCTCAAAGCTATTTTTGAAGTGATTAGCTTTGAATTAGCTAACTAGTTGTAGGTTGTTACTATGGTAATTGATTGCACTATAGGCTTGAACAACTTAACAGGTAAAGAAGCAGATCATCTGGAACTAATGGAAATTCTTGGCCAAATTCATGAACTTATTCCCAAGTTTATCAAGCTCAACATTATTGATGCCCAGCAGCATCTTCGTTGTATGACATGGTGAGACTAGGGGGAACTTCCAATGAGGGAGAACGCCTGAAGTGGAGATTTCCCAGGTGGGCCTATCAGAAACACTCAGAAAACATGGGTTGGGAGGTCCCCGGAGTCTTTTTCCGGGGAGGAGCCTCCGACGCCCAAGTCAGTATGTTGGGAATGGAGAGAAAGTATTGGAGACAAAAGGTTTTTTGCCTACTCACGTGTTTTTTGAGAGGGAGAGAGTCCCCCCGCTGAGACCATTCCCTTAATATATATAGGAGGACGTAGTCTGCTCAGATTGCGACATTTGTTTCGTCGGATCTAAGCTGTGCCCTTGGGCGTGGGGGCCTCTAGCCGCCTGTAGGCTCCTCGGGCCATGGGCCAGGGCAAGATAGCCCTTCATGACAAGACGTAGGCGGCGTCGGCGTGTAGCGTGTGCGAGCGACATGTCAGAGGCTCCTTAATTGCTTTTGCCGTACCCCCGAGGTCCTCTTGGTCAAGCTCGCCCTTCGGAGTGAGGACCCTTCTCCTGGAGTCGTGCCAGTAATTCGGGGGATTCCCTAGCACCGAAGCTCCTCGTTCGGGGGACTTTCTTCTGCCGAAGGTGGCTGGTCCTTCTCCCCAAATGTGGTTTGGTCATTCTTCCAAGGGAGGCGACGCGCTATTTTCCCCGAGGTTAGTGCTGTCATCCCAAGGGGTGTTGGCTAGCCACCGAAGTCGTATGTCCGAGGCGTCAGGCTTCCTCCATTCCGAGGTCGGTACTGGCACTCCTTGTGGGTGACGCTAGATTTCCCAAGCGTGATATCTGGCCGAAGTTCACAGGTTAAAGGGGGCGATAGCACTTCAGCTATCACATGGCCCCTCATCGGAAAACTGAAGTGGAGACTTCGGCTTGTAGACCTTCTGGGGGCGCCTTCCAGGATACGAGGTGTGACGTTTGTGCGAAAGACACTTTGTTGCCCGAAGACACGCCCTGTCCGGCCAGGTGTCACTATCTGCCCTTTGGTGTTCTCGAGGTGCCCAACCTCTTTACTTTTTCTGCTGTAGGTCAGTGGACTGTCGTGTTTCGTAACCAGGCGTGTCAGTCTGGAGCAACGTGCCTGAGTTTTTGGGGTGTCAGAAAGCGTGTCCTTCATTTAGCCCGTCGACTGACATGTGGGACACAACGAATGGGAGAGGCTGCATCGGTTATACCAGCCACGTCTTTTCGCGTGCGAGGGGCAGTTATGGCGACTGTTCACCTTCACGGAGCAATTATGACGTCGATTCGGCTACCCTTCCTCGGGCTATATAAACCTTCCTCTGTCATAACCCTCACTTGCTCTCTCTTTGCTCTTGCTTTGCTCTCGTCTGCTTTCGTGCTTTCTCCTCTTTCTTTGCGGCGGTGCTAACAGCGGAGTGATTTCCAGCCACCATTCATGACGGCGTCCTCAAATCCCGATTTCGGAAAAACTTTTGGTGGGTTTTGACTCTAGAGGTCCTTCGGTTTCTTCATTTTCTGCTTTCTCTAGCTTCCCGAAGTCATTTTTCTTCTTCCCGAAGTCCTTCAATTCTTTTTTTCGAAGTCACTTTTTGGCCAATCATGTCTTCGCCTGTCCCCATTATGTCTGTCGCACCCATCCCCGAGAGCTGGCAGCCTCTCATGTCTCACCCTTGTTGCTCCACTTTGGAGAAATTAGAAAAGTGGACAACCAAAATTTTCCTTCCCTCTTATGGCACCACCAGACTTCCTTACCCTGGTCATTTTAGTTTTATGAACGGTAAGGACGAGGTTACCATCTTCCGTGCCCAACTGAAGGCCGGACTTCGGTTCCCTCCTCCGAAGATGATTTGCGAATTTTGCCAATTTCATGGCATAGCCGTGAATCAACTTCCTCCGAACTCATACTGCTATTTTAACGCCTTCCTTTGCATGTGTGGGTTCTTCGGAATAGAACCTCATTTCATCCTATTCATGCAGTATTACAAGCTCTATCCAGTCTCGAATGGTGGCTTCTATTTCATGCTACCCCGGGGATCTGGGAGCAAAAAATACATGTTCACCTTCGCTACCAAAGATAGTTGGCGAGGGTGGCAAAGGAAGTTCTTCTTCCTGAAAGTGGCGGAGGCTTGGTCGCACGTTCCGACTAAGTGGGCTCGGGGAAAGCTGGAGACGGATGTCGTGAACCCCAAAAAGCTGCTAACTCCCGAGTTAGTGGCGAGGTTTGCGGACTTCTGCAAACATACCCATGCTGTCACCGACTGGGATGCCGAGGTCCCTCCTCGCTCCCTCTACCCCTTCCCCATTATGTGGAGACTTATGACCGAGGAGGTCCTTCGGGAGTTGGGGGTAATTAAGGAGCATAAGACGGATCTCGACATGCTAGCTCCTGCCATCGACGGGAAGGAGTCCTGGCGGGTGATGCTCCTTTCGGGGGGAGCTTACTTATGAATCCTTTTTTGAAAGTAAGTTTCCTTCCAAAGTTTTCAGTATAAGTATCCGTCTGGACTTACACTGATGTTTTCCTTCTTTTTTAGAAATGGGCGATGAGTGAGCTGCCTACTACAAGTCCCTTTTTCTCGGCCAAGCCGAAAAGGGGGAACAGACAAAGAAGGGCGCCTCCAAGAGGCGTAAGACATCCGGGAGTGGGCTGTCTTTGGCCAAAAAGGCTAAGAAGGACGCCCTTCCTTCACCGCCGAAAGACGTCGAGGAGGTTGGTGGCGAGCCCGAGGTCCCAGCCATCCTGCCAACTGAGGTAGCCACCAGTGTGGTTTCTTGGAGTCCAGCCACCTCGGCAGATATTTTGGGTTCTTCGGTAGCAGACCTTTCTGCTGAGGAACTCGAGGAGTGCCAAAGAAGCAGGGGCAAACACGTTCCTGCCGAGGTGGAGGAGGTTAGAGACTCCGACGACGATGTCGCTGAGGTTGCGCCAGGTTTGTCCCTTAGACACTTTTACTCTTAATCTTGTTGATGTACGACTAAGAGACTTTGTCTTAACGAGACTTGTACTTTTAACTTTGCAGGAGAACTGGTGCCCTCATCCTGGATGGTGGACCACGCTCGATGGCGGGGTATTTGGGACTCCCATGTCCCGAAGGACAAGGTTCCGAGGGAGCCTTTCTAGTCATTCACGGAGGACATGAACTTGTTCTCCGAGGACTGCCAGCAAATGGCTCCCCAAATGGCGAGGGGCGTACTCACCCAGGCTTCCTTCAAGGCAGTTGCCGAAGAGTGCGCCAATGAGGAGACCCTCGCCTCAAAAATTTCTGAGCATGCTGCCCAGGTATTTCTTCAGGCCCTTTATTTGTTTCTCCCCATTTTTCTAAGTACTTGGCTCTCCTTATGCATATTTGACTAAGTATTTTCTCCTTTTTTTTTTTTGCAGCTCCTGAGGTATAGTGGATGCCTTCGGGCTTGGGCGGCAAAGCAAACTTCGGTCCGAACTTGGACCAAAGATCGTTTGGAGAAGGCCAAGGTCTTCTGCGCCAACTCTGTTGTAAAAAATGCAGAGTTAAGCTGGATAGCCAAGGAGGAGGTTGCAAAACTTCGGGAGGAATTCTTGAAGGGCCAAGAAGAGCTCTTGAAGGATTTTTCACAGGAGATGTCTGACCTTGGCGCAAAGGTGGTGAGCTTAACTTCGGCCAATGAGACCTATCGAAAGGGGAAAGAGGAAGACTCTGCTCTCCTGGCGAAGGTGCTCGCTGATAACGCCGAACTTCAAGCCGAGGTCGAGACTTTGAAGAAGGAGCCGAAGAAGAAGAAGGTGAAGGCACTGAAGAAGGAGGTTGCTGATCTTCAGAATGAGGTGGAGGACTTGTCCCTCAAAAAAGACCAGGCTGTCTTGTTAGTGTTGTGCCCAAAAGCCAATCATGAGATGACTGTATTTTTGCACATTGAGTCATGATATTTTATTAAGGCATTAATCCAGCAATTATGTTTGTTGTTTTGTTTCTGCTTAACTTAACAAACATAATTGTAACCCTAGAATAATGATATTCTTAAACATCCCTGGTCTAGTATTATTGTCGAGCGGGTTGCAATAATACATAACGACTAGCATATGTGGAGACTAATATGAGATATGGAGTCTACATATGGGTACAAGTTGGAGAACTTGTGTACTGGACCGACCCACCATGAGAACACTACATGGATTGTTATATGAGTGTCATAAGTGATTCTCATAGTGATCATGGTATATGTAGTCCTTCGACCTAAGATCATCAAGGTTCCATACGTGTGAGTCATATACTTTGATACTTTCCTTTGTTACTCGTAACTGAGTAAACTTGAAGGAGGTCATTGGGTATGTCATATATCATGTGGAGGCATTTGTATGATCAAGATGGGATTTGTCCCTCCTATGTAACGGGATTGATATCTTCGGGCCCCTTGATAGAGTAAGACTTAGAAAAATGCATGGCCATACTTAGATGAGTTGATATACGATATCAATGTCATCAGTTTAAGTTGGTTTACTCAGTAATCAAGAAACCAAAGATTGGGCTATACGAGAGTGACACATTCCATGTCTCATGCTTAGTCTTGATATCTTGGACAAAGGGACAATGGCATATATCGGTGATGATCATAAAGGTTTAGTCGAATTATCGACAATCTTGTCACTTGGGTAGCAATGATGTGTTGCTAGACACCGCTCATTACTTATGATCATAAATGTGATTTATGATCATTGTCAATGTGGTAAGAGCCTATTAGGTCGCACACATAGAGCTATTTGGATCATTAGAGTGCATGGGCTAATAATTTGGGTTTTGGTTTCACAATAATTTCGTATTAATAATGGGCCCAATAGTTGAACCATTATTAAGCCCAAAATTAAAGCCTAATTGGATTAGGGCTTTGAAACCTATTAGGCCTGGAAGTTGAGTCTCACTATAAATACAACTTCTAGTGAGAAATTCGCAGGTCTCCTTGCCCTAGCCTCCCAAAAGGACAGCCATACTCTTCTCTTGCAATTCTTTGGAGGACGCAAGCTAGCACTGCGAGTGCAAGAAAAACGCATCTGCCGGGACGTGGTGGAAGCATGATGATCCCGAGAGGCTCGTGTGGATACCATAGAGAGCTTGAACACGTCAACTGTTCAGGTTTTGTGATTTAACTTTACAGTTGAGTGAGAGATCTAAACCGAAAATTAGGTATGAAAATTTTCGAACACCCGGTTTACCCCGTTTCACTTGGATCCTGGAGGGTTTCGTTTAAATTCCGCTGCGCAGTTTGGCTCCCAAAACCCATCATGTCCAGGCGACCAAGGTTGCCTTCCAGGATAGCTTCTGCCTGGCTCACCATCAAGTTTTGAAGAAGTACCCAGATCTCGACCTTTCCTTTTTGGCTGCCCTGGACATTCCTGAGGGGCCTCGGTGGACTTGGTCAAAGTTCGAGCTCCTCAATCTGCCATTTGCCCTTCCTCCGGCACCGAAGGCAATGGCTAAAGACGCAGGAGTGGAAGCCTTCTAGGACGCCAGGGTCCCTTAGATGTCTTAGGGCCTTTGCCTTCTTTTCTTCTTCTTTGTAATCTTTCTTCTTGTAACCTTCTCCTTGTAACAAGGCATTGTTTAATGCAAATTTTCCTTCTTCCAGAATTTGGCTAAGTCTTTGAGCAGTAACTTTTATTTCCCAGTTATCCCGACCACTTTCGGTCAAGGGACTTCAGAAAATACGTTTTGCTTGCTTTGTTAGCTGTCTTTGTAAAAATGTTCACTTTCGGCGAGTTCCCCTAAGAAAAATTTTGGCCTACTTATGATGGACTTACATTTTGGGCAAATGACCCAATCAACTTTAAAAGGAACACGTAACTTTCGCAAGCTTCTTGCTTAAGCCTTGTTCGGCGAGAATCCTTTGGTGGAAGAAAATTTTTGTGCTTAGAAATTTTTTTTTCACTTGTACAATTTCTTACCAAAATTCTAACTATAGAATTTCTACAAGGCATTCGAATGCCATGTATTTTTCAATTCTCCACCTTCGGCGTCGCCAAGCTTATAGACTCTATTT